>CM060841.1:23727500-24075000 GCA_030762175.1 Metallyticus violacea
TGATATTTCCTGTTTCCCATATTGTTAAGTACATCTGATGTGTTAGTTAATTAATAAATAATACGTGAGTAAATAATTGATTTCCCTTACTACCCTATCTCTGTCAGTACTTCCAGAGATGTGACAACGCTGTTTTTTCTGAGAGAATGGCACTTCTCATACTAATTATATCGTTATATAAATACGAGCGAATGAAAGACTGGGTGATATTACAGTAAAAAAGGTCCATCAAGGCTTTTTCCGTACTTGATTGTCTCTCTACAAAAAACCCGCAAAAGTAAGAACAATATTCCTCAGGAGATCTGATAAGCTTAGCGGAAAGAAACATAATATTTGTAAATCACATCAATCAAAAGAAATTTTATTTTAGGTAAGTTATTAATTCAACCAATAACATACAAGAATCGGTTTGTCCTTACATTACCTAATATAGGGTTCGGGGACGTCTGATTGAACAAATAACTCAATAGGCTGTATTCCTCTAAGGGGTAGCTTCATTCTTTTGTTTTAAATTTTAACTATCGATTGATCTCCAACTTGTGGCGAACTCTTCTGAACTTGTAAGCTAAAACCCGTCCATTAAAATTCGTGATTTCTGAAAGTTTCACAATTTTAGTTTGTCAACAAACGCCGACTACTGGTTTAGTTTTCCTAAGCAGCTTTCATAACAGAGGGTATAAGCTGGTGTGCTTGTTAACAGCAAAGTTGTAACAAACTTTGCTCGTTTCAGATGTTTCAAAGTCTCTGATCGGCTTACTCCCAATAATACGTTATCAATTATTCCTTAACGTTATTTTAAAAGATTGTTGATCTTAGGAATAAGTTTATACATTTCAAGCATCTTTAATACTAATGAAGAGGTATTCCTACTTGTTTCTACTTTCCAGACTTGAGAGATTTTAACTTCATCTTGTAAATTTTAATGTTATTACAAGGACTGTCGATAAGACCATATATTGATTTCACAACATACATTTACTCACCCTTACAATTTTGATCGTCTTTCTTAAAGGTAATTCTCAATGGATGCAATGGTTCTGTCCCAGTCAGTTTTCAAAGACATTTTTGAAAAGTCCTTTTCATCGCTGTTTCTGATGATGGAAATTGTCCCCCACCCCGAAGGTGTTTCTTCAATTTGTGAAAAAAGGGGTCATATGGGTCTAAAGCTGGGCTATAGATAGGATGAGGGAAACTTCACATTGATTTTTGTGAGATATTCAGCAACAAAATTTGCTGTGCGTGGTCGTGCAATGTCGTGATGCAGCATGCAGCTTAATGCATGGATATATGACCTTTTGCATGTTTATTGAGTAGTGTTTAACGGTGTTTACTGCTGAGACACCACAGGCGGTGAACACTGATGATACATGAGATGAAATGATATATTAGGAAAGAATTTTATTTTTAAGGAAGGAAACATTCAAGCCTAAGTTTAGGGTACCTCCCCGGCATTTGCCATTTATGAAGACTGAGAAACGACCTCAGTCAGGGAGCACGGTCCTGGCGGGATTAGAACCCCATACCTACCACTCACGAGTCCGCGCCTTAACGACCTCTACCACCCGTGGCGATGTTTTTTTTTTCTTGTATTGTTACATAATAGTAATAATCATAACAATTATTGCAATCAAAAAGTATATAAAAGACATAGAATATTAATAAAAATAATTATGATTTTGATAAAACATTACTCCTGGATTTCACTTACAAGCTGGGATATGTCGAGTTTAATAAGAGAAACTTGCACGCCGAGTTGAGAATTTATTCTTTTAAACGATTTGTATACTGACTACGTAAAGATTGCAGAGAATCGGTTTTCAAGAAATCAGTTTGAAAATTAACACAACAAAAACAAATAATATGACATTTTTGGAAAATACCACTTAGATGCAAAATTGTTATAAATGGATAGATTAAAGAACAAACATAATTTTAAATATTTGAGATACAGTGCGTTTCATTGCTGGAATGAAGACATTGATATCAAAGTTAATAAGTTTAATAGAATATGTGACACAATTCGACATACACTGAAATGTAAAACAGGAAAATGCACGCAAAGGAAAGTTTACAAGATATGTGGACAGCTGACTTAGGGTAGTGAAAACTGGACAATAAAAATGTCGGTAACAGACGAATCGAAGCGACAGAATTGAGGTTTCTACGTTCTACCATTTTAGATAAACAACGAAGTGTAAATATGAGAGAAACTTTATATACTGGGTGTCTCACCAAAACAAATAGTTTCGAAATGTAACAAATTGTGAAAAATCTAGTTTCACAGGGACGTACCCATGTCAGAAAGTTAAAAAAAAAAAAAAAAAAAAAAAAAATATATATATATATATAGTTTACAACTGAAAGTTACATTTTTTAAAATAAAACATATATGTTTTTACTAGGGAACTGAAAACTAGAGGTTAAGTTAATGATAACACAGTTGGTTTCACTGTTCTAAGTCGCATATCTTCCGAAATAGGCAATGGGTACACTGTTTCTGACGTATTACAAAGAGGGCAGTACTGAACATAGAGCATGGGTTGCTTGTAATGTATTTGTACTAAAAGCATGCAGTAAACAAACCATTATCAGTCTAGCACACTCCACTGCTCAATGTACTGGTGTCTCCTGATATTTGGAAGCAGTTACAAGATAATTTACTCCTAAGTAATATTTTGTTCACAATCATTGTAATATGAACTTGAACATGCACTACTGGTTCGTACAAAATTCCAATGACTTCGCGAGGTTGTTCATCAATGGAGTGTCAATATTTGGTGAGTTATCATTGGCAACCGCATTTTAGGTCCCTATTTTTGTCAGGGAACGTTAAACAGACAGCGATACGCATCGTTTCTGCAAGACACTCTATCCTTTCCCTTGGAGGACGTGGGACTGGAAACGTTTTTATGTGGTTCCAGTACGATGGTTGCCCCACACACTTCGCTCGTGTTTCCAAAGAAGTTGTGGATGCAAAGGTTACAAGTCGGTGGGTAGGACGGGGTGGTCCTGTGAGATGACCAGTTAGATGTAATTAGATTACTTTCTCTGGGGCGCAGTGAAGGATAAGAGTGTATCAGCGTCTCCAAAGTGTGTGATGCAAACGGTGGTCAATTTTAACATCTGTTGAAGTGACATAGTTTCATCAGATAAGAAGTTACAAATTATTTATGAGAGCGTTTTCTGTGCAGGATATAATTTACAAATATGAAGTTTCTTTGATCTATAGGCCACTGATATGTTGTTAACTTATCGTAACTTTGAGTTAAAGCGATGTTTTTTTTTTCTGTGTGCATATCCTTCCATTGTGTGAGCCCCTGACATGGGTACATTTCTGCGCGACTAGAATTTTCACATCGTTTCATTTCGAAAATATCTGAGATCGCAGAGTTAGGTGAGACGCCCTGTATATTTAACTTAATTGACAGGCTTAATAATTTGAAGAATGACACTTAACAGATTTCCCAAAATATTATTTAATTACAACCACAAGGAAACAGAACATCGACCGTCCAATGAGATAGCAAGATAGTTTCTACTGATGAGGAAACACGTCTATCGTATGCATGAAAATAAGAAGTCGTTTGTTATAAAAGTATTAATATTTCCATGGCCTTCTTTGATAGTTTGAGAAAATCCATATTTTCGACTTATTTATTTGAAAGCTCCCTCTGCGGGAAAAAAAAAAAAAAAAAAAAAAAAAAAACCAGTCGCCTTCAATTTTATTCAGATTTGCTTTACTTCGATAGATACACCTCTAGAACGTCTATCACGTTTCATTTTCTTGTAATTAATTGTCTGTGTCTAAGCATTCAAGAATAAATTGCTGCAAATAGTACTCTAATCTTTCCTGGACCCCGGGAGTCCGCGGACCACATATTGAGAACCGTTGATTTAGATCGTAAGCACCAACGAATATTACGAAATACCTACAGGTCTCTACAGGGAAGCATTCCTCAAATGGTAGTGTATGAACACTACAGTAAAGCAAACGCAATGGTGAGTTTTTTAAACACTGTTTTCTTGCTTACAGACACATTTTCGCCTGCATTTACAATAAAATAAATTTCGCTTAACTAAGGCATAAAAAAATCAATTCAGTTGATTTATTACCCTATCGTTGATAGGAGACTTAGAGGCTTAAATTATCCTGAACTTGGCAAAATATTAAAACAACAATTATCGAATGACAATAAAACTATTTTTTCAGTAATCTCAAAGTTCTGAGCTGGCAGTATGCTTAAGATCGACGTGTCAGTTATGCAGAATGAACATTGCTGCAGAGCCACAAAAGCAAATGAAGACAAATTCCATCATCGTTAGAATAAAGGACGAATTAAAAAAAAAAAAAAAAAGATTATAACTGAGGAACAGCGTAATAGTATCGTGGGATTGTGACAAACATGACAAAGTGTTTAGCAGGAAAATTACACACACAGCAGTAAAAAAATAAAGCCGAAGAAAGGCTTAAAAAAAAAAGGACATGTACAGGATGAAAGGGCTGGTTTGCAGAGAGGAAACTGTTGTTATCCTCACTCCATATCCCTGGGAGAAGGGGATGAAAAAATCAGGTTTAACCCTCACAACGAGTGATGCCGCAATGCAGGTCCCATCATCAACAGACATCCGGAAAATTTAATTAAATAATTAGTCCATCTCTTTCTACGTGTATACATACTACACCCTTCAGCCCAACTACACAACGCACTTTATTCCCAGTAGGATCGATTTCTCATTTTTAGTCACGAGATCCTATAATCCACAAGCTCGATCCCCTTTCCGCCAGTGGCGTGTGCATCGCAACGAAGAGAATGCTCCCATCGCGAAAGGAAGAATTCCAGCTGTCTCGAGAGCATTTAACCGTGCTGGGTAATGACCCTCAAAGAGATGCGGGATATTGACGTGGTTACAATGCGAAGAGCCCCTTGTTTGACTCCCTCCTGTGTGAGGGCTTTATGCCTTCATCAACTTCACTGTTGCATGGATGGCATTTGCTAGCAACGCCTCACCAATTGAACATCACATTGCTGGCCATATCGAACCAAAACATCTTTAAATCCTTCACAGATTTATTGGAATATTAGAAACCGTTTAAGAAAATTCTCAGGGGAGAGGAATGGTATTAATTCAAAGGGTGGAGGGGTAATTTTTTTGTTTAGAAGCAGAATTAAAATATAAATAAGAATATAGTTCGAAAATGTTCCCAAGTTTCCGGCCTCACCGCTAAGGATTATCGACTTCACAAAACCCTTATCTGTTAAGTTAATAATAGCAGCAGTAACTAGTTCCGATTGTGACATGTTCACAAAAGAAGGACTTACTCCATGTGAAATTAAACAGTGATTAGACGCAGTATATGGAGAAGCCTCCCCTCATATTCTACCGTAAAAGAATGGCCAAACTTTTTCGAATGGGTCGAGAAAGCATTGAAGACGAAGAGCATGCAGGTCGGCCCTTCGAGGTGTTCACTTCTGAAAACAAAGGAGAAATTATGCAATACCGGCGGCTCAAAGTTACAGAAATAGCAACAAAGTTGGGCCTTTCTAAAACAACAGTCCTTCGAATTATTCATGAACATTTAAACATGAATAAGGTTAGTGCAAAATGGGTGTCTAGACTTCTTTCCTCAGTCCAAAGGTAGCAAGAGTCATCGTTGTCAGGCATTTTTGGGGCTCTGCCGTGGTAACGAGAGAGAAGTTTGCATACCATTGTAATAGGAGATGAAACTATAGTCCTCTACTATGATCCCTTGTCCAAAAGAGAATCAATGGAGTGGCGTAAACCTGGCGAAACACCGCCTCTAAAGTCCAAGGTCACTCAGTCAACCAAGAAGATCATGGCCACAATCTTTTGGGACTATGAAGGAAAAACTCTTCATTGACTTCAAGAAGAGGAACGCCACAGTAAATGGGGAGTACTATGCTGGCCTATTGCACAGACTACGTGCTTCCATCAAAGAGAAAAGGCGAGGAAAGCTGAGTGGTGGAGTGCGCCTTCTTCACGACAACGCGCCTGTGCACACAACTCTTGTTGCAAAGGAAGTTGTGAAGAAATGTGGCTTCAAGGAGATCGAGTATCCGCCCTACAGCCCAGATCTAGCTCCCAGTGACTATTTTCTCTTCTCAGAACTCAAGAAGGACCTTCGAGGAAGGAAATTTAAGTGTGACGAAGAAGTGATGGATGGATTTATGCCCATTTTGCAGACAGAACTTCTGACTATTTGGAGCGGGATTGAAATGTTAATTCAAAGAAGTGAGAAGTGCATTGCAATAAAGGGTAACTGGATTAAAAAATGAAATATAGTTTTTGTCTTTATCATACCTAGAAAATGGTTAGGCCGGAAACTTATGGACCTACCGTCGTGAATGTATCACTGTCAAGAGCACTTTTTTGCCTTTTTCTCACAAATTACCTGGTGTATTGTGCTGCCATGGTGTCCTGAATGCTGTTTGGTAACATGTGGTAGGCAATTAACCACGTAAAAAAGATACTCGTATAAACATAATAGGGAATAAGTAAATAAATAAAATGGAAAATTCTAATGAAACGTTCAGTTTATATATAAAATTTCAGACCGAAGTGGAACGCACAAAGCAGATGAATAGTAAACCACATTATTTTTTCATATATTCCTAAACAGACTTTCCACTAAATACATTGTAACTAAGCAAAACTATTACAGCAAAATGTAACTTTAAATTTAAAGTTAGAAAAATATAAAAGCATTTTTTCTTAAATTTGGCATTAATTTAGGCGGGTTGACAACAGTGTTAGCCAATCATCCATATCGCAAAAAAGTAATGATGATGATGATGATGAAAGTTTTACTAGCCTTAAAACACAAGCTAGGAATTAACGCTGTACCAGATAAGGACGAAATCGTATGATAAATTACCCTCACGGCCAAGAGTGTCGTTAACGTTCAAATATATTTTTCTAGTTTGAGAAACAAAAGACGTATCATTCAGCACACTTCGCTTAAAAAGTGAGACTACATGACATGTGATGGACACAACAGAAGTAGGTTGTTTCATCCAGGCCAATGTACTCCGCCAAACTGGTAGCTGTGAGACAATTAAAGTGGAACATTGTACCTCCAGACCCATACAGTTTCGCATAATTCTGTGATAAAAGTTTCTTTCAGAAATGTAAGTCATTATTAAATAGATAAAAACAAATTCCTTCTGAAAGCGGTACTAAAAATTACGAAACCTTGACAAAAGCACATTGCAGTCCATGGGATAAGTTCGAAAAGCAATATTTACACATTTTCATTTGATGCTTTGGCAATTTCTTGTTCGTATTTGAACTCTATTGCACTTAAGCTCTCATTTAGAACCCCTGAGGGTGGTTTTGCAAAGCAATCAAACTCACGAAGCTCTTATTACATGAATTAAACAGCTTAAAAGATGTTTATTTGTGTTCCTATATCAAAAATGCTTATTTATTTGTGAGCAACCAGGAGTGCTCTAGCTTAATTTGCCGAGCTTAGTTTAACTAATGATTGCATTTTTTTTAAATAAATCATGTGTCACTGCAACCTGAAGAAATTTAGGAGATTTTCCCCAGGCATAAATGATGGGAAAAAAAAAGCCCTGCCCAAAAATAAAATCCCAGACATCAGTGATGTAACGCTTTGAGCATACATTTCAGATGGAACATTAACCCAACCAGGAATTGAACCTGAGCCTGCCGCGTGGGAAATTCAAACTCTATCGCTAGACTATGGCCGTGGTCTAATGCTGGGCCTGTTCAAGCGCTCTGCCAGATGAACACATGCAGCTCTAGGCAAATACAAGCACAAAAGACACTGAAGAAGCTTTTATGTACGAGGACTAGTCAAACAAGACTGAGAATGTTTTTATACTCTTGGAATGCACTACACACGGTCCAGATTGGTGTGGTCTTTATCAAAGTACTCTCCGTTGAGTTGAAGACACTTTGTGCAACGCGTCTGCCAGTCCTGGAACGCATGCTGAAAGCCATCTTTTGACATCTTCTTCAAAACCGACTCAGCCTTTCTCACGACAACCTCAGAAGTACCAAACGTTCCTCCTTGGCTCCTTTTTCAGACATAAAAGTAACAGGGAGCTAAATCTGGGCAGCATGGAGGATGAAGGACACATTCGAAGTTTTCTACCATTTCCACTCGCACCATCTTCTGTTCAGAGACAGTAATCTTGAGACCCACCCAGCACAAACGCGTCTCATGTTCAGGTGATCATGCAGAATGAAAATATACTGCCATGGGAAATATGTCTGCAAGTCTGTCAATTGTTATTCGTCGGTCTTCACGAACAATGACGCCAGGTGTGTTAATCATGGTTTCGTTTACTGCGGTTGCTGCAACACGGCCCTCATTAAATTCCTTGAACCATCGAAGTGCTGTGGATTATGGAACGTCACCATATGCCTGCTGCATCAATCTGTAAGTTTCCATGTCGGATTTCAGCAAACCGCAACAGAAATCAACTCCATCAACTCCATTTTGTATGTAGGCGACTTAGCTCGTCCACTATGTACAGACGCATGCGCAAGCAAACTCCTGTTTTTGTCCACTGATACATTTTCATCACACAACATTCTTTCAACATTTTTTCTTTGCTATGCGCGATAAAAAGAACATCTCACAGTCTTTTTGACTTGCTCTCGTATATTCCATTGTACTTTCCTGATTGGATTATGTTCTAAAATAATTTATACATAAGTATTAGCAAAATTTTATGGAATATATTAAATAAAACGTTTGCATTAACAAATGGACGTACATCGCTACATATTGTGTTGGGTTGTCTTGTTCTAACTACAATGCAAGTCATATTCGACCTATAGATTCACTCGTTTCAGACTTCTGTAAACAGATATCCTTACAAAGTATTGCTGCTTATCTGCTTTTATCAGAAGCTAAGGAAACCACTTCGGGATTATCAGTACTGCTAAGTAAATATAAAGTTGCGTATTGTCAAAACTGAACATAGTCGTATTTTGTGACAAGTGACGGTTGCCAGTATCTATCAAAACACAGCAGTCATGCAATTTATTAAAAGTAGCATCTCATATACGTTTTGTTTTTATTCTATTTAAACACTTCTGTTCCTTTATTATAACTAACTTATATTGTTATTATTTTATGTAATTTAATATAAGTTTTATTATTATTTAGGTGTCATAAATTTACTCAGCTTTCACTCGTTTTCCAAACTCTCATTTTTCTTCCTAAGAAAATTCACAGGATTCAATATCAGACGTTTTCCCTTATTAATCTTTCCTCCACACTTGTTTCATATCTATATCATTCTTGGCAAAATTAACAACTAAATATTTACGTAAATTCGTCTGTTTGGTAACTTAGGTAGCTATGCTACATAATATTTCTTATTTGTATCCATACACATACTCTCTTGGCAATCCATAATACATATACACGATTTTTCAAATGTAATACACACAGGGCACCAAAAAATGTATACACGCTTCAAGCAAAGAAAAAAAAACTGTATTAACATAACAAAACTGAATTAACACAAACAGAAAATGATGAGCACTAATCATCTTAGACTTTTACAGTTACAAAAGTTGCTCAAAATGTGCACCATCGGCGTCGATACACTACGTTGAACTACTGATTGAGTTACGTTTGTGAAAGTGTCCTCAGCGATTGCAGCACATGCCGTTTCAATTTCTTTACCAAGTGCTGCCAGTGTAACTGGTTTTCTACGGTATACAACATAAGAGTTCCCCATAGGTAGAAGTCCAAAGGAGTTAAATTAGAGAACGAGTGAAAACTCAATCGGACCTCTTCGTCCTATTCAGTGCCTTGGATAGTTCCTTGTATCCAGTGCGCGGGGCTTGTTGCTATTTGAGGTCACCCAGATCTGCCCTTGTGAATATCGGATACGGTACCATGAATCTCAAGTTTGTCTCGAATACGTGCAATTGTTACTCGCGTTGGCGGTTCTGTTCTGTACACACGTCTCCATTGCTTAACAACATTCTCGGTTTTCCAATACCCCTTTAAAGTTGCTTTCAACTGTTCAAGCGATAATCTTGCCATTTTGTTGTAGCAACGCTAGCATAACGTAATATGAGTCACATCTGTTTACAGAACATCATACTACACATTACTGTTGTTTTTCGGTCCAACTTGAAATATATTAAATGGAATGCTACTGTGAAAGTGGGTGCATTTTATGGCGCCCTCGGTATATACGCGAAACAACTTCTGTGGACATGCTCTAAGAGATAAATATTCTAGCAATATCTTTGTCTGCCTCTAAGCCAGAGAAGCCTAAAGTGACTGCATAGCCGATTTCGAGACTGACTTTGGAAAATGGTCATGGTTAGTTTGGAGACAGCTGAAACACTGAACTCTTCGAAGCAAAGACTTTGTCAGCATATTCACCGACATTCACAAGATAAAAGGGTTACGTCTAACTGCATACGCCACTGAGCTGGACTCGCCCGCCACCACCCCCATAGCCCCAGACGTCTGACTCGTTTCCAAAGAGTGCCCAACATAATGAAATCACAGAACCCCCTATCTCACGTGCATCTGCTCTGAATATGGGATGGCTGTAGTTGTGCAAGGTTTCTCCATGTTAGCTTAGTGAATTTGCCTTACTTGTCATTCATAGAGTAACGTCATTCCTTTCACTGCATAGAAACGTATGTGTGACTAAGTTATAGCAAATTGAGCTGTCATCATTTGCCCAGAGCGAAAACACTTGCCTGAACACACCAAACATCTGAGTGTCGCCAAATATGTACACAGTAATTCAACTGTCTCAGTTTTATAGAACGATTCCCAAACTCTTCATTGTATGTACCAGGGAATGTGTGATACGGCAAATAGCGAACTTAGTTAGTTACGTTTCTCGCTCAAACTACCAGTCCATTCTTTGAAACTGCATATTCGTCGAAAGTTGATTATTAAATAAGACGTATAAAACTTCAAGGCTCTTCAAATCTAACATATAGTTTTGATTTCGAAATATTCGCAACACTATGAAGCAGGAAATGTTGTCCCAAAATTTCCTGTTTTAAGTATAATTACTTCTGACAACTACTATAATAATAATAATAATAATAATAATAATAATAACTGTATATTATTTCAGGTAATCAAGGGTATTAATATTATAATTAAACGGAGGACCCCCATATTATATGTATTAATGTATGTATGTATAGATATGTCTTGTTACTAGTAAGCAATATTCAAGTTATTTTTCTATAATAGCAATTACTGACAATGCCTATGTGACTTTGTTATATTTTGTAAAAGGAATGTGGCATGCTGTCCTTGTCGGAAGCCATTAGCGTAGCTGAGGGAAAAAAAATGTCTTTCGGTTAAGCTTTATCCATTGTCAAACCCTCACGGACACACCTGTTCGGCGCCAGGGGTAATAACACTGCAAATGGCTAAGGTTCAATTGGAAACATTACTTGCCCTTTTCCAAAAGAAAATTACCGCGGACAGAGACACGCGTTTTCGTAGAAACCAAGACGTTATCTATAACTAAAAGGGAAAAAAGATATTGCTTTAAGAAATCAAATATGTAAGGAAAGTGCCGAAATTTATGATGGGCCGTTCTTGGAAAACTCAAGCGTGGGAAGATATTGTAGATCAGAAGCGGGAAAAAAATTAGCTAATGGGCATCGAATTAAAATCAACGAATGAGAAGAACGTAACGATACAATAAATACTTTAAGATAGCCAATGGTGAACATATAACTCGGGAATAGGATAATAAACGAGGGAATAAAATTAACGAGAGGCGTGGCGATGTTGTAGAAAACGGGAGTACAGGGTCATTCTTGAGCAGTCTAAGAATTAGAAGTCATTCTTTCATTCATTCTAAAGTCATTCTAAAGCAGTCGAGGATCAGTTTAAGTCATTTCTAGTTCAGTCGAGGGCAGTCTAAGAAAGTTGAAGTCATTCTAAAGCAGTAAGAGTCAGTCAGGCAGTGCAAGGTAATAGTAATAATAATCACCATCGTGTTCAAGTGAATAAATACGCGAGTGAATACCGCGAACTATAATTCGCCGAAGAACAGCATGTTCCAGAACCTTCCAAGTTGTAAAATAAATTAAATGTTCAACCAGTGCCGAACATCATTATTACAGCGAACAATCTCCTTCCCTCCCTAATGACTTTAAGTCATTAAAATCAGTCCAAAATTTCCCTGAGATTCCTATCCTCTGCATTGGAACCAGAGACTCATGACTCCAAGAGCCGAGGCAAGGCAAGAAGAGCATCAAATCGTCCAGTTAAATAACCAACATCCTAAAATAACCCACATAATAATAAATTTCCGTTCCAAAATTGTCGACCTACTTTGGGGATATAAATACTGTTTCAACTATTAGCCATCTCTCTGCGAAAATGTTCCATGTACAACGAGGTTATTTGAGTTACTGGCCGACAGAGTGTGACTGTATACCGGGAGAAGCGCTTAAGTGGCTAAAATAACTTCACTGTAGATCGAGCTGCTTGCTATTACTGGGTTATGTTACATTTCTCACATATGGGTACTACAAAATCTTCTAGAAATGTCGTTTTATTAGGATTCGCAAGTACCCCATTATGAAATTCCATTATGTTAGCGCATTGCTTTCCAGCATATTTTTTATAAATTTTTAGAATTATTAATTATTTGGTTTTTAGGTACTGGATGAATGTCTGGGGTGAAGGAAGCTGTTTTTTGGAGCCTTGCCCACGGTTGGTCCTTTGTGCCTACGTCCCCAGTAGTGTGGCACCTCCGGGCGACCGCTGCGGGTGGCCGAGGTCGTTAAGGCGCGGACTCATAAGCGGGTTCGAATCCCGCCAGAACCGTCCTCCCTGCGGTTTTATCCGTTCTCCTAAATGGCAAATGCCGGGTAGGTACTCTAAACTTAAGCCTGGAACATTTCCTTCCTAAAAAAATTCTTTCCCAATATATCATTTCATCTCACGTATCATCAGTGTCCACCGCCTACGGTGCCTCTGTAGCAAAAACGGGCGTTAAACCCATTAAAAAAAAAAAACTTCGGGAGACGGCGATACCTGGAGGCCAGAACCTAAGGGATCTACGTGTTTTCCAGATATAACACGTCCAGGCAAAAACCTTTCCTAAGAAGCAGCCAACAGTCACACCTCGCCCTAGCACTTTGGACCCTATAACAGAAATAAAATGAGAGAACTGAAAATTCGTGGAATTTAAATATTCATCCCAACATTCGCCTAAGTGACAAAGAAAAACCATGAAAACACCCAAGGTCAGGATGGCATACCAATGGGAATTGAACTGGAATCTCCCAAATGCTTGACCGATCTTAATCACTTTTTCTTGCACTCTATCTTCGCTTCTACAAAACATGACGTGCACACCAAAGTTAAGTACTTTCTCAGTCAAACAAAAAGGATTATTATGAAGTGTTTATGCTTTTGATACTGCTGCAGAACTGAGCAGTAACATGTCCAACCCAGAGGAAGAATTACAATCCTTTCAGGCAAAGTTCCGATTTATGTTATTTTTTGTGTTCAGAAGGTTCAAATATCTGATACAATTAATGGGACATACATTTACGGACTGAAAACTGCTTACAGAAATTCTACTGAACAATGTTACTTTTCTTAGGAGAGTTTTTTACATTTTCAACAGTTCGTTACTTTGAACTCCCACATATGGTTCTCCCCTCATATTGCAACCACCAGTCATTTGTTTGATTTTTATAACATTTTAAAACTCTTCAATAATGCTCAAACATCAAACTCGAATTAAAACACCAAACCACGAAACTAAGTCTCATTTACTCTCGTTCCTCCGAATTGCTACGTCTTTCAATGTATGGATCCTTGAAAGTAACCCTCCTGGTTTGTTTTAACATGTATAAAAATCCTAAGATTACACAATATTTTAAAACATTAAGTATAGGTAAAGCCTTGTGTTGTAATGGCTTCGTAAGGGCACTAAGGTACGAAATGGTTGTGGAACTTGAACTGATTCAAGTTGTTATTGTAGAAGTTGTAGTGCCTAACAAAAACTCCGTACCTAAACCTCGTCCTAAACGAGTCGAAAAAGAAAATGGAGAATACAGTACACAACTACCTAAAGGATCTTCTTCGTTAATACCAAATTTCGTGATCTAATAGAAGTGCTATTAACTGACTTTTGTAACAGACCCTTGCACAAACATGCTACAGTAAAACGTGTAGAAAACGTGGTGACTATTTAGAAATGTTGAAAACAACAGCCCGACAAAAACCACTCTAGTTATATTCAACTGCGCAGAATAAGTAACGATCTAACACATCAGGATATTCCTGTTCTAATTTTTAGTTTGCCTTTTTAACGATTTTCGAAGGTATGTAGCTATTGTGTTGCATTGATTGCATTGGATGAAAAGATTTTTTAAAAATGTCTTCAAATTTCCATCGATCTTACGAAGCATGAAAAAACGTCTGCGTGTGCGTAAACGCTCTAGCGGCCGCAATTTTTTTCTCAACGAAACTCGGCATATAACGATCAGCCAACAAACGGTTCATCGAGAGTTCGTTAACCAGCAAATTGGTGGTGGGGATTAACCTAAAGCGAACATTTAAAATCGAACTAGCGGCCGCAATTCGTGTGTGTGTTTGTTTGGTTTTTTCCCCTCATCCTTACTCGGTATACGTCATTTAAATAAAAATAAAGTTTTTTTTTTAATTAGCGAAATGAAATTATTACCAACTGGGTTGATTTGAATTATTTATGGACGCTCTTTAAAAGCTCAGGTCATCAGCGTCCCATTCAATTCAGGGCGCGAAACGGCCGACAAATTTTGCTCAGAGGTCCCTTCTTTCAGGCTTGAGATTCTTTTTCGTGCCGTAAATGTACTACACGGGACCCACGGCTTTACTTCCCTTCCGAAGGAAGCCATATTTAGGATTTTTACGGCCGAAAAAATCCATCGATCCTGGCCGGATTTGACCCCCGATCCTGGGTATGGTTACCGCTAAACCACCAGGTTCGACTTACGAGTTGGGGTTAACATGAAACCAAACATTTAAATTTCGCTTTATCGGCATCAACATTTTTTACGCAATAAAACTCGGTATATACCATTTAAATAAAATAAAAATAGTTTCTGAAAAATAGAGAAATCGAACTTGAAAACCGAAAATTTAAAAGCGATCTAGAGTTTAATTTTATCTCGTTTGTTTAAATAGAATGACAAATTACTCATAATTTATAACGATGCATATATTTTATTTTGACAAACGCTGTGAAGATAGCAATTGTGAAATATTAATCTATTACTACCATGCTCATCGTATACCCAGCCAGTATTAAAAGAGGCAGCAAACTTTTGATAAGAACGTTACTCAATATCCCCTTGGGGCTTCTTACTCTTTCCACATGTCATATAACCTTTGAGACCCAATGTTTACTTTTACTACCTTCATTTGTCTTCTGTCATTGAAAAAGAATACAAGTGGTTCTGGTTCTAAATATTGCGCTATTTTGCGAACTGTTTCAGCGTTTTATTCGTGTCACTTCTCTCTTTCTCCCTCACTCTGCCTCTTTCTCTCTCCCCCTCTCTCTCTCTTTATATATATAAAACTCATAAAAACACTTAGAATGAAAAAGTTTACATTAAAACTTCACACTAAAAACCGTAATGAAACTAGATGCTAAAACCACGATATTTCGAGCGTTGCCTCTTGAGCACATGCTGAGAGTAAACTGAGCTGTGGCGGGCGGTCTCTTGCTGAGGCATAAGGGCTGCCAACTATAGCTGAGCGAAGTGGTTTGGCGAACCTGACAATATTACAAAGAAATATTGAGGCCTTGTGGAACACGGACCTTATATAAAACTAAGCCGGTAGCACAACACGCTAATTTTCACCAAGCCACTTTCAATGACTGTTTTCCTCGTACTCTCATAGATGCCATCCAAACATGCTTTATTTAGAGACCTGGAGATGGCAGCTATAGTTTTACATAAGGCCCGTGTTCCATCAGGCCTCAATATTTCTTTCTAACATTGTCAGTTTCTCCAAACCACTTGGCTCAGCTATCACGTCATATCCCTTATGCCTCACCAAGAGAGACACCGCCCGCCACAGCTCAGTTTACTCTCAGCACGTGTTCAAAAGTCAACGCTCGAAATATCGTGTTTTGGGGGTTTAGTTTCGTTACGGTTTTAGTGTGAAGTTTTAATGTGAACATTTTATATTGCGTTCTAAGTGCTTTTTATGATATATATATATATATATATATATACACATATTATTTTTTATATTTTATATTTTTGATTTTAGTATATATGTGATTTGTTAGCTTTGGATTAGCAAAGTTTAAAAACACATGTCAACAAGCATATTAAAAATTAAAGAGAATAATAGAAAATGTATACAAAAAGTTTAGAGAGAAATAACTAAACATGAGGTTTCATCTTCAGGAAAACTTGGTGATAGCTATTCAAATCCAGCTTCTGTTGAAAGTCTCTTGAACTTGGGATTAAATAAAAAACATAATAAAATAGGTCACATCCCCAAGGATGAATCAACAGCCAAATCAAGTATGAAAGGAATAAAACCTGCTGATCGAGAGCACTCTATAAATTTCCCTAGAGAACGAATCATAAATGCATTAACCAACAAACCAAAGTTTTACGTACTTAATAATTCCTATGCTCAAAATATCCCTTTAGATTGTTAGGTCAAAATTCCAGTCATGTTTCCAAAACTTACTCCAAGTGCTAAAGAACGGCATTTGCTGAAAATAGGTATTCTAAAAAACTATATCACTTTCCAGTGAATGAAATGCATGTTATTCTGGGGAACAAATGCTCTCACCACGTTCTATTCAACCCTGCACCCACGGGAGGCAATTTCTGTAACAGAAGCATTCAGGCTGAACTCGCTGTTAGGCAAAACACATTTGTGCTAATGTGCGTGCCACCATTAATCCATTTTTCCACCATGTGCATTCGTCTCACATGCTCAAAGAGGCGTTGTTTAATTACAAAATCCACGGAACAAAAATTACCGTATGAGCGCCTCCGTATATAAACACTGCCAACGCACGCATTAACACATAGATGAATGTGCAACTCTCGTGTTATAACATGGGAGAAATGTATTTTTCGTTTTATCTCTTTCCATTATATATATATATAAGGTGTTAAACAAGGTATTCTTCTCAATGTCTCAGTATGAAACGTTATTAACATGTAAAAAATCTGCATTATTGGCTCATAATTTCGCAGTGTTTCTCTGATCACAAAGACCTGTCATGTATTTTGTATATACATTAAAAGGTCCCAATAAATTTGCATTGTAATAAAACTATGACGTCATCTTAAAATCGACCAATGAAACGAAACAAAATTTTGTATTTTGACCAATCACAGCCGGATTACGGAGTGAAATTATAGAGAAAAAAATTACCAATCCGTTTTATCATGCTAGGTACATTTGTCTTGTGGTCAGTGTAGCCAACTCTATACCTCCAAATATATAATTCCTGAACACGCATCGCTGATCACTTTTGCTAGAGGCAGTGGGGAGCTATTGATAACAACAAAAGCATGGACATGCTTTGCTGACATAAATTCTTGTTGCATGAAAAACTTAATTGAAGTTGAATTATTTACCTTACTAAATGTAGTGAATATTTTATGTCAAATAAAAATTTCATATAATTACTTTTGATTTGTTGATTTTTTATTTATTTATTTTTAAATTTCGATCCCGCCAAGTAAAATGTGCACGAGTGCCACTGTTAAAGCACATTCGACACATGCTATCTACAACATATCACTTATGATGCTGGCCGCTGAAACTAGCGAAAGATTTTGTTTACTACCAAACCATAGACCACGGCAAAACAGCCTGGATGTTTTCAACTTTTACAACACATTTTTAGGTAAACTTACGTTTTGCCTTGTCCTTTATCAAATTCATAATAGTTATAAAAAATTACAACATTCTGTACATCAAAAATCAGTTGACCACTCCACAATATTTATAAATCCAATTTCCATACTTACAAACACACTTAAGTTATTGTTTAATTTTTCTGACATGGAATCTATAAATCATCACATTTAAAACATGCAGAAGAATATTTGTAACTTCTAACAGATAAAGTAAAATTTTAAAAACATAACATTAAATGAGTTTATTCCCCAAACATTATGGACTAATAATAACTAATTCATAAAAGCCTAACACCATTTAAACCTTTTCAAAAAATAATTTGTCCTATCATTGTAATCATAGACTGAAAAAAAAATGTAGTTTTCAATGCGACAGCTGAGGTCTAACTGTCTCTCGGCAGAATATGGAACAGTTAGGGAGGGAAAATAATACGTCATCCGGCCGTTGTAAGATGAAGCTAAAGAAACTTCCAGAACATATATGAATCGATGGCGACGAGAGAAAGGAAATGGATAATACATAGATAACTAATACTCTCTTCCAATCTGATTTTATAAAGAATGTCCAGAACAGTTCTGCAAGGGTATGACAATATTGAGGAAGAACTTCTGGCTTTTAACAAAACTTGACAGTAGGATCAAGGTTGTTGAAATTACGCATACATTATAGCAGTTAAGTTATCTATGTAATTTAATTACTGGTGCTTAGATAAGTAGTTAAATAGCTGTGCTATATATCTGGAAAGAATATCTACCGAAAGCACAGAAAAATAGTTTTAATTGAATGAATGAATGATTAGCGTTTAATGCTCGTTTTTGCTACAGAGGCACCACAGGCGATGGACACTGGTGATACATGAAATGAAATGATATATTGGAAAAGGATTTATTTTTAAGGAAATAACCGTTCCACGCCTAAGTTTACGGTACCTCCTCGGCATTTGCCATTCATGAGGACTGAGGAAAACCTGGAAAAAACCTCAGTTAGGGAGGACGGTCCTGGTGGGATTCAAACCCCAGATCTCCCTCTTACTAGTCCGCGCCTTAACGACCTCGGCCACCCGTGGCGATACAGCTTTAAATGATCCAACAGCATGTTTACATACGGATGGACCGAAGTCATATCTTATCTTCATAATGGGTGGTGAATTTTTTTTTTTTTTAATGATTTATTTATGGACGCTCTTTAACAGCTGAGGTCATCAGCGTCCCATTCAACTCAGGGCGTGAAACGGCCGACAAATTTTGCTCAGAGGTCTCTCTTTCAGGCTTGAGGTTCTTTATCATGCCGTAAATGTACGACACGGGACCCACGGCTATACTGCCCTTCCGAAGGAAGCCATACTTAGGATTTTACGCCCCGAAAAAATCCATCGGTCCTGGCCTTGTTCGAACCCGCGATCTTGGGTTTAGGAGTCAAGTATGGTAACCACTACACCACCAGGACCGACATAATGGGTGGTGGAAAAGCATAACCTTGAATGTGTGGTTACAAATGCCACCAAAAATCTTCAGTAGCGGATAATTTGATTTCACGAAGTTTACTGGAGCAAGAACGCGAATGGGCTTGTCCGCGATGGACTCCTGGGAACAAATATTTTACCACCTGGGCCACGCTGTGATTTAGTTCCCAAATACAGCACGTGTACGGGTAAAATTCCTCTGCAGTTTCATAAACAAGGGTAACAACAAGTTGCGGTTTTGTTCACGCATCATAAACATTTATTTACAAGTTTGTGTTGCTCCCCACACAGCGCCCGTATCTCACTGCCGGAAACCAGAAATCTGCCAACGAAAATGAACTCGATGAAAGAGTGTGCACAGAGATAGCGGCATCTCTAGGGGTGAAACAGTTGAAATAACTGCGGCTTTATGTAAAGCGGGATGAGGGATTACCAACCTAGCGTTTCCTAATATCCCTGAGTGCTACGGCTCACAAAAGGGGGCATTGCCATATCCGGATTTAATGTAGCTGCTACGGTAGTCCCTTTTAGCTTGCCGAGAGCTGCAAAAGAAGGCACCTCTCAGTTGATAATGAATGACAGAATTCTGAACAGAACAGCCTTTAAGTTACATTTCTTTAGTTGCGCAAGAATTTAAGTATCGCTTTTCTCGTTCAAATCTGTCTATTCAATCTGAATAGAGAGGGGGGGGGGTGGAAGGATTTTACTTAGGTAAAATATATTTAAGTTTTCAATTCAGCGCTGGCTTATAATATATGTAACGCCTTTGCTAGAGCACGGAGAGTTTGACAATATTTTTGCTTGAAAACAAGTGCCATCATGTGCTCACTGCTTTAAATTTCAGTCTATTAGCGAATGCCGAAGGAATAAACACAATCAACCAAAAACAATAGAAAGTATCGCTGTTTTTCATTTACTTTGAAATTTAATTTAAACGTTTTCGTAGTAAAAACATATAATGCAATCATTTTCAAACACATATTGAATTAATATTTCACATATGCTATTTTCACGACGATGCTTTTGTTAAATATAAAACATATACATTGATATAAATGCGGTTTATACGTTAAAATTAAATTGTCTATTTATTTTAAAGCAATATAGAGAAAATTAGAAACAAAAACCATATTTAAATTTCGGTTTTCATGTACACAACTATTCCTAATCGTCCAATTTCCCTAATTGTTAGAAACCCAATTCGAGTTATATTTAAATGATATATACCGAATTTTGTTGTTAAGAAACAAATATTGGTGATGCTAGAGCGATTTTTAAATATTGTGTTTCATATAAACCGTCACTCCTAATGGGCCGATTTTCCTGATTTTCAGGAATTATTATTTTATTTAAATGATATATACGGAGTTTCGTTACGAAAAAAACAAATATTGGTGCAGCTAGAGTAATTTGTAAATTTTGGTTTTCAGGTAAAACCTCACTCCTAATAAATTTATATCATTGATTTTCAGGAATTGCTTTTCTTATTTTATTTAAATGGTATATGCTAAGTTTTATTATGAAAAAATAACTTGATGATGCTAGAGCGATTTTTAAATTTTGGGTTTCAGGTAAATTCCCACTCCTAATGGCCCGATTTCCCTGATTTTCAGAAACTATTTTTCTTGTTTTATTTAAATGGTATATATCGAGTTTCCTTTAAAAAATTTAAATTGCGTCCACTAATGGTGTAATGGTAACCATACATGACTTCTAAACCCAAGATCGCGGGTTCAAATCCGGCCAGGATCGATGAATTTTTTCGGACGTAAAAATCCTAAATATGGCTTCCTTCGGAAGGGAAGTAAAGTCGTGGGTCCCGTGTGTACATTTACGGCTCGAAAAAGAACCTCAAGCCTGGAAGAAGAGGCCTCTGAGCAAAATTCGTCGGCCGTTTCACGCCCTGAATAGAATGGGAGGCTAATGACCTGGAGATGTTTAAAGAGCGTCCGATAAAATAAATAAATAAATAATAAAAAAATACTAAAGCGATTTTTAAATTTCGCCTTAACTCCTCGTTTTTCAGATATCCCTCCCTCCTCATAATGCCCGGATTGCCCTGATTTTCGGGAACTACTTTTATCAATTTATTTTAAAGAAATATGCCGAGTTTCGTTTAGAAAAAAACAAAAAGTATATGCCGATATTGCATTTTTTAAAAATGTTTCTCTTTTAGGTTAACCCCCATCCCCAATGGTCCAATATTTCTGGTTTACGAACTCGACAAATTGTTTTTAAGTGATGATTACATTGCCGAGTTTCGTTGAGAAAAAACAACAATTGCGATCGCTAGAGCGTTAGAAGAACAATTTTTTTTTTTTTTTTTTTTTTTTCCCCATTGCCATATTCGATGTCTAATGGATCAGAACGATGGAGATTTGAAGAAAAATTTCAAAAATGGTTTTACGGATAAAAACCCAATAGCTTCATACTTTCTGAATTCGATAAAAGCATGAAAGCAACATAAGTGGGAGCTATGGTTATTTGCGGTGTTCTTAAACAAATGTTTCTGTTATAAATGTTGATGTATTTATTTGAACACTAGTCTTAAAAACTGTACTTTGTAAATTACGAGAGAAATTACTTTTTTGTTTATCTGTTGTACTTTTTGTGTTGCATGCATCTAAATTTTTTTCATAAAAAGTTAAAAATTAGTTAAGTTTTATTCTACTTCTAAATAACACGCATAACGTATTTGAATCATTATGAGATAATCAGAGCAATGCTACCAACCTGCGTACGTGAAACCAGCTCTCATTATTTAACCATGCCTTGCTATAAGCTCTAATGGCCCATGGTGTTTACTCTGCCCGCACAATTATTATCTCGCTGCTATTCTGGAGGCAGGAATACTTTAAAACTATTGTTAAATGGGTCGTATGCACCGAAAAAGTCAAATTATAAAAATGTATCTATGTACGATTGTTAACGATCTAGTAATTAATTTTTTTTTTCTCAGCGAAACTCTGCATATAACTGTTAATTAACAAACGATTCATCGAATTTGTTAACCAGCAAAATTGGACCGTGTGGGTGGGGGTTAATCTAAAGCGAAATTTTTTTTATTATTATTTTTTTATTTTATTTTACTGGCTCTAGCGGCCGCAATTTTTCGTTTATCTCAACGAAACTCAATAGATTTCTTTAAAATGAATTCATAACAATTGTTTCGGAAAATCAGGGCAATCGAGCTATTAGGAGTGGGGATATACCTGAAAAACGAGTGGAGGGTAAACCAAATTTAAAAAGCGCTCTAGCAGCTGCAACTGTAAATGTTTTTAAAGGAAACTTGGTATATGCCATTGGGAAAAAAAAAAAAAAAAAAAAAAAAAAAAAAAAAAAAAAAAGTTTCTGAAAATAAATGAAAAGGAACTATTAGGAGGAGGGTTTATCTGAAACCCAAAACTTAAAATCGCTCTAGGTTATTAATATTTGTTTTTTCACAACTTAACTTCGTATATATCATTTAAATAAAACAAAGAAATTTGTTTCTGAAAATAAGGAAAATTGGGCCATTAGAAGGGTTTACCTAAAAGTCAAAATTAACAAATCGTTCCAACAGCAGGAAAAAAATCGAAATATTAAATTAAATAAAAAAATAGTTTCTGAAATATAGAACAATTGGAGTATTAGGAGTAGGGGTATATTTGAAAATGGAAATTTAAAAATCGCTCTTGCGTTTAATATTCTCTATACTTATTTAAAGTAAAATAACAAATTAATTTAGCACATAAACTGTATTTATAATGATGCATATGCTTTATATTTAACAAAAGAATCGTCGTGGAGATAGTAAATGTGAAACATTAATTTAATATGGATGTGAGAATTATATTTGTATGTAAGAGCGCTCTGTAATAACCTTCAACATGTTTACATTACATGTTTTTACCGCCACGGGTGGCCGAGGTCGTTAAGACGCGGACTCGTTAGCGGGAGGTCTGCGATTCGAATCCCGCCAGGACCGTCTTGCCACAATGAGGGTTTTTAAAGGTTTTCCTCAGTCCGCATAAATGGCAAATGCTGGGGAGGTACCCTAAACTTAGGCCTGGAACGATTCCTTCCTTAAAAATAAATCCTTTCCCAATATTTCATTTCATGTATCATCAGTGTCCATCGCCTGGTGGTGCCTCTGTAGCAAAAAACGGGCGTTAAGCACTATTCATTCCAATCACTAAATTTCAAAGTTAATGACGATCGATTTTGCTTTGTACATTGTAAATGTTTAAATAGTAAAATGTACATATGAACATCTTAAATACACAATGTAACTCGAAAATTTCAGTTATTTCTCTTTATTTTAGTGAATGTAAAGATATCGAGGGCCCACAGAGTATAACTTGTCTATCAGTGGTCATATATTTCATTTAATTAATAGTATTCCATTAATTTTGTGGTTCATTCTCAATAATAATAATAATAATAATAATAATAATAATAATAATAATAATAATAATAATAATAACAACGTAGTTTCTCTTTTGTAATACTTATTGATTGCAATAATGTCATAACATTTCATTTCATTAATTAATGTCTAATTTTGATTTTATATTATTTTTTAAATTTATTGAACTCGATGAGGAAATTGCTTAGTTTGCGCAGCTCCTGCATGAAGGATTTTTCCCCCTTTCTATCGCTCTGTTTTTGAATTTGAATTAAAATGTTTAAATCGTTCTGTTTTGAGGTATACGCTGGGAAATTTCATGAATATAATAATAAAATGTACATCATATCTACATCCACGTATGTATTATGTTTAAAGTTACCTGTGGTGGTGTATAAGCATTTGATTCTGTGGTATAATGTGCGGTAAAGAAATTAAAATAAAGAAACATTACTTTTTTCACGTGGAAGCTTAGATAAGTTTCTAATATTACATTTTTCAACGCACTGTTAATTTCGAGCTCTATTAAATTGGCAGGGTTATGTTTATTAAATATTTAATTCACTACAGGCATGTGTGCGCTTGCATTTGGCATTTGGCTTCAATGATATCCCACAGGGTAAGCTGGTTAAAGGAAAGAACCTGAAAAGTGTGTTTTTTCCCCTCCGTTTCTGTTTTTTTTTTTTTTTTAATCCCTTACTTTTCTATTCTTTTTCTTGCTAAACCAAACGGATGAAGAGTCACGTCTTTTCGAGCCATGTCATGGATTATCTCCAGATGGCAACACTTTTGCTGCATGTTCAGACAGTCCTTAAATTCTGCTGACGGGAAGTGAGTGACGAAACCACAAAAAGAATAACATCCAATGCTTTAAAGCAGAAGCAACAGTCTGGCACCGGACAACGTTGAACGTGTGCAATTTTTACAATTGAATTGTTCTCACTTTGGCATCTCTGAAACTGCAAGGAAAGTGTGTCCTTGGCGAGAGTGATTAAAATTTAATTTTAATATAATTATACGAGGGTAGGTCCATAAGTTCCCAGCATAACCATTTTATAGATTAGTTACTTCATGTAATAACAATGTTAAGCTTATCAAATAAATACAAGAGGTTTCTCTCGTTTTGTTTCCAGGTCACACTCCAATTATATCCTTATTAACGTTCTAGATTTTGTTTTTGTGATGATTGATGAATAACATTCTTAGTTAACAAATCTCTGACCGCCACCGGTGGCCGAGGTGGTTAAGGCGCGGACTTGTGAGCGGGAAATCTAGGGTTCTAATCCCATCAGGACCGTCCTCCCTGACTGAGGTTTTTTCTAGGTTTTCCTCAGTCCTCATATATGGTAATTGGCGGGGAGGTACCCTAAACTTAGGCCTGGAACGTTTCCTTCCTTAAAAAAAAATCTTTCCCAATTTATCATTTCATCTCATGTATCATCAGTGTAACCGCCTCAGTAGTAAAAGTGGGCGTTAAACACTATAAAAAATCTCTAGATAAAGGCGACACTTGTACTACGGAAGAAAGACAAAATAATATTTCTTGTATTATTGAAATTTGTATTTTAGTCCGTTCCTTTTGTATATTTCTCATCAGTTTCCGTCTATGTGCTGTCTCCAGTTCTTCATATATGCTTTCGTTAATTCGTTTATTTGCAACATTTATCATATTTTTTGTATTTTTTTCTAGCCTATTTCTGTCTATCCGGCTATAATTCTTCGTCCATACGCCAGATTGTATCTCGGAAACATGTTTTATAGTCACGATTGATTTTTGAACCGAAATGAAAAAGTTGTGGGTCCTATTGACCTGTATAATATAGTTACTGAATAAAAATATATGTATATGAATTAAACTAATAAGGTTAAAATAAAAACTTTCAGTCGGAAAAAAGATTTCAGTCCTCCACTTCAGAACTATGGGATGAAAGTTGTCATCCACGCGATAGATTATACGCGGATCTTATTCCACGAGTAGTAAAAGTTGGTTTAAAATATACGCTAAGGATTTTCCGCAGGACTGATTGAAACTTGTGAATGTGTTGGAAGAGAAAGTTGTTACTGATGACGTCACTTTGTAAACGTTGATAATCGTTGTAAACACAACTGTTTAAGTGTGTATATATGTTACAGTGTTTGTACTGCCCGTAAGTTGAGTGTTAAAGTCAAATTCTATACTGTCTCCATGTTTTACTAGTTAGTTTTTCTTCCAACTCTCTCATGGGAGTTTTCCGAACAAGAGACTTTGAAATGGAGTTCACCCAGGCTGTGCTAGAACAACAAAAGATATACTTGTTATTAGAATGCTGTTCAGCGAACCGTACTGTATTGCGCTGACCACGTAGTCATCTTTAGGGACCATGGACTCAGCGCGCCAGATATATCTGCTAACTCTAATGTGTGTTCTTGATCGCATTTAACGACTACCTCCTTGGTCTAGTAGTTAGCGTTGCTGACTGCTGGACGGAAGGCCCGGGTTCGATTTCCGATACGTACTTAGATATTTTTCTAAGTTAGGGAGGTCTGGAATTGCCTCGTGATGACAATTGGGAAGCTACCTGTTGGAGAAAGGGCGTGGCTTCGCGTAATAGCTGACCTGCGGGGTGCCGGCATGCTGATCACATGCCCCCTGCAATACTGCCCTCTATCAATGAAGTCGTAAGACGAAAGTGTAGGGAGCAGAGGTTGCTGCGGCAGGCCAAAGCTCACACCCCAGGCTGTAGTGCCACAAGAGAATAAGAGGTGGAAAATGATGAGGAAATGAAGTGAAATAAAGTAAAAACCTTTTCAATAACGGCATAAGAAAAAAAAATTTGTCTTGAAAAATGCCTACACCAGAGATTGTGGTGCAGTCTTCAAATATGGTTTCTGCTGTCAAAGTCTTAAGCGATGTTTCAATAATCTTGGGGTTATGGTTGATCTGGATCCAAATGGTATATTTTTACAGTGAATACAAAATCTAAGTTATTTTTATTAAATTGGTAAATTATGCATCGATTTTTACCATATATTCAATATAATAAGTGCATCTGTAACACTTCTACCTGATCGTCTCTAGTTTTTGTAATTTACAAGAGAAAGTTTTAAAAAACTGCCAATAAAATTACGTTAAAGCATTTAATGACACATTACTCACTACATGATGAGTGGCGTTATAAAACTACAGGATTCAGAAGTAGCAATGTTAAAACACCTCTTCAGAAGTCTGAACACGCCATGACAGCTAACCATTAAATAAGTACAAGAGCAATACATTAACAAGATATAAGCCCCACCTGCGAAAAGTTAATCAGTGGGCTCTACCAGGGCACCAATTAGTGACGCCCGACATCGCAGAAGGGCGGAGTCCACAAAATGTTTGTGAGGGAGGGTTTTGTGAACAGGACGAGGAACGTCTTTATCGTGTAGCTATCAGGGGTGTGTAAACATCGACCACCGGGGTGTCTTCCTGCCTTCTGTTTATCGCAAACAATGGGAAATGGCTGGAATAGGGAAGCCTCTAAAAACAATAAAGAGAAACTTCTGTGAAAGGCGAAGGGCACCAGACAGTTCTGTGTCAACAACGCAAGGAATGAAGCAAGGGGAAGACCCCAAGAAAACACATCCACTTGCATGATCTGATTACGGAGGTATTTCCAAAACGGCTGGGTGTTTAAAATGTCATTAAAGCAATCCCCTAACTTTGTTTCGCAGCCTCTGGCTATTTCCTGGTTTACTTTCACCACCTTTATCGTATTCCCAAGGGATTCTTGGGGTGACACTTGAGTACTCCCTGGTACCACAATACATGTCTCCAGGCATAACACTACATAATTTAAGCCTAAAGTTGATAAAGTCATTAATAAAACGTTACATTTTATTAACATGAAAAAGTATGTTAATAGATGTGTTCTTTTTTAAAAGTTTCGTTCATCTTAATCATTATCTGTTATAAATAACTTGATAAAATTAGTAGGTATCAACTTTAGAAATAACCCATGAAGTTAAGAGACGGGAATTAAGCTTAACACTTAATAGCAAAATTATACAAGGCTTACGTTTCAAAACTTACCAGAGTTTTTTTTTTTTTTTTGATCCATTTATTTATGGACGCTCTTTAACATCTCAGGTCATCAGCGTTCCATTCAATTCAGGCCGTGACACGGTCGACAAATTTTGCTCAGAGACCTCTTCTTTCAGGTTTGAGGTTCTTTATCGTGCCGTAAATGTACAACACGGGACCCACGGCTTTACTTCCCTTCCGAAGGAAGCCATTCTTAGGATTTTTACACCCGAAAAAATCCATCGATCCTGGTCGGGTTTGAACCCGCGATCTTGGGTTTAAAAGGCAAATATGGTTACCACTACACCACCAGGACCGACTCTTACCAGAGTGAATTTTATGTGTCTAACATAAAATTTAATTAAACAAAAAGAACATCCATTGAGATATTGAGGGGAAAGTTTAAAACCAATGTTGATCATATTTTACATTTCATTCTCTCACCCCCTACCACCCCTAGTTTAAAATTTCAAACGACACACCTAAATTATGATACGGAGGTGTCCCCTGTTATCACATCTATTGTTTTCTTAGTTGCCTGGCAACCTGGCAACTAATTTAAACAAAAGCGCTCAATTTGGATCATAACAATGAAAAGGATGCAAAGACAGCGAGTGAAAGTGCGCGAGATAGTAGGGACTGCAGACATTTCAACGGAATGAAATTGAAAAAACCATGTGATTTTTTACTGTGGACCAAAGAAAGGCAAGCAAAATAAAATTTAATTTCAGTGCCTGCGATGCCTAACCGAAATCAGCACGACGTTTGTGTAGATTCATGACCATGGACAAATTTGGATCCTCTATTTCACACTTGAGTCAAAACGGCAGCCAAAACAATGGATTCAATTGTTAAAAATAGTAAAAAATAAAGTATGATATAATAATAATAATAATAATAATAATAATAATAGAAACCTATTATGCAGCATTGCTGAACCGCTTGAAATATAAGTTGAAGAAAAAAGGGCCAAGATTATTATACAAATGTGGTTCTTTTATATAAACAAAGCGTCTCTGCAGTCACAATGGCAAAAGTGTACAAACTGGACTTCCAATTGATTTCTCATACATTCCATTCCCCGGAAACAGTTCCTCTCTACTCCCCACTGTCTCCATTTTGCCCCAGTGAGAAGTAATTGTTTTTGTTGAATGAGGGGGCGTCACCAGCCTATCAATTATTATTCTGCAGAGTGTGATATAACCTATTATAGCAATCGCTGAAACAAGAGTTAAAAACAATTGGCATTCTAAACTACATGTTTAATGTAAACAAACGATAAATGAAGTCTAGGTATAAAGTTGTTTACTCATAATTTCAAACTCGAAAGTACCTCGAAACAGAAGTAAACAAATTCCAGACATTCAAAGATTGGAAATGAAACACAAAAGACACCATCATTATTGATGACAAATAAAGACCATGACTCATACCTGCCCAAAGATCCAAGGTAAATGAGTACGTAAAAATTATCATCTAAAAATAGAACTTATCTATCACACAGTCTGTACGCTCTAGTAACTCTAGTCAAAATTAAATTTTCATCCGAACCCTAATGATAATACGTGCGTTTCAAATTAGTTTTAAGGATAGAACGTCAAAATACTATCAACACATGTTTTGTTAAAGAGAGAGAGAGACCAATCAATTCTACGGTTTTTTCCCTCAAAAATCAAAACACTTTCATTACCCGGTTGAAATTATTTATTAAAT
Source organism: Metallyticus violacea (assembly GCA_030762175.1). Lineage (NCBI taxonomy): Eukaryota > Metazoa > Arthropoda > Insecta > Mantodea > Metallyticidae > Metallyticus > Metallyticus violacea. The sequence continues at coordinate 23,757,013 of CM060841.1, forward strand.
ATGACACATGCACAATTTATAGATGTGTGGTTGCGGGGATTGATAAAATCAACTTTATTTATGAAATGTTCAGCATTAGACTTTTCGAAGAGTTTTTTTTTATTATTATTAATTATGCCAAAAAATTTATACACTTTAAGCAAAGGAAAAACTGTGTTAACATAACAAAACTGAATTCACACAAACAGAAAATGATGAGCACTAATCATCTTAGACTTTTACAGTTAAAACAGTTGCTCAAAATACCCACCATCGGCGTCGATACACTTCTGAGTACGTTGAACTACTGATAGAGTAACGTTTGCGAAAGTGTCCTCAGCGATTGTAGCACACGCCGTTTCAATTTCTTCCCGAAGTGCCGTCAGTGTAGCTGGTTTTTACTGTATACAACATCCTTAAGAGTTCCCCATAGGTAGAAGTCCAACGGAATTAGGTCCAGAGAACCCGGTGGAAACTCACATGCACATTGCTTTGTAGATTTCTGCGGTGAGTGCTCAAAAAGTTCCAAACCATGGCCGAGGACGCGGAGCTTGTTGCTGTGCGAGGTCTCTCAGATCTGCCCTTGTGAACATCGTATACGGTACCACCCGTCTCAAATTTGTCTCCAATGCGTGCAATTGTTACTCGCGTTGGCGGTTCTGTTCTGTACACACGACTCCATTGCGTTTGAACTTCAACAACATTCCCAGTTTTCCAACACCACTTCAAAATTGCTTTCCGCTGTTCAGAAGATAATCTTGGCTCCATTTTGTTGTAGCAACGCTATCATAATGTATGTGAGTCACATCTGTTTACAGAACATCATACTACACATTACTGTTGCTTTTCGGTCCAACTTTGAAATATATTAAATAGATATCTACTGTGAAAGTGGGTATACATTTTGGCACCCTGGGTATATACCGTACTTACGCGAATCTGGGTACACTGATGGATCCTGCAGTCAGGTGCAGGATTACATGTCCGATTTCCAAGGACTAATCTCAGTATAAACCTTGGTAAACATTGTACATTTTTTTAAGGCAGAAGTTTATGCCATCCTGAACTGTGCCTACAGAGGACTGGAGAAGGATTTTCGGAGGAAACGGATTCTCATCCTCTCAGATAGTCAAAGTGCACTAAAAATACTTTCCTCTGACCAGGTGCGATCTAGATTGGCATGGGAATATCTAAATTCCTTGTTTTTCCTGACATCCTGCAACAGGCTCGAACTGCGGTGGGTTCCAGGGCAGCAGGGCATTTGTGAGAATAAAATGACGGATCAGCTGGCAAAAAGGGGAGCCGACACACCCTTTTTTGGCCTTGAGCCCGTGGTCGGAATCAGTACTTAAACTGCTAAGACCGCAGTCAAAACATGGATTAGTGATGAGCATCAACTAAGGTGGTAAACAGATCTAAACTAGGAAATTCATCCTTGGTCCTAGCAAGAATCTCCTCTTGCCTCTTCAGAAGACAATGAGGAAAGTAATGCGCCAATTACTGAACATGGTCACTTCAGGAAACCTCTACGGAAATATGAAGATGAACTCTCTTGCAGATTGTGTAAACCGGACCAGGAATCCGCCTCGCATATCCTGTTTGAGTGTCCAATCCTGGACAGATAGTTCTCTCTATAACCAGAGATGTGGGAAAAGATGCCAACATTGGAACCAAAATACTGCAACTTGCACAAGGAACAGATTTTGGTAAACAATGAAGGCACCGCTTCCGATGGGGTAACACAATAAGCCTTAAGGCTGACGTAATGGAGGTTTCGAAAACTCCATCATATCGCCCCTAACTACGCAAATCTAATGCGTCATGGAATGTAATGCGACCCAAATTTGAAACATAAAATGATTTTTTTCTCTTCCCATAATGCACGGCGTCTTAGCGATAAGCTCGTCCGTTTCATAAAACAATCAGAACGTAGAATTTATAAGTGGACTAGTGTAACATCTTGGAGCACGTAGGACAAAATTTATCACTCGTGCTACCGCCACGGGTGGCCAGGGTCGTTAAGGCGCGAACTCGTGAGCGGGAGGTGTAGGGCTCGAATCCCACCAGGACCATCCTCACTAATTGAGGTTTTTTCCAGGTTTTACTCAATCCTCATAAATGGCAAATGCCGGAGAGGTACCCTAAAACTTAGGCCTGGAACTTTTCCTTCCTAAAATAAAAATATCCTTTCCCAATATATCATTTCATTTCATCTCATGTATCATGAGTGTCCATCGCCTTTGGTGCCTCAGTGGTAAAATTGGGCGTTAAACACTATTAAAAAATCACTTGTGCTATTGCCAGGACTGTTGGGGTAAGTCAAAGAAGAAAAAGTTATTTCTTATGGTGTCACTAGTCACAGGTTGCCCGTTCTTCCTTCTTTCATGTTCGAATTGCAAAATTTTTTTCTTCAACGTCAGGATATCTTCCTTTGTTCGGATGTAAAAATCCTAAGTATGGCTTCCTTCGGAAGGGAAGTAAAGCCGTGGGTCCCGTGTCGTACATTTACGGCACGATAAAGAACCTCAAGCCTGAAAGAGAGGCCTTTGAGCAAAATTTGTCGACCGTTTCACGACCTGAGTTGAATGGGACGCTGGTGACCTGAGATGTTAAAAAGCGTCCATAAATCAATAAATCAATTTTTTTTTTTTTTTTTTGTGAGGGCTAGTGAATTTCTTCATACTAGCTTTAGTTGCAAATAATGCCAATGTCCTTTGCCGCTGCAGCAAACGTTGCTCTCAGCTACATTGAACTTTCTTCCTTCCTTTGTGTTAAACATAAAGAAATACTTTACGCTTGAAAGTAGCATCATAAGTTCTTCTTCTGTGCCCCTTCCATTTCGTGACTACCTGCTATTTAAACTCTGTATGCAATAATAGGCCAACAATAAATGTAACGAAGTCGAGACTTGCAGCATTTCATTGTGACGTAATAGACGATAAATTCAAATGAAGTTACCGGCGAACTACGGAAAGGATTTGCACTCGAATATAAAGTGCACCTGAATTTTGAATACTTCATTTGAACCAAAAAAAAAAAAAAAAAAAAAAAAAAAAAAAGCACATTAGGTTTATTTGCGTTCATATATGAAACACACATTGTCAACAGACTGTACTTCCTGACGGAGAGCCCCTTATTTCTCACCGCGCAGTGCTTCTCCACGGATCAGCAGTTGCGAATGGGATTGTTATATATGATAGTAATGCTTTTATATACTTGTGGAGCTGCGAGGTTTTCAATCTTCCCAATAAATACAATGGTCTGCTTATGCCGCCGGCTCAGAGTACAGAACGCCATAATGGTTCTATCTGTATTGTGATATCTTCAGCAATAGAATGAAACTAAGCTTTTCACCCATAGGCTGGAATGAAGTTCAAGCTGTGTGAAGAGACAAGATAAAAAAAACAAAAGCCTGGCAACAGTCTGGTTCCGCACAGAAACACCTTGCACATCTCATGTAGCGGAAGTCAATCGATTCCCTGCTGGTCAAATTACTAGGCTCAAGTTTATAGCCGGATTTTACATTAACACGAGGAGGCAAATTCCTGGTGTAATTCTATCGATCATTCATTAACGTTTCGGAAACCTTCATGTCTGCACAGGAAATTAAAGCAATAACGAAACAGCGGTTTGCTAAAACAGACTTTTCACTGATAAACCGTACAGTATGAGGTAAATTCTACAGCAACATGTATAAACATGATCTTCCCTTCACATGTCAGATGTTTTCGTTCGCCTGCACAAAGTTTTCAGCATTTTATAAAACTCTGTTTGTCTTCAGTAACTCGATAACATAAATTTGCATAATCATAAAAGCACTTTAAGAACCCCGCCCTTGCTGATTGCGTGTTTTATCTATAGTTAGGTTATTAATTATAATTTTCTAGTATGTTGAAATTTACTAAATTTTCTTCCCATTATATTATTATTATTATTATTATTATTATTAATAATATTATTATTATTGTTGTTGGTGGTGGTGGTAGTGGCAGTATAACTGGCACTAAATTCTACGAATTCCTTAAAGATTATACAGTAAGCCATTCTTTTATTTTTATGTTAATTCACTTTAAATCTACAAGGGTTGTCCAACTAATGTAACAGTTGTAGCGTCGTTGCTTCATTTCATATATCCACTAGACAACTTTGCGTCTAATGAAAGCTGATTGCAACTACAACAAATGCATAAAGTTTTGCTCGCAGGGCACAAGGGTATTTTCCCTTCATAGTAAGCATTTCGCAAAATATTTCCTAAATTTAGCCTATTACTAAGGATATTAATGAATAAATATAAGAGGCTTTCTAAGCAATAATCAGATTTAACTGTTGATGAAACTGCTGTAATGATGACAATATACTGTCGCTATTCCATGTCGAAGGTATTGTAGTGTTTTCATAAGTACTAAGTCTTCGGCCTTGCAGATAAGGATTATCGCCTACACAAAATCTTTAACTGGTGTCATATTTTATCTGTTAAGTAAATAATTGCAGCTGTAGCTTCCACTCCGGTTCAATAGCTCAGATATAGTTACATAAAGAAGGCTATGTGTAGATAATTACGACATGTTTAAAATGGAGTATCGAGCTGTTAATAAGTTCTTCAATATAAAGGACTTACTCTAAATGTAATTAAACAGCGATTGGACGGTGTATATGGGAAGCACCCCCCTCATATTCTATCGTAAAACAATGGGTCAAACTTTTTCGAATGGGTCGAGAAAGCATTGAAAACGAAGAGCGTGTAGATCTGCCCTTGGAGGTGCTCACTCCTGAAAACATCGTCCTTGTGGAAGGAGAAATTATGTAAGACCGGCGGCTCAAATTTACAGAAATAGCAGCAAGGTTGCGCCTTTCTAAAACAACAGTCCTTCGAATTATTCATGAACATTTAACCATGAATAAGGTTAGTGCGAGATGGGTACCTAGACGTCTTTCCTCAGTCCAAAAGCAAAAACGAAACATCTGTTGTCAGGCATTTTTGGAGCTCTGCCATGGCAACAAGAGAGATGTTCTGCAAACAGGAGATAAAACTATGGTCCTGTATTATGATCCCTTGTCCAAAAGAGAATCAATGGAGGGTGTAAAACCTGACGAAGACCCACCTCTAAAGGACAAGGTCACTCGGTCAACCAAGAAGATCATGGCTACAATCTTTGGGACTGTGAAGGAATATTCTTCTTTGACTTCAAAGAGAGGAACCCCACAGTAAATGGGGAGTACTATGCTGACCTACTGCACAGACTACGTGCTTCCATCAAAGAGAAAAGGGGAGGAAAGCTGAGTGGTGATGTGGGCCTTCTTCACGACAACGCGCCTATGTACACAGCTCTTGTTGCAAAGGAAGCTGTGAAGAAATGTGGCTTCAAGGAGGTGGACCATCCACCCTACAGTCCAGATCTAGCTCCCAGTGACTATTTCTTCTTCTCAAAACTCAAGAAGGATCTTCAAGGAAGGAAATCTATGCTCGTTTTGCAGACGACACTCCTGACTATTTTGAAAAGTGAAATATAGTTTTTGTCTTTATCATACCTAGAGTTAGGCCGGAAACTTAAGGACCTACCCTCGTAGAAACACATCAGTAAGTTCACCATTAAGAGTTCGTTCAAACATGACCCGCAGGCGCATACCAACTTTTTGAAGATAGGAGTTAATGGGGCCGAAATATATAGTTGAATGACTAACAAGTATGAGAATACTAAGCAAAATACCAACGTTCGCCATCAATACTGAGCCCCGTGAATCGCTTAAAGATTACAGCCAACATGCATTTCTTCTTTCAGAGTGTTGGGTCACTTGCTTGAATATAGAAGATGACTATGTGTAACTTACCTGTAACCTGAGCATGTGAATGTTCACACATTCAAACCAATAAAACATTACTGGAAAAAAAAAGCATTTGGGCAGCACATTTTACTGAATAATTCGTTCATACATCACTCACCAATGCGGTTAGCTTTTCAGTCAATTTCACTGTAAATCTGTCACATTTATCATCATTTTTAAACTGTCAGAACTGCAAAATTGAGGTCATTAATTTTTAACTGCTTTTTACTTATTTTCTTGTGCTGATCAAACATCACCATTAATCTCTATCATCACGGGTGCATTACAAAATATCGGAAAAGGGTATATTAATACTATTCCGGTAAAAACGTGTAATTGCAGCAGCAAAGCATGTTTAATTGCTTTATATGCACATGTATTGCCAGAAAAATAACTCTCAACTTCGGTAACTTTACCACAAGTAACATAAGTCTGTCCTGGTGGTGTAATGGTAACCACACTTGGCTCCTAAACGCAAGATCGCGGGTTCAAACCCTGCCAGGATCGATGGATTTTTCGTGCTTAAACATCCTAAGTATGACTTCCTTTGGAAGGGAAGTACAGCCGTGGATCCCGTGTTGTACATTTACGGCATGTAAAAGAATCTCAAGGCTGAAAGAAGAGGCCTCTGATCAAAAGATATCGGCCGTTTGACGCCCTTGGGGGACCGATGACTTGAGATGTTAAACAGCATCCGTAAATTTAAAAAAAAAAAAAAAAAAAAAAAAAAAAGTAATATCACAAGAGGTCTGAAATTGCTGATCTGGAAACCTCAGACCCTCGAGTGATATGTATTACGATATTTCACGAGTAAAATAAGAACATAAATAGAATTCCCCAGGTTTGGCTTACAATATTGTAGCAATTGTACGTCTGTATTATGAATACTTAACCTTTTAAAGCCATGTAGTAACTTACGAATGTTGATTGTCAGTAATGCTAATAGAGAAGAGCCAAATGCGGGTTTGGAACTATTTCATGAATAGAATGCGAATAAAATATACATATTTGAAATTCGCGCTCGGATTATGAATAATTGTATAAAATGTTATACTTGCTAATGAATACCTACCAATACAAAAACCGTGAGAATGAAGTAGACGAAATCGCTACCGTTTGATTTACTAATACCAACTGAGAAAAACCAAACAGAACACATTTACCATTCTGAACAAAGTGTTTGTAAAGATTTATGGTTGCTAGGCAGATATTTTTACATGATTTATAAAATGATTTCCGGCTATTTGGCTGGATATGCAAAAACAGTTGCTCGAGTGAATACACCGTAAGTTAGTTATATTTACAATCACTGAAAACACAGAAATGTGATCAATGAGGTGTGCTCAGGAATTATATATTGGAGGTATAAAGTTGGCTACACTGACCACAAGACAAATGGACGTCGCGTGATACAGCTATATGATTTTTTTTTTTCCCCGTAATTTCGCTGCTGTGACTGGTCAAAATTCAAAAATTTGTTTCGTTTCATTGGTCGATTTTAAGATGACGTCACATAAGTGAAATAATCACTATAATTTAGGCGTTCTCTCCACACTACAGGACCAACAAGAATGGCCTACGTCCCTAAGGCAATTATTCGTGATTGGTCTGCGCTTCGAATCCCGCTGATAGTGCCCTCCCTTGATTTATTTTTATTTCCACATTTTTTTTCAAATTACTGGGAGGTGCCTAGGAACGCTTCTTTTCCAAAATTGCTTTTCCAATAATTTATTTTTTAGTCTCATATATCGTCGCCACTGTCTATACTGCCATAGTAATAAAACCGAACGTTCGATACTTTTATGATATCACCACAAGAAAATTTTCTTAATTTGAAAACAGAGTTAAAGTCTGTAATTTTTCCTTGCTGTTTCTTCACCACAAAATTCCCCAAAATATAAATTATCAAGCGATTTAAGCTTTTAGTCATCCGGTGCATATAAAAAAGGTAAAAATGAAAACGCAGTCAATATGGAAACGGAAGGAAATAAAGTAAGTTTTGAAAAATTACCGTTTTTAAATGTACATTTTTAATGATAGAACCATGTAAAACAACAGACTACTTTCAAATGCGAAGGGATGGCATTTACAGCAACTGTAATAAAACAATTGCTTACAACTCTATTATTGTTGTGAAGAAGTTATCGTAACAGAAAAATAAAATATATTTTCTAACATGTTAGTCAGTGAACGTAAACATAAAATACCCCCCAGAAAAAATTCGGACCTACATAAAACCTTTATGAATTCTCTTCGGAGTGATAGTACCATGAGGGAATACCCTAGCCAGTTAGTTAAATAATTTGTTTATTTGTTTTATTTTAGAAAGCTCTTTACTTCCCAGGTCATCAGCATCCCATTGATTCGGGGCGTGAAACGGCCGAACAATTTTGCTCAGAGGCCTCTTCTTTCAAGTTTGAGGTTCTTTCACATGCCGTAAATCTACGACACAGGATCCACGGCTTTACTTCTTTTAGGATTTTCATGCCCGAAAAAAATCTATCGACTCTAGCCGGGATTAAACCCGCGATCTTGGGTCTACGAGGCCAAGTATGGTTACCACTACACCACCACGGCCGACTTGGTTAAATAAGGATACAGTAATATATTTATTATAATGTGACGCTTCCCCCACCCCCCAAAAAGACAGAGACTGTATATTTTTTACAATTTTTACTGAAAATAGCATTAAAAATCTATAAGAATCAGTTATTCGCTTTCAGACAATTTTACCATAGTAGGTTTATGTTTGCGCAACTGATTAGTTCTCTGCTTCGCAGGCTAAGTGCTCCTATATACAGTGAAGTTATTTGAGTTCCGGGCCGCTAACGCCGCAACCGGAAAAAGAGAGAAAGTCGCCGCGTCTAAAGTTAATATTTTTTAGTATTTATATTTTTACTGAAAACAAAATACTACTATATTTAAAACTAATAATAATAATTCCTATCTGTATATATGATTGTAAATAATGCTTCTAAGCGACATTGCGAATTCCTGTATTTCATATAACTCCCCCCCCCCCTTAACAACACAGTAGCTCAGAATAAGTTTTGTGTCATTGAAAGATCAAAAGCAATACATTTTCTGATTTTTTGGCGAAGATAATAGTACACGCTTGTATTTTGTCTATAGTTAAGGAAAATTTTCAACAGTGTGTCACAGTTTATCCGGGATGAATCTACATTCCCCGAGCCCTAACTATATGAAACATTCAAAGTGTCGTATGCCACAATTAACTGCTTAGATGCTAAGCTGGAAATGCACCGCACATTCCTGACTACCGCGACCGCCAGTCTCCTCCGCTTTTCTTGCAAATTAACTGAATTTATGTATGGTCGTTTATCCTTAAATTTGTGAGATCAAACCTTGGCCCATTTTCTGTGCCAATAGATGAATTAATCTTAAATGAATTCTTGACTTTTCACTAAATATTTTACTGCCCCTTTTTCTATAATCTTAGTAAGATGCTGTGTCGCTCCGTTGCAGTTGACAGTTACGTAGAAGTAGAAGGAAAACAACTATAAACGAAAAATTATCAACTTATCTCATGATTTCGCGTGATTAAAATACATTGTGGGAGTTAAAGAATGAGTTTTAAAAATAGTAAGTCAATGTAAATGACATTTACTATTAAAATAACAAATTGGATTATCCCATATTACTAAAATAAAGCTAAAATGGAGAAATACTTAGACTGAAACCAAGGAGTGCCTACACAGTAGCGAAAACTCCACGAAAGACTTCCGGACAACGCAGGAGCCTTTAATCGTACTATTGATGATGGACTATCTCCGCCACAACAGTGCATTACGTCAATACAATTTAACACACTAATTTTGAGTACTCTCAGCCTTTATGGATTGCAGTGTTTGCATAGTCTGTTTTTTAGACTGAAATACAGCGAGGCACATTTAACACTTTCCGCATTTCAGTTCGGCCGCTTACCGGCGCGACTACCCCATATCGCGTTGCGAACTCACGGTACCACAAACTTTAAAAAAAAAAAAAAATCCATTCGTGTATCATAAGTGTCCACTGCCTGTAGAGCCTCAGTAGTTTTTTTTTTTTTTTTGAACAGTGTTTATTGTCTCTTTTTACTACTGAGGTACCACATGCGGTGGACACTGATGATACATAGATGAAATGATATATTAGAAAAGGATTTTTTAAGGAAGGAAACGTTCCAGGCCTTAGTTTAGGGTACCTCCCCGGCATTTGCCATTTATGAGTACTGAGGAAAACCTGAAAAAACCTCAGTCAGGGAGAATGGTCCTGGCGGGATTCAAACCTGAGCCCTCCCGCTCACGAGTCCGCGCCTTAACGACCTCGGCCACCCGTGGCGATGCCTCTGTAGTAAAAATGGGCGCTAAACACCATAAAAAAAAAAAGAAAAAAAGAAACGCTACCACAACAATTCAAGTTTTAAAACTTTTTTTTTTTTTGATTAATTTATTTATGGACCCTCTTTGACAGCTCAGGTCATCAGCGTCCCATTCAACTCAGGGCGTGAAACGGCTGACAAATTTTGCTCTGGGGCCTCTCTTTCAGGCTTGAAGTTCTTTTTCGTGCCGCAAATGTACGACACGGAACCCACGGCTTTACTTCTCTTCGGAAGGAAGCCATACTTAGGATTTTTACGCCCCGAAAAAATCCATCGGCCCTGACTGGGTTCGAACCCGCGATCTTGGGTTTAGGATGCAAGTATGGTAACCACTACACCACAAGGACCGAGAGTTTTTAAAACATGGATACTGCAAACAAAATTAATTAATTTGTACTCAGCGTTCTTACAGCAGATGCTGGAACAAGTATGAAACTAATTGGGGATTCCTCCGTGAGCTAGCGGCGCCAGATGCCGACGATGCCGGTAAGCAGCCGGCTTGTGAATGGAAGGTTTTAAATTTGCCACACGATGAGGAAACACCTGTGTGCGCATTAGTTTTATAAGCTAGCGTTATGCAAAAATGTTTATATCGCTAATGCATATACTGCACCTCCGGCCAATACACTTACAAATTTAAAATTAATTTTAACACCTGTTCGTTATATTTAAAACATTGCGAAAAAGATACACGACTCTCTACTAGGGAAAGAGGTGGGGCCCATTTGCTGAAAGTGAAAGTGAATCGAATCTTGAAGGATTTTCTCTACTATTGGTTTTCTGTCACTATTATAAGGGAGTGAACAACCCTGTTAGTTAAATGGGGACGACTTGGGTGCTGAGCCCGTCGGACGGCAGAATAAAATATGCCTCTCCAACCAGCATCACAGGGATACGAAATGCACAACCCAACTCTACCGCTGAAGCTTCAACGTGAAGCTTTCAATACTCCTGGGAGGAGGGAGGTGCTCTTGTAATGGAGGAAACGTTTTAAATTCAACCCCATCCCTAGGCCTTTTTTATACTTGGTTAAAAGCATCATCCAAATGTGGTGCGTCGAAAATGGGGGGCGTAGGACCAACGGGATTAGAACATTCCTTTCCCCCTTCCTCTCTGCCTTCTAGCAGCCGTTTGCCTCTTGAATGTGCAACATGTGAGCCATCGGGCAAAGGTAACGAAACTCAGGATGGGCAACTCTGTATTCCGTTCATTCTCTGCACAGCTTCCCCCATTCTACAAGTCTGGCGCTGTAATTCTAGCAAAGTTGTTGCAAGTTGCATCACTTATCGGAAATCTTTAATCAGACACCTATGAGCATAACATTGCAGGAAAATGGCATTATAAATCCTTAAAATGGACAAGCTAAAGAAAGCACAGAAAACCATGCTCAGTTATGTTATTTAATATTTATATTACGCCGTAAATATTAAGTAAGAGATGGTTGCCTAGATAGGACCAGTTTTATTTGTTCTTAAATTAAACTTTCATTAAATATAAAATAACAAACGTTTTAAGTATTCCTCATTGCATACACTTCAATTAGGTGAGTACACCCCCACGGCTGGCCGAGGTCGTTAAGGCGCGGACTCGTGAGCGGAAGGCCTGGGGTTCGATTCCCACTAGGACCGTCATCCTGACTGAGGTTTCTTCCAGGCTCAATCCGCATAAATAGCAAATGCCGGGGAGGTAGCCTAAACTTAGGCCTGGAACGCTTCCTTCTTTAAAAAAATCTTTTACAAATGTATCATTTTACTTTATGCCTCATTATTGTCCACTGCTAGTGGTGTCTAGGAAGATAAAACAGGTGTTAAACACTATTCAAATATATTAGGTAAATTGTCCAAGTTAGGAAACCGGTTGCCTAATTTGTAAGCCCGTTTTCCTAAGTAGGAGCTTATTAAAAATTGTGTATAACATTAAAAATATCAAAATAATAACGTATACACATCATTAAATATTCCACCTGCGGTATGTACTGAAATATTTCTTTATGTTGGGCACACCAGTATGAGCCCAAGATCCGAATTGCGTACATTGAATCAAGTCTTCTTCCTTTGCCTACCCGCACAGAATACACAGCCAATTTGAGTTATTTTCATCCTGATCTTCGTTCTCCTGAATGAAAAATAGTTACCTTTATGGTTTTTCTTTTTTCAGTTGACATTTAGACTTTTTAGGTAGAATATGAGGGGGGGGGGGTGCTTCCCTATAAAAACCCTCCAATCGCTGTTTAATTTCATTCGGAGTAAGTCCTTCTATTGTGAAGAACTTAATAACAGCTCAAAACTCCATTTTGAACATGTCAAAATCTTCTACACATAGCCTTCTCTATGCAACTATATCTGAACAACTGAACACAGCGGAGCGGAAGTTGTAATTATTTGCTTAACAGATAAGCATGACAGCAGATAAGGATTTTGTGAAGGCGAATATCCTTATCGGCGAGGCCGGAAACTTATGCACCTACCCTTGTATAAAGATTAATATAAGAATTTATGAAAGTTTTCCAAAATGATCCGATCCAAATTTAGGAGGATCTTAGTGGCCCAAATTAAATAATTGGACATTGTTAATTAAAAGATGAGAATGCACGAACGTATGAAATTAAAAACTGGTTGCATAATATGCACTCAGTAGCCAATAAAATAAACTGCTGAAGAATATTTTATTACCTAAATCTTATTCCATACAATAGTCTAGGATCAGTTACCCAAACTTTATAACTGAAACAATGAAAACACACGAGGTAAGGAGCCATCAGCACACCACAATGTTGCCAACATATACAAAAGCCTTATCTGGTGTTATACTAACTCATAAAACTCTACTATGATCCCTTGTCCAAAAGAGGATCAATGGAGTGACATAACCCCGGTGAAGCACCGTCTCTAAAGGCCAAGGTCACTCAGTCAAACAAGAAGATAATGGTCACAATCTTTTGAGACTGTGAAGGAATACTCTTCATTGACTTCAAGGAGAGGAACACTGCACTGCAGTACTATGCTGGCCTACTGCACGGACTACATGCTTCCATCAAAGAGAAAAGGCGAGGAAAGCTGAGTGGTGGTGTGCGCCTTCTTCATGAAAACGCGCCTATACACACAGCTCTTGTTCCAAAGGAAGCTGTGAAGAAATTTGGCTTCAAGGAGATTGACCATCCCCCTACAGCCCAGATTGAGCTTCCGGTGACTATTTCGTCTTCTCAAAACTCAAGAAGGACCTGCGGGGAAGAAAATTTAAGTGTGACAAAGAAGTGATGGATGCTGTTTATGCCCATTTGCAGACAAGACTTTTGAAAGATGTGACAAGTGCATTGCAGCAAGGGTAATTTAATTGAAAAGTGAAATACAGTTTTTGTCTTTATCATACAGAGAAAACGGTTAGGCCAGAAACTTATAAATCTACCCTTCTACACATAGTACCAACCGAATTCTTTAAAATATTTCTATATAATGAAAATAAACGTGGTCCAAATTAGGCAATGGTCCAATTTCCGATGCTTTCCCCTATTTTCAGATTTTCTGATAGCAAGAAAATCAAGAAGTAAGATTGGTCAAATGTCATTGAGATAACCTAAACTTAGCCCTGAAACGTTCCTTCCTTAAAACAAAAAAATCCTTTCCAAATTTATAATTTCATCTCATTTATCATCAGTGCCCACCCTGTGACCCCTCAGCTGTAACAAAGAGCGTTAAACACAATTAAAGGAAAGCCCTGTGTGTCCCAGAAGCCAGTGCTTCAAAAGGTCTATAAAGGTGGGCTTTGGGAAAGAGTTGAAACAATCGATGGCACAGCGGGCAGCCTCTCCTCATGGAGTTGCGTGACAAGGGCCCGTTAGTGTGTTGACATTTGGAGGGGGAGGGCGGAGGCACACTATGTTCGCATAAAAATGTGCGCACTGCAAAAAAACAAGAGGGGAGAAGTTTGAACTAAACGAGATAGTGCCACCAAATTCATGTCACTTTCCTACCTGCTTTTGCTCTAATTAGTCCATACTCGTCTAGCTGACGCACTCAAGATTTAGAACAAAATAGCTTACAAAAATATTTCCAGCTGGTAACCGTTTGTGATCCAATAAAATTCAAATGGTTAATTTTTTCGAGCAGTAGGGGTGCTTGAGGTTTTTTTTTTTTTTTTTTTTTTTTTGAGTGGTGTTTAACTATTGCTGAGGCACCACAGGCGGTGACACTGATGATACATGAAACGAAATGATATATATTGGGAAAGGAACTTTTTTTTAAGAAGGAAACGTTCCAGGCCTAAGTTTAGAGTACCTACCCGGCATTTGCCATTTATGAAGACTGAGGAAAACCTGGAAAAAACCTCAGGGAGGACGGTTCTGGCGGAGTTCGAACCCTAGACCTCCCGCTCACGAGTTCGCGCCTTAACGACCTTGGTCGCCCGTGGCGGTTGGTGGTGGTGGTAGTAGTAGGCACTTTTCTGTTAATGCGCCGAACGGAAGATATGTTGAGCTCGTTAAGAGTAATTTGTGATGTCATCGGTTAGTAAAAATTGTGAGTAAAAGTTCTTTCTACCGAACTATTTGAAAAGATTTGAGTTTCACGAGTGGTTATACGAATAAGGGTGAGGTTAACCTTAGTAGGGAGAAACTAAGCTTTATTCCGAAGTATAGGGAATGCTAAATCTGTGATATTAAATAAAAGTAGTCCCCATTGTAATCCAGTATAAAATATTCAAGAATAAAAATATAACAACTATTCTCATACAACAAACTAATTTAATAAAGATAAAAATAAATAAAGTGCTTGAACACAGATAAATTACGTTAGCGTTCTTTCAGAGCGTAGCAATTAGTAATATACATTTTTTTTTTCAACAGAGAGAGTCAAATACCGCAAATCTCAGCAGCAAAGAATTGCACTGCGTTATCGCTCAATGCATAATGTTGTGACAGCGCTAGATTGTTGCCCGTCACTTAGAAATTAAGCAATACTGGTTGCAAATCTCTGGTAATGGTACGAGGATAGGTCAATAAGTTTCCGGTCAGGCCGATAAGTATTATTGCCTTTACAAATCCCTCATCTGGTGTCATACCATATCTGTTAAGTAAATAATTGTAGATGTAACTTCAGCTCCGCTGTGCTCAGTTGTTCAGATATAGTTGCACAAAGAAGGCTGTGTGTAGAAGATTATGACATGTTCTAAATTGAGTTTCCAGCTGTTATTTAGTTCTGCACAAAAGAAGGACTTACTCCAAATGAAATTAAACAGTGATTGGACGATATACATGGGGAAGCACTCCCCTTATATTCTACCGTAAAAAATGGGCCAAACTTTTTCAAATGGGTCGAAAAAGCGTTGAAGACGAAGAAAGTGCAGGTCGGCCCTTGGAGGTGCTCACTCCTGAAAACATCGATCTTGTAGAAGGAGAAATTATGGAGGAATTGCGGCTCAAAGTTACACAAATAGCATTAAGGTTGGCCTTACTAAAACAACAATCCTTCAAATTATTCATGAACATTTAAACATGAATAAGGTTAGTGCAAGATGGGTGCCTAGACTTCTTTCCTTAGTCCAGAAACAGCTACGAGCCATCTGTTGTCAGGCGTTTTTGGAGCTCTGCCGTGGCAACGAGGGAGAAGTTCTGCACACCATTGCTACAAGAGATGAAACTATGATCCTCTACTATGATCCCTTGTCCAAAAGAGAATCAATGTAGTGGCGTAAACCTGGCGAAGCAGCTCCTCTAAAGGCCAAAATCACTCAGTCAACCAAGAAGATCATGGCCACAATCTTTATGGACTGTGAAGGAATACTCTTCATTGACTTCAAGGAGAGGAACGCCACAGTAAATGGGGAGTACTGTGCTGGTCTACTACACAGACTACGTGCTTCCATCAAAGAGAAAAGGCGAGGAAAGCTGGAATAGTGGTGTGCACCTTCTGCACGACAACGCACCTGTGCACACAGCTCTTGTTGCATAGGAAGCTGTGAAGAAAGGTGGCTTCAAGGAGATCGACCATCCACGCTACAGCGCAGATCTAGCTCCCAGTGACTATTTCTTCTTCTCAAAACTCAAGAAGGACCTTCGAGGAAGGAACGAAGAAGTGATGGATGCTGCTTATGCCCATTTTGCATACAAGGCTTCTGACTATTTGGGGGGGGGGTCGAAATGTTAATTCAAAGATGTGAGAAGTGCATTGCATTAAAGGGTAGCTATATTAAAAAGTGAAATACATTTTTTGTCTTTATCATACCTATAAAAGGCTAGTCCGGAAACTTATGGACCTATCCTCGTATATCCTATTTGAACTCTACTACTTCATGCCAATCACACGTAGCTTGCTGCGACACTTCTACAAGCACTGGCAATCACCAGCGCCATGCATTTTGCAAGCTTAAGCAATGGACGCCCACACAGTTCTGCATGCTGTAACCCAATCCAGAACCGGTCAGGAGCTGCAGTCGACAATGTAAACATAACATGCCTTCCCCCTTCACATGACAGGTAGAGAATGTTCTTTATCAAGTTCCACAGTTGTGATGGGCATTTTAATACAGAAGTTAACGGAGTGCTTTCATATACAGACTCCAGCTTAAAAGATATTGTGAGCCGAAATGCAAGTGGTGTTTAGTGAAAATTTCACTTACTCTAATAAAATCTGCGTTTTATTATAATGCTTCTTTGCCCCGTTACATCTGATAAATGCTGCGTTTGTCTTCCCTAATGTAAATTACTGTTCTTTGTGGTCCTTTATACGGGGATTATAGCGTGATAAAATTATGGCGGTAAATATTACTTTTCCACTTTGTTGGCATCGTTAAGTTGCGACCATTTTACACAGGTAGGAGATATTGACTTTCTTTCATTCTTCAAGTTATCGCGCTTCTAAAACTGAATTTAAGAAATATAATTTTTACGAGTATTTAGACACATTACAAAATTGACAACGTCAAGGTGGTGTTTAATTTTACGGTTAATCAAAATCACATTTGAAACGTTCGGATAAAGGCAGGTGTTGCTCTAACCAACTGAGCTCACGTAACCTTCTTCCTGCACTCTCGAACATCTCTCATCTGATTCCATATACCCCGGATATCTCCCTACGGTTTCTCCACTATAAGAGGAGACTCATAATGCTATGAGTACATATGACCCAGGCTTGAGGTTTAATATACAGAGAGTGCCAAAAATGTATACACAATTCAAGCAAAGAAAAAACTGTGTTAACATAACAAAACTGAATTCACACAAACAGAAAATGATGAGCACCAATCATCTTAGACTTTTACAGTTACAACAGTTGCTCAAAATGCCCACCATCGGCGTCGATAACTTCTGAGTACGTTGAACTACTGATTGAGTAACGTTTGCGAAAGTGTCCTCAGCGATTGCAGCACATGCCGTTTCAATTTCTTTCAGAAGTGCTGTCAGTGTACCTGGTTATCTACGTATACAACATCCTTAAGAGTTCCCCATAGGTAGAAGTCCAACGGAGTTAGATCCGGAGAACGCGGTGGAAACTCAATCGGACCTCTTCGTCCTATCCAATGTCTTGGAAGATTGTCATCAAGGTACGTTCATACATTTCAGTAGTAATGTGATCTGCCAGATCTGCCCTTGTGAACATCGCATACGGTACCATGAGTCTCAAATCTGTCTCGAATACGTGCAATTGTTACTCGCGTTGGCGGTTCTGTTCTGTACACACGTCTCCATTGTCTTTGAACTTCAACAACATTCTCGATTTTCCAATAACACTTTCAAAATTGCTTTCCGCTGTTAAAACGATAATCTTGGCGCCATTTTGTTGTAGCAACGCTAGAATAACGTAACGTGAGTCACATCTGTTTACAGAACATCATACGATAATCCTGCCTGCATTTGTTCATTGTTGATTTACCTGTCACGTAGCAACGCTATCATAATGTATGTGAGTCACATCGGTTTACAGAACATCATACTACACATTACTGTTGTTTTACGGTCCAACTTTAAAATATACTAAATAGATATCTACTGTGAAAGTGTGTATACATTTTTTGGCATCCTCGTTATAGATGTTGCTATTAATAGTTATAGAAATAGAAAAGTATGTATAGTTTGTTAGTTAAATTGGAAGCCTTTGACAAGTATAAACACTTGTAGCAGTATGAATCGCCTTCTTAAGGAATAAATCACTCATAGAAACACGCAGGTCAATAGTACCAAGAGAAACAGAAAAATGGAAATCTCTCGAGAAGCAACTAATGCAGTGAGAAATGGAGTAACCAAAGAACAAATCAGTCAGAGCGTCTTAAACAGCATACGAACAACTAGCGTGGAATATCTCACCACGTTAGAAAAAAGCGAGCTTTCGCTACTTGTTAGGAGGCTTTTGTCCTTAAGGGACACAATAGACTATTTTTATCTTTTAGTAGAGAAACCTTAGGAAGGACCCCCGGATATATAGACTCAGATGGAAGAAGTCCAAGGTTCCGTACTTGGTCACGGTAGCTCAGGAGATTAGAGTGTCATTCCGGAAGGCTGAAGATCTATCCGTCTTTTCAAGTCTGACTTTTCATTTCCAACTTATCTCTTACACAAGCCTAGTGTAAAAGAACAATTTCTATGCATTGATCCGAAGTGTTTAAAAATAAAGAGCGAAATGATGCGCAATAGCTGTACTTACAATGTGGGAGAAAGTTCTAAGTTAATTTTATTACAAAACTCGGGGAAGGTATACCATTATTATATATAATAATATATTTAATTACAAAATAATTTAACTTTATTTTATTGTCAGTTTAAAGTTCTTTGGTCTCATGTCGGACGATGAATGACTTAATGATTTACTGTTACCACAAATAAGCTCTGGTGCTTAAGTGATAAAGCAGTCTTAATGATTAAAAGCATTGAGATAAAAAATTAAAATCTCATCCATTTAGCTCGGTCCAGCGGAATTCAAACGTGGACCCGCAATGTTAGAGTCAAACGTCACTTCTGCACCACCGCGGTGGTTAATATTATTTTGTATACAAATATTGTTCAAAAATGTTGATCACACACATTTTAAGAGATAAACTTTGTTGTTCTTGTAACTGTGTCCCCAAAGTATGCCCTTGCTATCCTCTAGAATTTACATTGAACCAAGCATTAGTTAGGAAAAAAATTAGGAAAATTTTTCAAATTCAAATTAATTTCGGAACACGCTGTATACTTGAGAGCCACAAAAAAGGAGAAGGGGGTTGTACAAAAATTTTTTCATGAAAATTTTGTTGAGCACGTTTATGAAATTTGGAAAAAAAATTCTGAACGATGCAAGGGTCAATAACTTTCCCATTTTATGAATACAATTACCAACTATTTATTTTATTTTCTAAATTAATATAATAGTGTCGATACAAATTGCATTCTCAAAAAATAGCTTATAGTCTTATTATTGCAAACCATGATGATATCCTTGTTATTAAAAACGAATTCTTTATAAAAGGAATCAATTGTAATTAATTCTGTTTTAAAAATACAGCAGTATATGAAATTCATGCCATAATTTTATGAAACGATTCATTGCTATAAATGGAACATGATTTACTAATATTATTTTGGCACTTAATATGTTTTTTCCGGAAAATAAAGAATACATTTTTAAACTATCTTTCATATGCTGTAATATGTCATGCGACAAAATGCATACACCCCGATTATAATAATGTATAGCCAAACAAAAACAAACTATATAATGTACTTTGCTATTTTTTCGCAACTCGAGGCGTTTTGACGTAAATTTGCCTAGAACGTATTATGTGAACCATTTGAATTCGCAAAATTGTATATGGTATCACTGAGCTTAATATTGTCATAGTTTTAAGGTTAACAAAGATTTAAAATGTCCGTCACACAGGAGCTGCGTTAATTGAGGAAGTTTTTCAGCAAAGTGAATAATTTTAAAAATGAATGTAAAATCCGCAATATGACTTTATTAATTAATGAAATTAAATAAGTTGTTACATTACTGCGTGGTATTAGGGAAAAAATTAGAATTCTTGCAATTTATGTGCATCAGAAAGCAGAAGACATTTTAGAAGTATTATTATTATTATTATTATTATTATTATTATTATTATTATTATTGTTGTTGTTGTTGTTGATGTTGTTGTTGCTGTTCTTGTTGAATTTAAACCATTAAAATTAATGGTATACTATTAATTAAATGAAATATATGACCACTGATAGACAAAGCCATACTAAGTGAGTATTTTTATACATTTTTAAACGTAACCATATTTATGAGCCGGGCCCTTGATATCATCTTTACATTCACTAAAAAGAGATATTACAAAAAATTTCGAGTTACATTCTGTATACAAGAAAATGTTCATATGTTTCAATAAAACAAAAACATGTTACTATTCAAAAAAATTTCAATGTACTAAGCAAATATACACAATCAACAACAAACAATCGAAAGTTCTATCGATTTTCATTTGTTTTGAAATCTAATTTAAATATTACTGCAGTAAAAACATGCAAAGCAAACGTTTTCTGAAGATTATTACAGAGCGCTCTTACTTACAAATACAATTCTCAAACACATATTAGATTAATATTTCACAATTCCTATCTTCACGACGATACTTTTTGTTAAATATAAAACAAATGTATAGCTATAAATATAATTTATACGCTGAATTAATTTGTGCTTTTATTTTAAAACAATATGGAGAAAATTAAACACGATCGGTTTTTAAATTTTGGTTTACTCCTACTCCAAATGGTCCAATTTTCCTAATTTTCAGAAACTATTTTTCTTATTTTATTTAAATGATATATACCGAATTTTGTTGTGAAAAACTAACAATGGTGCCGGTAGAGAGATTTTTAAATGTTGGGTTTAAGGTAAACTTCCACTCCTAATAGCCGGATTTCCATCATTTTTCGGATTTTTCATTTTATTTAAACGGTACATATCGGGTTTCGTTGCAAAATAAAATACTGGTGCGGCTACAGCAATTTTTAAATGTTGCGTTTCAGGTAAATACTATTCCCAATAATCTGATTTCATTTTCATTTTCAATGTCTAGTAAGTGCGATCGATGGAATTCGCTAAAAGTAAGCAACGCTAGTAATGAGCTTGTTTTCGCAGTAAAATTGTGCAAACACAATCTACATTTAAGTGCTAAACAAAAATAGAGGGTGAGCAATGCTTGATGCAACCGTGGGACAGGTCGGCAGCGCCATGTCGGCGGAGGTGGGGAGTATATTTCCCCTCCGCTGTTCGAGACTTCAGTGGGAGTTGAAATCTTGCACAAGTAGCACTCCGCCGACAGAGTAGCCAGCCTCGCCGACCGGCCGCACGTTGCAAAACGGTTGCGCGATATAATATCCCACATACTAGCCCTATTACAATGTATGGAACAATGAACGAAATGTACATGCCACATCATGCAGCCGTGCGCGAGATATTCACGATTAATATGAAAGCAATAATGAACTAAAGCTACAAGTCAAAGAGTTACATTCATACATACATGCACCCCAACTTGTAAGTGGAGATAGCCTTTGTGATGTTTCTGACACCTCTGCGCCTTCTGCCACAGTTTCTAATGTTGCGGTAACTTGCGAATGCGGGAACTGGGCCGTACTACAGAAAGATGAAAGCTGCAAGTGTATTACAGCACGCGCGTAGTTAATTAGAGGTGGTAATGGTGGCGTTAACGGGATTCCAGCGAGCCATATGCGGTTACGTTAGTTATGAACCTCACTGTAGGTCTTCCTTAATGGAAACACGTATATATACATGCTAGAAGCATGCTATGTGATAGGAGAAGCAAGGTGATCGTTTACACAGTTTGTAAATAACTCTGGTCACGTGAATATACAAGATAAACAGATAGAATTTATAGTTATTTCTAATAGCAATAATAACTTCCAATATGGGCATGTTATTTGTGTGTCTATGACAATAAAGCTGCGAATCATGTTTGCCTTCCCGTACTGTTTTTTAACTGATTGTTTCTTTCAGAAACAACTTAGAGCATAAGATTGCGTTTCGTTAATCGAAATCCTTTTGAAGTGTCTAAATTATTGTTAAAGTAACGACAAGATGGAAGCCTCTGTGACCACCTTGAGGAAAATCGCAATAAATGGTGTTCTTTATCCGCACTGAGTTGTTATATATATGACAATTTTTCCTCACATCTTACCTAAAAATAAATTACAGAGTTTTCAATTTAAAATATTAATTTTAATATTCGCTGAAACCTTATTGTTAACGTTCAAGAGAAAATATTAATACGAGGGCAGGTCCATAAGGTTCCGACCTAACCATTTTCTAGGTATGATAAAGACAAAAACTATATTTCACTTTTCAATAAAGTTACCCTTTATTGCAATACACTTTTCACATCTTTGAATTACATTTTGATTCCTCCTCCCCCAAAATAATCAGAAGTCTTGTCTGCAAAATGGGCATAAATAGCATCCATCACTTCTTCGTCACACTTAAATTTCCTTCCTCGAAGATCTTTCTTGAGTTAGAAGAGGAAATATTCACTGAGAGCTAGATTTGGGCTTTAGGATGAATGGCTGATCTCTTTGAAGTCACATTTCTTCACAGCTTCCTTTGCAACAAGAGCTGTGTGCACAGGTGTGTCGTGAAGAAGACGCACACCACCACTCAGTTTTCCTCGCCTTTTCTCTTTGATGGAAGCATGTAGTCTGTGCAGTAGGCCAGCATGGTACTCTCCATTTACTGTGGTGCTCCTCTTCTTGAAGTCAATGAAGAGTGAATACTCTTCACAGTGCCAAAAGATTGTTATCATAATTTTCTTGGTTGACTGAGTGACCTTGGTCTTTAGAGGCGGTTCTTCGCCATGTTTACGCCACTCCATTGATTCTTTGGACAAGGAATCACAGTAGAGAAGCATAGTTTCATCTCCTGTAGCAACAGTTTGTAGAGCTTCTCTCTCCTTATCACGGCAGAGCTCCAAAAATGCCTGACAACAGTTGACTCGCTGCTTTTACACTGAGGAAAGAAGTCTAGACAGGCATCTTGCACTAACCTTATTCATGTTTAAATGTTCATGAATAATTTGAAGAACTGTTGTTTTAGAAAGCCCAACCTTGCTGCTATTTCTGTAACTTTGAGCCGCCGATATTCCATAATTTCTTCTTCCGCAAGAGCGATGTTTTTAGGAGTGAGCACCTCCAAGGACCGACCTGCATGCTCTTCGTCTTCAATGCTTTCTCGACCCATCCGAAAAAGTTTGGCCCATTCTTTTATGGTAGAATATGAGGGGGATGTTTCCCCATATACACCGTCCAATCGCTTTTTAATTTCATTTGGAGTAAGTCCTTCTTTTGTGAATAACTTAATAACAGCTCAACACATAGCCTTCTTTATACAACTATATCTGAACAGCTGAACACAAGGGAGCGGAAGTTACAGTTTTAATTATTTACTCGACAGACTAGCTATGACACCAAATAAGGGTTTTGTGAAGGCGATAATCCTTATCGGTGAGGCTGGAAACTTATGAACCTACCATCGTCTATACCGGGTGAATCTTCTAAAACTTGCACCCCAAATATTTCTGAAATGGGAGGCGCTATTGAAGTGCTGCTTGAAGTTTAGGGAGGAACTACTAATTGCAGCCTGTGCGCAAATGTTAATGACTATAAGAGTAAGTATTTCTTGAACAAAGCTACATTTTTTCAAATGGAACAATGTCTATTTACGTTAATAAAATAAAACTAGAGAAAATTAGGATGTCAATGCTATTTTTGCACGGTTCTAGTACAAGCAGTTTACGAGCATAACGATATGAACATTTTAAACATCCATGGTTGGCTGCTCCATTTGACTGACTGCTTGTTCTTTCTTGTAACGTCTACGCTGAGAGATATCCTAATAGACGTACTTCGCTTATTTCACGATAAAGAACACTTTATTTTAAGTGTTTAATAAAATGGAATGATAAATTAGGAAAGGATTTTTTTTAATTGAAAGAAGTGTTGTAGGCCTGTTTAGGTTACTTCCCCAGCATTTACCATTTATGAGGACTGAGGAAAACCTGGAAAAACCTCAATCGGGGAAGACGATTCTGGTGGGATTCGAACCCCAGACCTCCCACTCACCCTCGGCCACCCGTGGCGGTACACTCGTTTTAATAAAACCTGAAAGGCGTCAAGACCTAAAATATCTTTCCATAACAGAAATGAATCTGCAATTAAAAAAGTATTTTTACAGCTGTTTTTGCTTCTTTTGATTATGAATTTAAGAATCATGTGCAATTTCACTTTTTTTTTCTGCATTTTTGTTTATAAGGATTGTTGCAAATTTTCTTTACAATATTACAGTCAAATATACACTGATAATCAATGACGATTAATTTATTTTGTCAAAGTAGCCACGTGTGATTAAATAATATTTCCAAAATTTATAAAATGTTCAATATATTTGAAATAAACGTCTGAGCAAGCCATCCACCAGAATAGGAATATTTTGACCAGCCCTGGCACATAACGAGCACTCCGCAACTTGGCAATTATGAACTTCAGCTGAAGCTGATAGTGCCACAAACATTTTAAAGGGACTGATGTCGCTGTTTGCGCATATAAAATCTGTAACAAGAAAGAGCAGTTTCAAAACGTCTTGCACATCTCAAACTCGTTCACTTTCGCACAGGCTCCTTGACCACTGGAGCCATAAAAACATCCTTGATGCATCACTTAAGACAGGTTATCTCAGTGACCATGTACAGGCAACTTCTTCAGTTCAGATGATTCCGTACTCAATGATGACAGAGTACTCCACTCTGTTGGGTTTCTCTTGCAGTTGTGGAAACAGCCAATCGGCCAGGATATCGGAAACGGCAAGTGTTCATAAAAATGAATGATGCGGCCCAAAAGACGACCCCATTTTTCTCATCGGTTACATCAGAGATATCCTTGTACCCCCACCTCCTCAGATCTGCAACAGTTGAAAGCACATTATTGCTGCCGTTTGTTCCATCCCAGTGGTTATGCATGTGGCTGGAGTGAAAACTCTTCTTCAGTTGCTCCTGATGGCAACGAATTTCGGTTAGCTCTGGCTGTGCCTCGGTGAAATTCACATCTCTGCCACATAAACTTGGCATGGTGTAGCACGAGGAACTCGCCAGCTTGCTATGTTAGAATTACATGTACTTTGTTTTGAAGTGTGCTATGCCGCGTGGAAAGGCCCTCTCGAGAGGTTAAAGCACCCTTAGAGCAAGAACTGCTTCCCCAACAAGAAATTGGGTCGAACTTTCACCGTTGGAAATCACACAAAATCCTTTATTTGCATTTTTACAAGGAAAAGAAACACATCTATTCAAGAATTTGATAGTCTTTACATATACGATTGAAAATAACATCTTTAAACGTAAACCCAATGTAAGTTCTTACTAATAACGTTCGTTACTTTTAAAAATAAACTAAATGAACAAGCTAACTTTCTAGCTGTGATAAGTGCCCTATAATTGTGATTATAATATGAGTGGTGTGTATAGACTCATTAATCATTAATCTAAATTATTAATCACATATATTAAATAGAGCTGATTAATGTTACCATTGAAATTAAAAATAAAACTAGGAAAGATATAAAAATAAAATCAAGTATAAAATTATTTCGCTTCTTATATGGAGCAGAAGCTTGGGCTCTTAAAGTAGAAGATGAAATAAACTTTATGAGAAATGTCTAACGAATAGAAAGAACTGAACAAGTTAGAAATGAAGATGTAAGAAGAAATATAAAGGTTACGAATATAAATTTTATTATTTATAGTGAAATGAAGAAGAGAATGGCGAGTTTTTCTACTAGGATACCAAAATATAATTTAAAGTATAAACCAACAGGAAAAAGGAATTTAGGTCGATTGAAGAACAGATGTTTGACACGTAAAGGGCCTATATAGCCCAACACACGATGGTGAATTTTCTTTTGACCACGTTCAGGAAAATTCCGTAATAATTAAAAACTTACATTGTAAATAAAAG
The DNA here is from genome assembly GCA_030762175.1 of Metallyticus violacea. Classification (NCBI taxonomy): domain Eukaryota; kingdom Metazoa; phylum Arthropoda; class Insecta; order Mantodea; family Metallyticidae; genus Metallyticus; species Metallyticus violacea. Next base: position 23,783,160 of record CM060841.1, read on the forward strand.
CGTGAAAGGCAAACGGCAGGGTGCCGGAATAAAATATACAAATAAAAAAATAATAAAATAAAACCTGCAGTACTCCATACTGGCACCTTGTTGCCTATACCGGGACGCATATTCCAAATTTTATTCTTTATTAAACATTATTTCATTATACATAAAACATTTTACAGATCGTAATCTATAAAAACATATAACATAATAATAAACCAAACAGAACATAGAATTAAACAATTCTTTAAGTAATTTAATAATTTGCATGCAACTGGGAACCCGTGGTTACCATTAGCTGGTAACCAGCACGTGCCTTACCCTAGAGAATTTAATTTCTATTTTACTTTTAGTTTCACATTCTGGATTCACTTCTTATATAAATCATTATTTTTCTTTAGGTTTTAATGTTTATGTGTTCTTAAACTTATAATATTAATACATGCTTTGAACTCTACCTTTCCAAGCTTAGTTCACTTATATTCACTTTAAGTTTGTTTTTACTCTTTCGTTACTCTTCAATTTACTATTTGTTCACTGTTTTCATTGTTTACTTACATTTACATTTACTTACATTTTACTTACATTGTTTACTTTACATTTCATTATCTGGTATTTCATTACTAATTATCACTCAATTTACACACTCATTAAACACTTAAACACTTTTACTATCCCCTTTTAATTACTACCATTTCCTTCTTTTTGTACCGTTTACCATTGGCTCCTCCTTCTCCGTGATCCTTACCTCCGTTCCAATCTTCATTTGTAGTGTGTTGTTTACTATAATAACCATCATGTCTACTCTAGGTTTTTTCTTCTTTATTAGTTGAATGGATGAGTAGTTGTTGGTGGTGTGTTAATGATATATTTGTGATCGATTATCACTCCCTCCTTCTGTCTTTACTCTTCACCCGGTCTTCTTTCCTTTTCTCCTTCCCTCACTTTCTTTCTCTCTAATTGTTATGCTGTTAGTTATTGTTTTAGAATCATTCATATAATTATCACCAACTTCTTCTTTTACTGTTCTCCTTCGCCCTTCCTCTTCATCTTCTTTACCTCATCGCCTTGGTCTCTGGCCCCGTTATCTTCACCATTCCTTTCATTCTCTCCTTCTTCACGACTTCGTATTGTATTTGCTGAAGGTTGCCGGAATGCTGATCGTATGCCTCCCTACAATACAGCTCCATTAATGAAGTCGTAACACGGAGATAGAGGAAGCAGGAGTCGCTGCGGCTGGCCAAGGCTCATCCCGGGCTGTAGCGCCAAATGAGAAGAAGAATTATGAATTAATTTTGCATTTAGGGTATCTAAATAGCAACCAAAACCCAATTTGAATGAAATAATGTGTAAAAAATATTTTATAAACCTTCCTTTTCTCATTTTATTTTTCCTTGAAAATCCAGTATATTCACTTCCAAACTAGGCAGTGACAATTTTATGATTCATAAATACTTATAAAAGAGTAAAATTGTAAGGTATCCATTGAAGCCAATATTACAGAAAAGTGAATGTTCTCTGTGTCGGAAGCATGGCGCAAGAATGAGGTGTTAAATGTTCATGGTTTTGAAGTTACAGACCCCTAAACTGGAGAGTCTCTTCCGAGAGACACACCCAATATATCGCACAACTCCAAACTTCCTGTTTCAAGTTCGGTTTTGTTGGCACTGTGAAACAATTGATCTCTCAACAAAAAGCACAACACATTTCGATTAGGCCCCCTGTGGATGTGATATTTCTCATTTTTGTTTAACGGAAAGCTGCTCCCCCACTTTATTGATCTATTCGCGAGAAGCCAGACAGACCACCTAAGGTTCCCCCAATCCCTTGGCGGGTTTTTGTGCCTTTCTTTTCCTGAACTCGTTTAGGATGGAAGGAAGTGAATTTCTGTAGGGGCCTACAACCCCACTCCACTCGTATGGAGAAACCATTAGTTCCTTTGGTGTGTACTTTGTCCGCATGAATTCCCTCTACTTTAATAACCTTTGGGTGCGTTTGCTGGATGGAACCGCAAGGAAGTCCCTTCTAATTTTGTTTTATCGGTCTCTTCATCCGTATGCATGAAGAAGCCGATTGCGAGGTTGCTGGAACGCTGTGTTGGAGAATTTCACAGACTCTTAGGTCTTTTGTTCTTTTGCTGATCTGCTGAGTTTTCACTGGTAACCTTTCCGACACGTTCTTCAGGTTTTCGTTGGGAACTTAGGCGAATGCAAAAGATGTTCATAAAATATAGGTGAACTGTTGCAATATTTATTTTTATATAATTTCATTTTTATATTAAAGTTTCGCTCGTGACATAGAATCAGAGTACAAAGAGTAGACGTTGTCTACTCCAAACTTTGAAAAAAAATATGTTTAATGATACTTTAACATATTTTTATGTTCACCAAGTTAAAATAAAATCGGTGCTTTGTTCTGTTATATAAGCTACAATAATACAAATACATATAAAAGAGGCGTCTTGCTTGCCGTATAAAGCCCTTTCAGATAGACATTTTCCCCTATATCTATTCTGCTTTATAGATATCTACACCATAAAGGATCCTGGTGGTGTAGTGGTTACCATACTTGCCTTCTGAACCCAAGATCGCGAGTTCGAACCCGGCCAGGATCGATGGATTTTTTCAGGGCGTAAAAATCCTAAGTATGGCTTCCTTCGGAAGGGAAGTAAAGCCGTGGGTCCCGTGTCGTACATTTACGGCACGATAAAGAACCTCAAGCCTGAAAGAGAGGCCTCTGAGCAAAATTTGTCGGTCGTTTCACGCCCTGAGTTGAATGGGATGCTGATGACCTGAGCTGTTAAAGAGCGTCCATAAATAAATCATTAAAAAAAAAGCAGCATAAATTTTATCCAACAGATAATTTACGTCCTTTTCCCAGCGAGAACATAACCTTTAGATAACTTTTTAACAGTGAAGTTCAGAACTGTCCTACAGATGGCGACTTTTAACCACGTAATTTCTGTAGCCACCGCCAGTAGCGTCGTACTGTATTAGTATTTGAGCACTATAGATGTAGGTATTCTCATCCGCTATTTTCACTGCTTTGGTGCTAACCGACGCTACTAATCGGATGTATTATTGTGTATTTGTTCAGAGTTTTAAATCGTTTTGTGCATTAAAATGGTGAATTTTTATTAATAAGGTGACTTAAAAAGTGTTTGTAGTGATAATTTAAAGATTGAAATATATTGCGTGTAAAATAAAAAGACAATTTAGTTCTATATAAGTAGTGTTTACTAGGTATAGGTACGTATTGATGATAATAGTAATAGTTTTAGTTGTAAGTAATTAAGTACCTTTATAAAATATTAAACAAATCTTTATTTGATTGAGCGTCATGATAATGGATTCAATAGTTTTTATGAATATCAATGTTACTATGAAAGAAACATAACCTATAATTTGTATAATATATACATACCTACGTATTGTACACATGTATACGTATGTACAAACAACTTTTGTTTCATTTTATGCGATTTATAAAAAATAAATTGTGCAACACATAATATATATACATTATATGTGTACAAGAATTTTGTATTTAATCATAAAAAGTTATAAAATTATAGATTATAATTATATTTATATTTTTCACTTAAGCAACTTATATAAATAAAATTCCTAAAATTTAAATAAATGCATTTATATACACTGTTGATGACGGTGCTAAAATCGTCAGCTAGTTTGTCTGTGTTCTGCAACTGTTGCTCCGAAATAAAGGAGTAAAAATGGCGGACGAGAATACTCATCTATTCTAGTGCCTTATTAGTATTGCTGTGAAACAACAGAACACCGAAAAAGAATCTCAGAATATAATTCTAAGAATATAATTCTGCCTAAGTATGATAATGCATCAATACTAGTTCTTTTAAAGTATGGAGTGGTAACATGTATTCCACAAAATAGTGTAATGTATTAGTAAAAAGTTACATTGGTATATAAGAGCAAGATGGAGGAACATCGTTTGCCACCTACACTCCTTAGTAATAAATATCGTATGTTCTAACGTACAGCACGAATTATTATTATTATTATTATTATTATTATTATTATTATTATTATTATTATTCCTGCTATATTTTGCTCAGAAATAATAACCAATTAAATACTTTATTATCTATTTGACAATATCCAAGCGTAATATTGTTCTTTGAGATAATGCTTTCCTGAACACCAAATTGATTCCAACATCAATTTCAGTCACGAGTTGGCAGAAGAATCGAGTTTCCTAATGCTCTCGAACAAATGTTCTTTTCTTATTTATATGTTTTGGACATCACATCTTCATTAGAAGCAAAAATTGCAAAAGGGTGTCCAAAGAGATTATTTTAAAAGAAAGAGAAGCAAGGAAATTTATGGAATCTACCGAGAGCTTTAAAAAATAACATAAACTAAGGTGCTGGTCTGAATTGTGAATTTGAAACAAAAGGCCAATGTCAGTCTTGCGTCATACTTTAATGGCATTACCTACACGGGAGGCCGAGGTCGTTAACACGAACTATGTGAGTGGGAGGTCTGGGGTTAAATTCCGGATCGTGAAGCAATATTTGTTACATGCCTTTCTTATAATTTATATATATACATACATACACACATATATTTTATTGTAAACTATATTGTTTAATTCATAATGTTAATATTAGGTATTCCTCCAAATGCATAATTCTAGGTAATATGTTTTTAATATATGTTGTATAAAACAATGCTAGTAGGAAAACATTTCAAGACGATGAAATAGCAAATGTAACAAAAGGGGTGAACACCAAACACAGGATTTATGTCTTTTTAATTAGCAAGCAGGTTATGATTTGTACTTCAGTCGCGTCAGGGCACTTTCGCGCTTTATAACATAATTTAGTTTGAGCGAGCCAATCCTTTCTGTATATTTGATCTTTTAAATCGCTTACATTTGTGCACCCTGAGATCATCTGTAAACTACGTGAGGGTAATTTTTCACGGGGTATATATGGTGGTAGTTCTCCTCGTTTGGGAATACTGTCACTTTTTCAAGACACTTCGAGCACGTCAATAAGACTTCCAACACTTCGACATATCTCATTTTCGATGTAATATGTTTACTATTACGCATTTCGTCTATGGGCGCAAGAACCACATGGTCGGTGTTAAGAGTTCCTTTTCTGATGGTTTATTAGTTTAGAAAAATTAACACGTCTATGCAATGTGAGTTATGAAAAGGTTATGTATTGTAATTAGAGGGCCGGTGACCCAAACGCGAGGACAGGTGAAGTCATAAGACCAAAGTTAGATTCTAATAACCATCTCCGTCACTAAGAAATGTAATGAGATCTCATGTACGCGAAGGTCACTATACGATCAATAAACTATGTAATGTAAAATGTTACGTCGCATAATTATTGATACAAAAAGTTCCTCTCCCAGGCCTGAAAATTACCGTGAAATTCTGGCGTGAAGCGTAGGCAAGAGACCGAAACGATTAATAATAATAAACCGTTTCAAATTTGGCATCCAACGTGAGGCCTCATTAAGAAACCGCTTCAACAGTCCTCCCTGACTGAGTTTCATTGCATATTTTCTTCAGTTCTCAAAAATGGCAAATGCCTTGGAAGTATCCTAAACTTAGGCCTGAAAAACTTCCGTTCCTTAATAAAAATCCTTTCTCAATTTATAATTTCAACCCATGTATCACCAATGCCCACCATCTGTGGTGCCTCGATAGCAAAACCGGGCATTAAACACAATTCAAAATGCATTTAATTGCACTAATTAACTCGATGGCGCAATGAACGCTAAACGAGATAAGAGCTTTGATGAATTTGAAAACAATCAATTAATTGAAGTGTCCTAAGAGAAATATATAATTGAAAATAAAAGTACTGCTGGCGCTAACATATAGGAACACTAAGCTGAAGATGAAAACTGGACTTTCATTTCTTTTCCATTTCTCCCTCAGAAATTAAGACAAATATTCTCCAGTAGATTTATTCAGAGTTTTCTGTGATAAAAAATTGCGAGCTGCAACTCTACAGATGTAAAACACTCTCCGTCATCTTACATAGCACTCTGTAGATTTTTGTCAGATAAGCTATCGAAATAATATCTATTTGATATTCTGTATCTAACGTTTCAGTAACACTTGTCGATCAGATCAAGTAAAATGGAATAAATACCTTTAAATTTCTGCAACGTTTACGCCGAGAGTGACAAAAAAAAAAGTATACACACTTTCATAGTAGATATCTATTTAATATATTTCAAAGTTGGACAGAAAAGCAACAGTAATATGTAGGGTGATGTTCTGTAAACAGATGTGACTCACATACATTATGATAGAGTTGCCATGTGACAGGTAAATCAACATTGAACAAATTATTGTAAATCAAAAGGAACAAATGAAGCCAAGATTATCGTATGATGTTCTGTAAACATATGTACTCACATTACGTTATGCTAGCGTTGCTACAACAAAATGGAGTCAAGGTTATCGTTTGAACAGCGGAAAGAAATTTTGAAGTGGTAATGGAAAACCGAGAATGTTGAAGTTCAAAGGCAATGGAGACGTGTGTACAGAACAGAACCGCCAATGCGAGTAACAGTTGTACGCATTCGAGGTAAATTTGACACTGGTAAGCGATGTTCACAAGGGCAGATCTGGGAGACTCGTACAGCAACAATTACCACCGATGTGTACGTCATACCTTGATGACAATCTTCCAAGCCACTGGATAGGACGAAGAGATCCGATTGAGTTTCCACCGCGTTCTCCGGATCTAACTGCGTTGGACTTTTACTTATGGGGAACTCTTAAGGATGTTGTCTACCGTAGAAAACCAGCACTTAGCGAAGAAATTGAAACGGTATATGCTGCAATCGCTGAGGACACTTTCGCAAAAGTTGCTCAATCAGTAGTTCAACGTACTCAGAAGTGTATCGACGCCGATGGTGGGCATTTTGAGCACCTGTTGTAACTGTAAAAGTCTAAGATGATTAGTGCCCATCATTTTCTGTTTGTGTGAATTCAGTTTTGTTATGTTCACACAGTTTTTCTCTTTTTTTGAAGTTTGTATACATTTTTTGACACCCTCTGTATATCCAAAAGTCTTTCGAACGAATATCTGGCGTTTTAGAAACCGGGCCTAGGGCAGACATGTCTTTGGTCAACAGTCTACGTGCTACAATAACGTGTGCGCTCAATGACACATTGTTGAAGCTAGCAAAGCAACTCACAGCTGTTACTTTATAAGAACTTTAACGGGTTTCGTTATAACCGATCTGAGTGGCCGAGATCGTTAAAGTACAAACTCTTGAATAAAGGATTGTTGTTTGACCCCTCCAGAATCATTCTCCCAGATTGCGATTTTTTAATTGTTATTCTGTCCTAATCAACCGCAAATACCGAGGAGATTCACTAATCTTGGTTCGTTTCCTTCCCAATTTATCACTTCATCTCATTTATCACGAGTGTTCATCCACTTGTGACGCCGCAACAGTAAAAACGAGCGCTAAATATCATAAATGCCCTGAGTGCAAAAATGTAGAAAGAATGTCCTTCCTTCTTTCCTTGTATTTATTGTCCTTCCTTCTCTAGTTCCCTCTTTGTTCATTCCTTCGCTATGCACATACAACTGTTTCAACGTAATGAGTTTTTCAGCATCTCTCACGTGGGAAAGAATCTAATACACGTCTGCAGTCCAAATTAAGAGATTAATAAACTAAAAGGTGGTTCCACCAAAGCGCATGGTGAGCGTGAACTTCATTAACGAGAAACTGAATGGCAGTATTTTCAGTGGCAAGATAATAATATTCCATAAATACAGTATAAAACGACTATGATATGTGTGCAAAATTATGAACAACCTGAAATTTTTTTATATACGGATGCGGGGGAAATGTACACAAAGAATTTGCGAGTAAAAAAGGAACTTAACGTTGAGAATTTTGAAAGTGAGAACAAACAGTCTAAAACACTTCAATGTGGAGCTACAGGGATCAACATTAAGATTCGTTCAAGAAGGAAGATATGGCACAAGGTCCATTACTCCAACTGCATAAATGGACGCGTTCCCCAAACTTTATTTCACTATTAAGAGACACTGGGGTTGAATTTTCAAAGGTTCATCATTTTGCATCTGAAACGTTTATTGTGATTTACTGTTAAGTTAATATGTATACCAAATTTCATTCAGATTGGATAAATAATTTGCGAGTTATAAATTATTTCATAAATTTTATTGCGTAATGATAACATCTCACGCGGCTTGTGAGTTCTGAAAATTGGTTGGCATTTTTAAAATTGGAGCTCTGTATCACATACAAAATTTTTGTAGAAAGATATTTTAAATAAATGTTATGAATTAAATGTGATGTTTTTTTCTATACGAAAGTTTAATGTTTAAAATTAACAAATGTTCCATAGATTTTTTTTTTTTCAAATTATTGCTGGTGTTAGCAAGTATTTTATTTCATAGAATATTACAAAGGATACTTCTGCACATTCTGGGAAATTTAAATTTAATTGAAACAAAAACTGAGACACGTGGGACGTTTTGAATGTGTGAAAATGAAGTTTAGAAAATTACCAAAAAAAAGCATGCTGGGAAAGTATGCTGAATTGTGCACTTTACTTATCAGAACCCTTCTGATTTATAGTTATGTGAGACTTTTCCTGCTTGTGGCAACTGTTCTCGTAGAGTCGAGTCATATCCCAGGTCTTACTGATCTTTCAAGCCGCTGCCGAACATTTTTCACCCCTTACCACAGAGAAGCTAAACAGCCCATTTTAAAAGCAGAAACACCACTTAATGCCCCAGTTTCTAGCCGCTTCTTAGAAATCAGTGCAAGCAGCCTCTAGTAGATGGGAGTATTCTCCTAGCCATACTATCATCAAACTGAACAGATATCTTTCAATGACTCTGCGGAGTTTCACCAAGATCTATGCTCCTATTGTAAGAACACTAAGAGTTTGTCACTGTGGGGCACTTCTGATGTTCTGGCTTCTGCGCTGTTAATATGTAATGGCAAGGTATAACATATATGGCATTTTTCATGGTAAATACTTCTGGATGGCCATTTGTGGTAGCTAGTTAGTCTTTTTATAGTTTCTAACTTCAATTTACCACAGCCACGACCACCCAATCTGGTGTCAGTAGTATTTTTCTTTAGCTTCAGGAAAGATGTAGTCATCCACATTATTACCTGTTGATTCGGTTTATTTACGGACGCTCTTCAACATCTCAGGTCATCAGCGTCCCATTCAAATCAGGCGGTGAAACGGCCAACAAATTTTGCTCAGAGGTCTCTTGTTTCAGGCTTGAGGTTCTTTCACGTGTCACGGCTTTACTTCCCTTCCAAAAGAAGCCACACATTTTTACGCCCGAAAAAAATCATCGATCCTGGCTGGGTTGAACTCGCGATCTTGAGTTTAGTAGGCAAGTATGGTCACCACTACACGACCAGACAGACTCAATTTGCTACATTATTGAAACAATCTTCCCTCACTATTTCCACATTAGGTGCTGGCGAGTCCTTGCATATCCATCAGACAGTACAGTTGTATATCTCATTCCACGCTTCTGTACTGAGGAGACATGGCATGATGAAAAAGGACACGCGGGGTTCTTTAAATAACTATAGAGCCGGGACGGAAGGAGGAGGGGCATGCAAATGTCGACCCTCTAAGCCCCAAGGAATCATTTACATATATTCACTGAATTTGGCCCAAAACTTACTTCCAGTATCCCTTAATGTGGGAAGACTCTTAACATACAATCACATTAAAGCAAATGTCCCTACCCTTCTAGAAGGTTTTAAGTAACTGACAATAATTCTAAATCAACAAACACACCACAGCAGTATAAACAATTCGTGCCTATGCCACAATACTTCCAAAGTTCCATTATTGGTCTCAGTTTGGTGTTTATAATTTTAGATGTTGTTTATAACATGAATTTAGGGTACTTAAACCTCTATAAATTTTAGTATAGGTCCTTTTTTTCTTTTGATTGGTGTTTAACGCCCGTTTTTACTACTGAGGCAACACAGGCGGTGGAATTTGATACATGAAATGAAATGATAAATTGGGAAAGGATATTTTTTGAGGAAGGAAACGTTCCAGGCCTAAGTTTAGGGTATCTCCCCGGCATTTGCCATTTATGAAAACTGGGGAAAACCTCAGTCAGGGCGGACGGTCGGACATCCCGCTGACAAGTCCGCATCTTAACGACCTCAGCCACCCGTGGCGGTAGTAGTATAGGTTATCTCCTTTCTTACCGCCACGGGTGGCCGAGGTCGTTAAGTCTCGGACTCGTGAGCGGGAGGTCTGGGTTCGAATACCGCCAGGACCGTCCTTCCTGACTGAGGTTTTTTCCAGGTTTTCCTCAGTCCTTATAAATGGCAAATGCCGGGGAGGTACCCTAAACTTAGGCCTGGAACTCATGTATCATCAGTGTCCATTGCCTGTGGTGCCTCTGTAGCAAAAACGGGCGTTAAACACTATTCATTCATTCATTCATTCATTCATTCATTCATCTCCTTCCTTAAACACGAGGCCTTCTAACCCAAGATCGCGGGTTCAAACCCGGCCAGGGTAGATGGATTTTTTCGGGGCGTAAAAATCCTAAGTATGGCTTCCTTCGGAAGGGAAGTAAGCCGTGGATCCCGTGTCGTACATTTACGGCACGAAAAAGAACCTCAAGCCTGAAAGAAGAGGCCTCTTGAGCAAAATTTGTTGGCCGTTTCACGCCCTGGATAGAATGGGACGCTGATGACCTGAGATGTTAAAGAGTGTCCGTAAATAAAACAAATCAATCTTAAACACCAGTTATATTTTAACTAAAGTCTACTCCTCTGGCACATAACCGCTAAATTAACAGATATTATTTAACTTAAGCATCCAAAGTGAAATACATATTAACTCTGTCTGGTTCCTGAACTTTCCTTATAAGAAATATGAATGCACTGTGTTTGATTATATCAACTCCGAATAGATTTCAACAGTCACATTAAGTTATTCAAAACCTCGACTTCTACAATCTCATAATAAATTCAACAAGGTCAGGCATTACCGGACAAAAACAGGAAACGGATGTACTTAGTCAAACAGGAAAAGGATTTAATTTTGCGCCCATCATGGAGTAGAAGAAATTCAGCAATACCATTAGTCATGTCTGCCACTATCAAAATAACTGCAGCAAGTTCAGGCAGGGGAGGCGTGCTTAAATAACGGTATGACTACATTGCATGCCTATTTCCCCAACCCCTTTACTGCCCTCTCAGCAGAGAAAATTGGATTGTTTTCTTTCTTGGCTAGATCGACAGTTGCAGCTACTGAGAACAATTTTTGCTGCTCGAAAGTGCCGTTCAGATCATCTCGCTTCCCTGTTAGTGTTTGACAGATGAAGGAGAAAGAAGTCGCACCCACAGTCATTTGTTTCGAAACTTGGCGAGATTGTAACTTTTAATGTTTTGAACAAAGGAACGTCGAGTTTATATCAAGCGTAAACCAGAAGATTGCGTTTTCATTTATCTGTGGACCTAAATTGATAGAAATGAAAGAATTTCAAACTGTGATAGAAAAGACAGAAAGTTCAGTTAGTTGTACAGCAGCCAAACCAAAGAAAAGGACTTTGTATGAACTTGCGCGTCACAGAGATTACACGCCTAACTTTCTTAGTAATCATCATAACAACACAGAGAGTAAAGTAGCCGGTCATCAGCTGATGTTGGTAGCGATTGCTCTGGATACATGCCCTTACATATATGTAGGCACAGCATGTGTTAATATGTTTTAATAAATTATAACAGATTATACCGAGGGTGCCAAAAATGTATACACTTTCACAGTAGAAATCTATTTAATATATTTCAAAGTTGAACCGAAAAACAACAGTAATGTGTGTATGATGTTCTGTAAACAGATGTGACTCACATACATTATGATAACGTTTCTACGTGACAGGTAAGTCAACAATGAACAAATGAAATCAGGATTATGGTATGATGTTCTGCAAACAACGTGACTCAGATTTACGTTATGCTAGAGTGGCTACAACAATCAACAGCCGAAAGCAATTTTGAAGTGGTATTGGAAAACCGAGAATGTTGTTAAATTTCAAAGGTAATGAAGACATGTGTACAGAACACAACCGCCATTCATACACTGTGTGGAAATGAGGAATTTTACTTCCAACAAATGTGCACCACCACATTACCACGTGCGTGCCTTGATGACAAACTTCCAAGGCATTGAATAGGATGAAGCGGTTCGATTGAATTTCCACCGCGTTCTCCGGATCTCTGTTGGACTTCTACCTATGGGGAACTCTTAAGGATGTTGTATACAGTAAAAACCTGCTACACTGACAGCACTTCGGGAAGAAATTGAAACGGCATGTGCTGCAGTCGCTGAGGACACTTTCACAAACGTTGCTCAATCAGTAGTTCAGCGTACTCAGAAGTGTATTGACGCTGATGGTGGGCATTTTGAGCAGCCGTTCCAACTGTAAAAGACTAAGATGATTAGTGCTCATCATTTTCTGTTTATGTGAATTCAGTTTTGCTATATTAACACGGTTTTTTCTTTGCTTGAAGTGTGTGTACATTTTTGACACCCTCTATATAATCACTCCATTGTTTATAACTTCCAAGTACAATATAAAAGAACACTACAGAGAGTTATTTTTAACCTACGGCCTCAGTTGAAATCAAGCCAAGGCTCCTTCGATGGACAACTTCCGGTCGAATTTCTACAACTTTGGCACAACTTTTATCAACAATAGCATGCATTAATATTAAGTGTATAGGCGTTTGTTGTTCGTCTCCAGTAACACATTTCTAATATCTTTTAATGAAAGTTCCTTTCACTTGCAAAAACTGTAGTTCCGTATTTAAGTTCATCTATAGTATCTGGATTATTCATGTATATTTTAAATTATTTTTTGCCGTTCTAATAATAACATTTCAATACAATAACTTCGATGACGCCATGTAATTAACAACATTGTTCTTTCAATAATCTAAAATGTGACCTCTTAACTCCAAATGAGTTATAATAATTAAAGACAAAATTACTTTTGCTCCCGTAAGAGCAAATTGCGACTGACTGTTGTAGCAATATCCAGATATCCAGTCAAACTTATGTGCTTTCATGTTCCGCTAGGGAACATTCCGTTCTCCTGGAATCATCGAAGCCTTTTTTTTCCTTTTCCTGCAGCTAGGAATACACTCCTATAGCTCACCTGCAGAGAGATATTCAATTGGGTGTCATCTCCAGTACAATTAACAACTGCTGAAATCTGCGCTTGACCTCGCTCAAGGCTATCGTCTAGCAGTGTGGAAATGCGTGTTCAAGCATTTCGCAACGATTATCCATACAAATTCTTGCTTTAAAATTGGGAAATTAAGAGCCACTCTCTATTTTTGTGGGTGGGGTGAGGTGATGAGACCAGCGACCTGGGTAATTATTTAAGTAATTATTATATGTCTATTTTTATTATCTTGCAATCAAGATTCTTTGTAATTGCGTGTAATGTAAGAAAGATTTTAGAAGAAATTTGTCAGCTAAACATTCATACAGCTTACTTTGAGCTGCACGTAAAATTAAAATAAGATTTCATTCCATTACAATTCAAATTATAAATATGCCACTCGACTTCATATATTGCAATAATGAAATATTTAATTCATGTGGAAATAAACAACAATAAATTAAAGTGTTACAGATTTTGTAATGTTCAGTTCTAATTAATATATAACTACTTAGTGCCTGGAATTGAAAGCATCAGACCTATTTTGAAAGAATGTCACGATACTTTGTTAATGTATCCATCTTTAAATGATTTTTCTAAAATTGTACCCCGCCTTACTTTTAGAACACCCCCTAACCTTAAAAGTATATTTCGCCGAAACCTATCCCCTCCGAATTAACCATGTCCCTTTACTGGCTCATATCTTTGCCAACGCCCTAAATGTAAAACCTGTGCGCTAATTATACCTTGCCATTCATTCCACAGCCCTAATTTATCCAGAGAATTTAACATTTCTTCATTTGCTACCTGTTCTTGCGAAAACGTCGTATATATGTTATCTTGTAAGCTTTGTAAAGCATTTTATATTGGTTTAACTTCTACTGTTGTTTCGCTACGTATGAACAATCATAGACGTTCTGTTAAAACCAAGTCTCCCTTGCCGGTTGCCCAACGTGCCTTATCTCACTGTAAGGATTTTGATGATGCTTTTAGTCTAACTCTTATTGATGCTTTACCTACACAATGCTCTGAAAGTTTACTCAGAGATAGAGAAATGGCAGCTATATTTTTACATAAAGCGCGTATACCTCCTGGTTTAAATCTTACGTATTAAACTCCCCCCCCCCCCACACACACACTCATTTCTAGTTTCATCTGTTTCCATGCATAACGTTACCTTCGATGTTCAATATTTACTTTTATCACCGTTCACTTGTCTTCTTGCCATAGAAGAACTCCAGTAATTCGAAATATAGCGATTACAAATGTGACTTTTTCTTAGTGTTTTATTCTTTTTTGTTTTTATAATTACTGCTAATTTATATACATAGCACTTCAGCTTGTTTGTGATATTTGTATTCAATGTCAAAAATACAGGAACCATCCACAGCCTGTGTAATGGGTTCCTTCCTCAATAAACCCAAAAGTATGGCTACGAAAAGTATTTTACGTTTTTCAAAGCCGAAACAGAATAAAATGGGAAAAAGAAGAAGAAGAGGACGTGATGATAATTCTAGTTTCCCATTGTCTCATTCAACTTGTGTTATTTTTTTGGTGCGTATATTCTTTTTGGCTCTTGCTATCAGCTTAATGATCTGTCTGTTGCTGAGCAGTGTGCGATGCGCAAATGTTTCGTCCTTGAGCGAAAGAATTCTGATCGTCTAAGACACCGAGGGGAAAAAACTTGAATACGAACCAAGCGTGTATGCAACATAGTAACAAAGTTGCTAATGGAACACTTACATACCTGGCAGGCTGTGTTATGCAAATAATGTTTTCTTGTTTACAATGTAAAACATACAGACTACACAGACACAAAAGGATATATAAAAAGTGTTCTTTTTTTGACTAGGCTTACCTACGTTTTCGACTAGCATAATTACTCCTTGCTTGCTTTTGTTTTTCGTTATGTGAAGTCAAAGCACTCACTACGAGGAAAATAGAACAAAAAATGCCAAGCAGAATCTAGCAAATATACCAGTGGCGGAGGAGTTATTTACCTTTAGAGCACGAGTATATCTGGGCTCCAGTCCCGAGCGACGGCGGAGAGCGAGCCGAACGGCATTGGAAGGAGTGGAGCCATAGCCGCAAATAAAATAAAAGTGACATCCTCTTGTAACAATGTAAATATTGCATGTATTATGTTTTTGTTATACGTAGCGTAACTCCTCCGTAACTTTTTGGCTGCAATATGTTGTTCCTTATTATAAAACTGAGTTCCTCACTTTTTACCAAGTGTTGTTATTAGAATCCGCAATTAATTCATATATGCCTACACATTAACCTTAACTTAACTTCGGGTAAATCATAGAAACCGGTGGACCGAGTGGTGTGCTGCGGCTCGCTACGGCCTAACGGCCTACGCTCGCTTCCTTTTAGTAAATATAAATTGATAGGAGATTGAGTGTTATTAAATAGGCGGGTAAATCATTGTAATGGCGACAAATCTCCTTTGACTGTAGCAGGGAAAAATGGTAAATATAAATTTATGGCGGATTGTGTGCGTGGTGCTATGTTAGCGACTAAATCATTATAATGGTGGCAAATCTCCTTTAACTCCAGCAGAAAAAGAAAACAAGAAGGGAAAAAAAAGCTTCCGGACATGAGAATTCGAACACACCACCATCACATAAATAGCTCAAAGCTCTAACCATCTGAACTATCATGCCATTCCGCTTTAGAGCCCATCTACCTATATCTACAGAAATAACACTACCTCTGGCTTTCTCCGCTGCCGCTCGGAACTGGAGCCTCCAGATATCTTCTCCCTTTAAGGATAAATGTAAACAAACGAGGAAGCATACGGAGTTTAAATAAACAAACTGAATGCAAGTATGATACTGAGCTGAAGAAGTAAACAAAGTATAGAAAGCATTAATGATATAACACAGCAACGAAACCTCACAGTCCATGGGGCCCTTAACAAAATACGCTTTAAATAACGTTATTTAACTTGTCTCACATTTTCTCGGTCTAATTTTGCGACACTTGTATATACACGAACTGAAGATTAGTTGCGAGATAGCATGCAAAGAAAGAAAACAAACAAACAAACTGACGAGTTTAAAAACAGTTTTTACTGCTGTACCACGACAGGCGGTGAACACTAATTGTACATAAAATGCAATGATAACTTAAACAAGGAAATTAGGAAAGGAAACGTTCTAGTTCTATGTTTGGGTACCTACCCGGCATTTGCCACTGAAGAAAACTGAGAAAAACTCACAGAGAGAACGATTTTAGGTGGATTCAAACCGCGGCTCCCGCTCAAGACCTCGGCCATGCGTTTCAGTACTGTGCTTCAGAACAATTCGCACTTAAATTCGAATGCGAAAGCACACGCATCCCAAGCAAGATAGATCGCAACATTGTTAATACTGGTTTAGGTAGGCTTTGTTACAGCTTTCTAACATTTTGAAGAAATATGTACGTGTTTATGAAAATATTTTGCTGCTAATGCTAGGGTTTAAAAGATAAATACATCTCACAAGCCTGTAATATTAAAAGATTGACACTGTGTTTGACTGATGATTGACAGACCCTGTTTCGATTCTCGACACAGAAAGGATCGGGTCGCTTGAGATGCCACAATGCATCACTGTGGGGACTACAAACAGCTTGTGACGTTTTATAGAGATGCACCATGTCTGAAATCCCAGGAGTGTTGTTCGAGTGGACTGGCTTACGGCAGAGGGGAGAGTGTTGGCACGTTTATGCTTATGTATGAAGCGTGCCTTCTTTCGTCCTCTAACAGAAGGTTCGTTTGTTAGTCTAATAGACTCCCAAATGAAGTGAGGAATTCTCCGACAAGTGGCGAATGCGATTTCTGAAGTTGAAATTAAAATTTTCTGATACATGACCCTTCTTGGTTTTCTGAGCTGTTGAACCCTGGACATAGTTTTAATAGTTGTTTGTCTTCCACAATTTAAATAGGAAATATGCTTTAAATTTACTTAGTTTGAAGTGCGATATTTTCCACCAATACAAGTAAGAAACATGAATAAGTTCTTGTTAGTTTTACATTTAAGGAGCAATACAAAATAACGAAATGCTCGGTTTCAACCCTTTAATCATCACACCTGTACTTTACAGAATTAAATCATACATTTCATTGCTCCAGCTCAACAATCTCATCCCTACATGTTGGTCTCCATTGTTAACGGTTTATCACCTCGTTATGGAATTCTCTGCTATACAAAGCACCACTGAGCGTTTTAATTGATGTTTTGGCTCCATTTGCCCTGCCCTTCACATCATGACTTACATGATTAAATTACTCCATAGTTTTAATTATTTGCATACCTATTAAAACAATTTGGTATACTACTAAATATTTAGTATGCAGCAATTAATGACGAAAAAGAACCTATGTATTTTTTTGCTTAACAAACAATTATAAATATTAGCATACTTAATTGTTATATATTGAAATGTAATTTAGTTTTTCATATTCACAATTTTCTATATGAAACTGTTATACAGAATGCTTGTGTGTTATGGCTGAAGTAAAATAAAGTTCAAATGTCTAATAGCCAACTGAAGGATTTTAAAAAGCAAAAATAGAACTAATTTCAGTTCTAACCTAAGTTCAGACCCCGAAGTAGTGCAAGTAATTATTCTTCAGAAAAACTGTTTCCCACGATTTCAAGAATGGTTATTAATGATAAAGATAAAGATAAAATAGCATTTTATTTTTTTTGAACAGGAAACAAAATCATGCCAATTGAAATCTACGAAAATTTTACTAAGTGCCTCACAGTTCTGCATTTATAAATAAATTACTTAACGGAGGAATTAATTTAATCTTATAATTTCCTTCGTTTATTATAGGCGGTCCTGTTTTAGCCATACTTGCCCCGTAGACTCAAGATTATGGCTTCAAACCCGCCCAGAGTCGATGGATTTTTTTCGGGCATAAAATTTCTATGCATAACTTCCTTCGGAAGGGAAGTACAGCGTGGGTCCCCTACACGTAAAAGAACCTTAAGCCTTAAAGAAGAGACCTCTGAACAAAATTTATCGGCGGTTTCACGCCCTTGGGTTTTCTCTAAATAAATTACTGTTCAGTTAACTTTGCAAGATTTCATATTTACCATATAACCATGAAAACGTATTGTTGCATTGATTTCCTTTAACTTTTTTAATTTTAAAAAGTTGTCTTGTTTCAATTTGGAGCTCTTATGTCTCTAATGTTAAAGAACATCCCTTAAATAACATTTATCAATTGATTGAAGAATTTAAAGTTATTTACTTTTCGCGATATTTAAGGAGCAATTGCTACTAGCAGCTACTTTCATATACTTCATTTGGCACTAAACAGCTGCATATGAGCGACTAGGAACTTGCAATCGGTTTGATGGCAAATAGCATGGTATTCCGTTAGGGCTCATCCCTGACCTTCACAAATTACGAGTGATTGGCAAAGTTTTTCTTATGGTTCACCAGTAGGTAGCTGCCGCACTAAGTCAGCGTTGCACGGGGCATGACACAGGCCTCTCGTCCGACAAAATTAAAAGGACTAAGGCTCCATTCACAATGAAAATTAATCGTAAACATAATAAAGTAAGACGTAACACGTTATCATAGTAGTATGCAGGCATTCATAATGAAAGACGCAAACGTACGTATTAGCCAATCAAAATTTCATTTCTTATAGCAAGTACTAACATCTGTGTCTGTATTATCTCGTTCTGGCATTTTTTCTACTCTTAAAATAACTTAGAGCTTTCTCTAATTCAAATACTTTAACCATACCCACTTCTATTTTTGATATATTGGTGCTTCATAACTATTACCTAAAGTTTAAATTTTTTAATTGTCTTTAACGCCCATTTTACTAATGAAGCAACGCAGGCGGTGGACACTGATGAAGCATGAAACGAAATGATATATTGAGAAAGATTTTTTTTTAAGGAAGGAAAACGTTCCAGGCCTAAGTTTTAGGGCACCTTCCCGGCATTTGCCATTTCTAAGGACTGAGGAAAACCTAGAAAAAACCTCAGTCAGGGAGGAAGGTCCTGGGTGGATTAAAAATGCATCTTTCCCGCCTTTATTTATGTTTCATTTTGCACGCCATTATCTGTCTTGAAACAATATCATGAAGAAAAGCATTTCTTTTTTCACCAATGCTCCTGGCCGCTCCACGAAATTTATTCATCGCTGATAGAAGTGGATTCACTTATCTGGTGACTATCAATAATACTTTTAAGTCATAAGTTGTAATTAATTGGTGCATTCGAAGAATTATTCCTAGCGTTTATTTATTAAAATGTTATCATCTAACAGTTAACATGATTTATTTTTATTTTGAATGAATGATCGAGATTCTTTAAGCTCTTGAGTCCGCCGCACCAACTTTTTTTTTTCTCCAACTCCATCTTAAACTGCAGCGCGAGATATGTTCTAAATGCGTCCAGGCGTGCGGAGAATTTGACAACACCTATGCTAACCGCGCAGGATATTGCACGGAAATAGCTCGAGGGCGCCGTGTGTTTGGCGGGGAACAACGACCTGCCATTGAAAGGAACACCACCGCTGTTTCCTGCACAGTGGGGGGAATACTGCTAAATCAAAAGAGAGCTTCATGACTGAATAATTGATGTTACGTACTAGAGCACACGTGGTGGACATTATCAGGCGGTATGTCTCCCCTTCGGCGCCATATGTTGTCTTCCCTGTCTCCTCTATCCCTCTTTATTACCTTATTACCTCCCTCGACCCCTGTGGTTCCCTTGCGCTTTCTTGGGCTAGAGTTCGTGATACAAACTGGCCGATTCCTATCTGCTGTCGCAGATTCTGCAAGTATGTTTTCCATTGATTATCTTTCACTTTTACCTTCTGTTAATTGCTTACAAAAACCAGAGACGTTATTTAAAATATATGTTAGTTAAAAGACATTAGCTTTATTTGCTTTTAAAATTATAAAGGTACAGCTTGATATAAAATATGGTCTCAAAAAAGCTACACTATAAAAAAAGTTGATTCATGCATTCAAAGGTTGTCCACCTGACATGCTGCTCATATAAACAACTGCTATTCACAATCTTACACCTACTTCCTCCGTCTTTCCACTTGCAGGATCTAAACAAACAACTGTATGGCGATGAGAGCAAGGCCAGTGCAGGCTGAAGTGCGAGGAGGGGTTGAACTATTTAGTGTATGTGGGATATCCATGTTGCCACTCGGACCTTGCACGCCCGCTGGACTTCTAACCATGGGAATGAAATGAATAATATGTAACGCCAGTTTTTACTACTGAGGCACCATAGGCGGTGACACTGATAATACACGAGATGAAATTATATATTCGGAAAGCATTTTTTTTAAGGAAGGCAACGGTCCAGGTCTAAGTTTAGGGCACCTTCCTGGCATTTGCCATTCATGAGGACTGAGGAAAACCTAGGAAAAATCCCAGACCTTGCGCTCACAGTTCACGCCTTAACGACCTCGACCACCCGTGGCGGTCTCTACCCATGGGCATCTGACACACTGTTAATGTTTGTGTAGCACATTCCTCTTGCTTGCCTTCATGTGATCACCAGATTTTGTACTTATATTTTATTTGTTTGTTTTTTCTCTTGAATTAGCTTAGTCCCATGTGTATATCTTTAGTGGTTTACAAGCTAAACGAACCTTGTAGAAAATTAAAGGAAAAACTGGGTGCGGCAAAAACAATTATCCATTTTAAATCGTGCGCTATTGTTGATCACGGCTTTTTAGAGAGCTGATGTTTTTACCATTGCGTAGTGCAGTTCAATGCATTTTCTGTACGTCATATTATTACCTTGGCCGCTCGTTCCGCTGCACATACTTGGCAGTTAGTATGGGGTGCAGACTGTATGAACGTTGTGCGTTTGCAATTGAAACGTTTTTCAAATGTGGTGATTGTGTCGTAAGAACGCATCTTTTGTTTCGGCAACATTTCGACATCGATTGGAATGGACAAGCTCCATACGAGATGGGCCAAGCAGTTCATGATAACATCTGCTTGAAACAAGAAGCCAACAGGTAGGTCACCTACGGTTAGCACTCCATGACAACAGTAAGAGCTGCTTTAGAGCAAAATTTAACGTGATCAGTTCGTCGGCATTTGCAAGTCCTTAACATATCGGATAGTAGTGTGCGTCGGATGAATGCCGACGAACTGATCGCGATGGACTTTGCTCTAAAGCAGCTCTTACTGTTGCCATGTTTATGAAGTGCAAACTGTAGGTGACCTAACAGGGGGCTTCTTGTTTGTTGCATTTGGAAAATGTTTCAATTGCAAACGCACCATGTTCATCCGACATGCATTCCATACTCACTGCCAAGTATGTGTAGCGGAGCGAGCGGTCAAGGTCACGTAATATGGCGTACACAAAATGCTCTGAACTGCACTACGCAAAGGTGCAAACATCATCTCTTTAAGAAGCCGTGACCAACAATAGCGCACGATTTAAAATGGATCATTGTTTCTGCCGCATCCTGTATATTACCATTATCTTGAGATAACCTCTGATACTATTCTTTTCTTTGAAGAATATATTATAGCAAATTGATTCAGAATATGTTCTTTGCTTATTATCCCTAGCCTTTTGGTATATGAGACAGTATTTTTACAGAGTTTTCAGTTTGTGTTCTTGCTATTTGTTTTATAAAGTATGTGTGACTTTTTCCACAAACTTTCAGAGAATAGCAGATAATCGATAAACTTCCAGAAACCTTCGTTTGGGAGCGAGACCCATTGTGTATATATTAATTATTGATCTAAGTAACAAAACAGATTAACAATCCGAAACTTTAAGTCATTATAAAATGTAAGCATTGTTTAACTGCCCAGTACGCATTACAGAGATTATTGAAAATGTTTTCCACCAGCCTCAACACACACATATTGCAACGCTATGCCATCGAATCTCGCACCCTTTCGAAGAATCCGGCCTTATTCCTAATGGTGTCACCTTGAGTTGTACCCACAAGAAAAATATCATTGAGATTAAATAAGTCGAACGCGCAGGCCAATGAACTGGACCTTTTCTTCCGATATTACTACCCCAAAAACGATCGTCCAGGAGATTTCGGACAATGGAAGAAGTGCGCGGGTGCCCGTCATGTTATTACCACATGCGTTATTATTATGTTCTCTTGCAGCTCGGGTATTACAGTCAGATCAAGGCATTTGCACATTTAAATGATTCTCCAATAGATATGGATATATTAAATGGTCATGCAATATTCCAGCACCCTGGTGATGCATTTCATCAGAAAACAAAACAGTATTTCGAAACGAAATCCTGCGTTACAATTATTCAAAAAAAAAAAAAAAAAAAAAAAAAGAGTCACAAAAATGCACTTTAGGACCGTAATCACTTGAACCCAATCCTTGAACTTTTTGACAATGAAACCAATACAGGCCTTCTTCGTATAGATTCTTCACACTGACATGTGTTTTGAAAAACTTTTTTGAATTTCGATTAGTGGTGTATTCACATGCGATTCAATCCTTTTCGAAGTCAGGATACCTGTAAGTTCTTGTTGTAGCATTGTCTCTGAAGTTCGGTTGCAGACTCCCTGTTTACTTCATTCATTGGCGACATGTTGTGAGATGACTGGTGTTGCAGTCGATATCGTAATCGATTAAGCTTTGCAGCTGATCTTCAATTTCTATTTGCTTTTCCTTGAACGATAATCGTATCAGTAAATGTGTTAATGTGCATTGTTTATAACAAACACTACGTTGGCAATATCATGGTCTACATTAAGGTAAGCAATCTAATTTTATTAACCTAGATTATTCTGCCTATTAGTACGCTCGAAACCGAGTGCCTAGCTCCGGAACGAACGTTTCCGAACATGTGTTCCTATATAAATATTGTTCATCTTGCCTAAAATTTGTAACAAAATCACAGAAACACCCTGTAATGTTTAAAAATTTATTTGCTATAGCTGTTTCTTCAGGACTGGTTTATATCACATGGCATTTTCGAAATATAGCGTAGAACGGTGGGAAAAAACGTTACGACAAAGTTAAAACCATCAAATTAATACACGTGGGGACAGCATTGCGATGAGCTATTAAACAGGTGGATGAATATTTCTGTGGGTGTTCTAAATCTAGTAGAAAAGCACAAACTGTCTAAGAGGACAGAGAAAGGGGAGAGGGGAGAGGGGACAGTGGTGGGAGGGCGGCACTCAAAACAGGTGTGTAAACTTCTCCATCAAATCTTGCTTAAAGCTGGCAGATATCAATATATGTCTCTAAAGATGTAAATAACTTATAAATATCTTAATATAGCACAAATGAAAAATGTGCAAATTATTTTATAACTTCAAAAACTCAATTATCAGTTACATTTGCTCATTATTACTCATTAAAATATTGGTAAATATTTCAGAAAATTTAAATAAATAGTTTAGGAATTTTAAAATTCACTCATTGCGTTCTTGATAAAAATATCTTTCTGTCATGATGATGATGATGATGATGATAATAATAATAATAATAATAATAATAACAATAATAATAATGTTTAATGTATAATTTGCCAGGTATAGTTAAGTATAAAAGGCGTTATCAAACATTCAACCACGTTAAAATAAGGAATACATAAAATAAATGAATTGACATAGGTAAAAGACAACATGACATAATATGATAAGAGAGATAAAAAACACTAAGTAACATATGATACGAAAAATAGAGAAATAAAAATAACCTACTGGACAGACCAAATTTAAAATAAACCACAAATACCGAGGGTGCAAAAAAATGCATACACATATCTATTTAATATATTTCAAAGTTAGACCGAAAAACAACAGTAATGTGTAGTATAATGTTCTATAAATAGATAAGACTCGCATACATTATGATAGCGTTGCTATGTGACAGGTAAATCAACAATGAATAAATGAAGTCAAGGTTATCGTATGATGTTCTGTAAACAGATGTGACTCACGTTACGTTATGCTAGCGTTGCTACAACAATATGAAGCCAAGATTATCGTTTAATCAGCGGAAAGCAATTTTTGAAGTGCTATTGGAAAACCGAGAATGTTGTTGAAATTCAAAGGCAATGGGACGAGGAGGTTTCCACCACGTTCTCCGGATCTAACTCCGTTAGACTTCTGCCTATGGGGAACTCTTAAGGATATTGTTTACCGTAGAAAACCAGCTACACTGGCAGCACTTCGGGAAGAAATTGAAACGGCATGAGTTGCAATCGCTGAGGACACTTTTGCAAACGTTGCTCAATCAGTAGTTCAAAGTACTCAGCAGTGCATCGACGCCGATGGTGGACATTTTGAGCAACTGTTGTAACTGTAAAAGTCTAAGATGGTTAGTGCTTATCATTTTCTGTTTGTATGAATTCAGCTTTGTTATGTTAACACAGTTTTTTCTTTGCTTGAAGTGTGGATATATTTTTTGGCACCCTCTGCATATTAAATATTACATGACATGATACAGATGTCAGAATTAATATTCTTTAGAGTTCTAAGCATGGACAAAAAGAATAGTTAACATGAAAAAAAAATAATGAACTGAGGAACTTAGTTCAGTTTATTATGACAATGAATAAACGTGTGACAAACAGCTGTTCCCCCATCTTGCTCTTATGACGTCACTCTTAACTTTTACTAATATTTACCAGTGTTGCATTTCTTTCTTGGAACAGAAAGTTACTTTACTTTCCAGGGACTTCACTAATAAACTTGTATGTATTAGACCATAGTTTTGTGGAATAGAGACCAACAAAAACATCTTCTGCCTCTTTGGCAATGATTATATAACGAAGGCGTCAATAGTTTTAGACGATACTTATACAAATGCAACTGAAATATTCGATTTTAAAATGCACGAAAAATAACGAATATATGTTTGCTTTGAGATATTCAAAACGTTTCATTAGCTTATGAAATTGTAAAAAACACTTTAATATTTAAAAACCATTTCAAATTAACATTTTTAAGATAAATGTCTCAAGAATATCCCCCCCCCCCAAATACTTGTTCTAGTTCAGAAAACACTTAATATCGAGGTGTGTTTTAAGTATAAGGAGAGGAATGATTTGTAAACAATTCAATTAGCTAACGTACACTCATGATATAAATAATTTTACTACATACCAGAGTTATATATTCTTGGTACACATTTTCCTTTTCTGAAATGAGGCGCTTACCTGAAAGAAAAGACAAAACTGAATTAGATATACACACAAGGAACTCATTATTTATTTATATTTATTTATGAACTGATTTTCTTTCTATTAGATACATTTGGACTTTTAATTCTTTTTGCAGTATTCTCTATGTGAGTGCTCTAAAAGCTTCTAAATTAATATTTATTATTTAAGTTCGGCTGCCAGGAAGGATCTGCACTTATTTTAAAGGTTGTGTTTTGGAGTAAATATCAGTTTTTCCTCTTATCTTGATGTTTAAGTTGATACGAGTATTTGAAGTAGCTTTTCATTTTTATTACGCAATATATCACGAACATCTAGACCCAGATAGCTTTAGAAACTTTTCATCTTAAGAGGGTTATTGCCAGTTTGGCAAGTTAAATAATGCATACTTTGCCAGCAAAAAACTTCTGTATTGATTTCCGTGCTTCCGTGTTAAGAATTTACGACAAACGTGGGCCCCCCGAAGAAATTAACAGAAATTTATTATGGTCATCTAACTGCAAACTGGAAAAGAGTTATACGTACTTTTATTGCAAGGATTGCTACAATTAAATTATATTGCACTTCTATTGTACTATATACCCAATTTCCAGTAGGGAATGCCATTCTCGGGATCCAAAAGAAAGGTACTCCCTGGTGAACAGGTAGACAGAGTATTGTGACGTTGTATGCTGCAGACTCTCGCCTAAAGAAGACTAACCGTCCACTCCTCCCCCTTCCCGAATTATTGATTATAAGGAGACAACGTGTTCCTACCAAGGCCGTGTTGCACTTAAATAATAAATTTGAACTATTCAAAAACTTATTCGATGGATATTCTTCAAAAGTTCGCAATGCACGTTATGTTATTATAGTTTGGTTAAATGTTACATAAATTTTTTATGCCAAGAATAAGCTTTAAAATTATGCAGCCAAAAGAGAACGTTTTCGTTTGTTTGAGTATTCTTTCACAGTGCCAAAAGATTGTGGCCATGATCTTCTTGGGTGATTGAGTGACCTTGGCCTTTATAGGCGATGCTTCGCCAGGTTTACGCCACTTCATTGATTTCCTTTTGGACAAGGGATCATAGTAGAGTACCATAGTTTCATCTCCTGTAACAATGGTTTGCAGAACTTCTCTCTCGTTGCCACGGCAGAACTTCAAAAATGCCTGACAACAGATGACTCGTTGCTGCTTTTGGACTGAGGAAAGAAGTCTAGGCACCCATCTTGCACTAACCTTATTCATTTTTAAATGTTCATGAATACTTCGAAGGACTATTGTTTTAGAAAGGCAAACTTTGCTGCTATTTCTGTAACTTTGAGTCAACAGTCTTCCATAATTTTTTCCTTCCACAAGAGCGAAGTTTTCAGGAGTGAGCACCTCCAAGGACCTACCTGCATGCTGGTCTTCAATGCTTTCTCGACCCATTCTTTTACGGTAGAATATGAGGAGGGTGCTTCCCATATACACCGCCCATTCGCTGTTTAATTTCATTTGGAGTAAGTCCTCCTTTTGTAAAGAACTTAATAACAGCTCGATACTCCATCTTCTACATATAGCCCTATTTATATAACTATATCTGAACACATGAATACAGCGAAGCGGAAGCTATAGCTGCAATTATTTACTTAAAAGATCAGGTTTGACACCAGATAAGGGTTTTGTGAAGGCGATAATCATTATCGGAAAGGACGGAAACTTATGGACCTACCCTCGTATATAAAATTAACACTTTTTTCTTTTATTTAATTCGGAACGAATGATTTTTTATTGATTTATTTATGGACGCTCTATAACAGCGTCCCATTCAATTCATGGCGTGAAACGGCCTTGACAGATTTGCTTCGAGGCCTCTCTTTCAGGCTTGAGTTTCTTTTTCGTGCCGTAAATGCACGACACGGGACCCACGGCTTTACTTTCGAAGGAAGCCATACTTAGGATTTTTACGCCCGAAAAAAATCCATCGGTCCTAGCCGGGTTCGAACCCGCGGTCTCGGGTGTAGGAGGCAAGTATGGTAACCACTACACCGAATGATGCTATTCACAACTTATTTTAATTCAAATGTAGAGTATCTTTGCGAGATTATTAACCTCAAAAAATGATGAAAATGTCCTCCCTTCTACATAACGCAAACTCAACAACTCGTTTAATGTTACTGGTCACTCGTTGGAGGACTTTGCTGTCAACAGCATTAATCTCCTGTGAAATGTTCTCCAGATCCCAACATCTTGGGGGCTTGTGGCGCAAACTCTGTCCTTTAAGTAATTCCGTAAGAAGAAGACCCCGGTGTTGCCGAATCAGATCTGGGTAACCACGGTTATAGATATAACAAGATGGCCTATTGATATTATAGAGACTAGGAACATTCTTTGGAAAAGTCAAAGAAAAGTGGTTAAGAAAAATAAGTATGGATGTAGAATAATATAGAAATTGCTTTCCAAGAATAAAAACATCTCTAAAGAATAATGGAGCTAAGGATAGGTTGAGAAGAAAATGTATGATTAATTATGATTATGGGGGAGGGAGTTCTGGCTTTGGTAACCAGAGGACTGGGTTTGTATTCTTGTTGGAGAAGATCTATTACTTTCTAAAAGTACTGAAGGCTTTAGATCTACTAATTTTAGCACATTAGGAGCATATATGTAGATAAATTGTTTACATTAATTATATATCGTTTATTGCAAGAATTTGGATGCACTTAAATGATGATGTTGATATGTTTTATTTACGGACGCTCTTTAACATCTCAGGTCATCAGCGTCCCATTCAATTCAGGGCGTGAAATGGCCGATAAATTTTGCTCACACGTTTCTTCTTACAGGCTTCAAATTATTTTACGAGCCGTAAATGCCACGGGTTTACTTCCCTTCAGAAGGATTTTAACGCCCGAAAAAAGCAATCAACCTGGCCGGGACTGAGCCTGCGGCCTTGGGTTTAGAAGGCAAGTATGGTTACCACTACACCTCCAGGACCGCATATATTTTTGTTATATCTTTTATGAACGGGTACCATGTGTAACTGTAATTAAACCTATATTGTAATAATGTTTAGAAATAGCATTCATATGAGTATTTATATGAAAGTAGCTTCAGGATGATAATAGTCCAAAATTCCTTGTAACACACCCCTCTGTTACAAGGTGCATCCAAATTATAACACCTATAATTTTTTTCTCACAAACTGATCATTCGAAAGCTATGAAACCTGTGTCACTTCTCTACGTAATCTCCCTGCAGCCGTACATATTTTTACAACGTCGATACGCCATGATTCCATGATCGATGCTCGCCTCTGTAGGAGTCTGTTTTGACCATGGAAAATAACTTCCATTTCGTGCTTCCTTTGAGCAGACTGGTGCTTCGTTTCAGAATTGAAAACCGGCATCCATGTCTCATCCATTGTCACACTCAATGAAAAGAACGTCCCACTCATGCCGTTATCACACGTCCACATTGCTTGGCAACATGCCACGGCCGTCTGTCATCATTCGTGGCATCCACCTGGAGGACACTTTTCGCATTTTCAGGTCTTCATGCAGGATTGTGTGCACAGATCCCACGGAAATGCCAACTTTGGAGACGATGTGTTCCACATTCATTTGGCGATCCTCCAAAATAACTTTATCCACTCGCTCGATCATGTCGTCAGACCGGCTTGTGCGAGGCAGAAATTGCCTATGTTTGTTGTCACACGACGATCTGCTTTCCTTGAACTGTCGCACCCATGAACGCATATTAGACACATCCATGACACCATCGCCACATGTCTCACTCAACTGACGATGAATTTCAATCGGTGTCAAACCATGCAAATCCAGAAAACAAGTGATTACATGCTGTTCTTGGAATGAAAACGTCGCCATTTTGAAGTATCAAAAACAGTCCTCACTCTTGCCGCTGCCGCTAGAGTTCTAGGTAGTATACAATGCTGCCACCTTGTCACGCATTGACAATGAGTGCCAGCGTATTTTAAAACAAACCGAATGTTTCGATCTGTTTCCAGTCCTGAGGGAAAAAAAATCGGAAGTTATAACTTGAATGAACCTCGTACATTGTAATGTATATCTCTACACACTTTTAGGGAAGAAAATGTGGAAATGACGTGCTATAAAAAGGCGGCGGCAATAACACAGGGAACATCAGTACAACCAACCAATAATCATAATATTTAAGGCTGTTATTTCTACGTTGATAACATGTAAATTTGGCGCGCCTGAGGAAAATGATGCTTAGAGCTACTAATGATTTCCGAAAGCCACCCCACTTGAAAATACCCGCAGGGAGACGTGAGGGAGATGTGAAAATAAAAAGGAAAGTCGCATTCCGTTTGAAACATGGAAGGGTTGAAGGGTCCGGGCGAAAGAGGTTTTAATGATTTATCGAAAAGCCGGATTTATCTTGTCGGAGAAGCAGACTGAGTGGTATTTACCCCTGAGATGTAGGTTGGGAGGGAAGTCACACTCCCTAGGGGGATTTCCCAACGTCAACCCCAGTCTTTTTTTCTCTGTATGTACGCTTTAATATAACATCAATGAGAGTCTGTTGGTAACGCTATACAGTCTTTTGCGATCGATTTAATCCAGAGGCAGTGTTAATTCTCTCGGCTGTGTAGGTACCTCCATTTAATGGGGGTGAAACGCGATATGTGCAAAGGGAGGCAATGAATTCGTGTAGCAAATTACTTGTGCAAAATTCAAAATGGCTTACATATGTGTCTGCCTGCTTCATGTGTGTCACAAAGGGCACTTAAATCCGTCCCTATCAAAAGATGCGATCGACTTTGTGGTTAAAGGGCTTGCCTGGTAGCTCCAGCCGCCCATGAAACGCTTTAAGAGACGCTTGACTCCAGGATAACACTGTCATGAGAATGTAGTTTTTTAAAGAATATATTTAATTTTTAATAGCCCATCTTTACACAAATCCATTTAAAATATCTTTCCACCTTATAATATCAAACTGAAAAATGGAAATTAAAATGAACAGGTCAAAATAATGCCCAAAATCACTGAACACGATAAAAAGTACATAGAAACCTTTAGAAAAATCAATTTTTACTAGTTTTCATTACTGACTCCTTAATGATGCACTTATTTAAATACCGCCACGGGTGGCAGAGGTCGTTAAGGCACGGACTCAGCGGGAGGTTTGGGGTTCGAATCCCGCCAGGACTATCCTCCTTGACTGAGGTTTTTTCCAGGTTTTCCTCAGTCCTCATAAATGGCAAATGCTGGGAGGTACCCTAAACTAAGGCCTGGAACGTTTCCTTTCTTAAAAAAATCATTTCCCAATTAATAATTTCACCTCATGTATCATCAGTGTCACCGCCTGTGGTGACAGCAGTAAAAACGGGCGTTAAACACTACTAAAAAAATCTATTTAAATTTTATAGTAATGGCTATTTTAAATATTGGAAAGATTTTCACATGAAATAGTATGTTTACTAGGCGGTAGCTTAAAGGTTAATGCATCGGAGCAGTAAGCCAAAGGTCTAAGGTTCAAGTCTTGGTCCTAACCTCAATTTTTTCCTAGTAAATAAACATAAAGCAAGAATAAAACTTTAAAAAAAAACGAGATAATAATCATTTATTTGAGGGTTTGTTGTTAAGTTTCTGTTATCTATATAAGCACAATCCGTTCACTGGAGTTTAGCCAAATGGGAGGGGGGTAGTGTCTGCCCGAGTAGCTCTCAAGCATATCGACTGGCGACAGCAAGTAGAATATCGCACCTTGCTTGAAGAACACAACGTTATCACATCTCTGCAATCTTTTTCAGTAAGAGAGATCTTATGAAAATGAAAGTAAATAATTTATTAATTAATACATCCTCAGATCTTTTGAATAATATAAGAAACGGGAAATTTTCATAGTTTCTACTGAATAACGCTGTAAAATTATCAGATATTTCGTGGCAGTGTTAAGTTTAGATGAAAGCGATAGGGACTCGGTGGGATGGGGCGAGGTTATTAAAGATTGTCTCTCATCTTAATAGCTTCTACTCGTACATAGCTAATTTAAAAACTTATCTGTGGAATTTAGTGCAATTGATCGTATAAAAGAGCATTTAATTGGCACCCGTCAATCAGTCCTTAAGCCGGCTAAAACACCAGCGAACAGACTGATATAAGGGTCCTGCTGAATGCTTCATATGCGGAAGTGTTGAATATAACTATAATCTTATAATACTTAGGCATATATTCTGAGAAATATACCTTCTCACTTGCCACAAATGAGCGAATTATATGTGGAATTTAAATGGTGACAGAAATTCAAGATCAAGGCTTTATCAAACTCCAAAACTCAACAAGCGATGATCCTGCTATCTCCTCAAAAACTTGTTTGACAATTCATGCAGGACATATGCGATGCAGGTCTGGCAATATTACGGATGATGAAACGTTTGTTTCTCATTATGAACCGGAAATGAAAGAGCAATCGCGAGTATAGCGCTTTGAACCAAACAGGCTACTCAACTTGAGATCTTTGTTAGCAGGGTAAACACAATTATCCGCCAGTAGGAATATTAAACGATTTATGCCAAACGGGTTTCTCGAAACCTAACTGTTTTAAGTTTCTCGATTGTTGAAGAAGTTTGTCGAGAAAACATGGAATTCTGGAACCAAATGACAATCCTTAACAACGCCTCCAATGAAAGAATGTTTTGCTTTCGCAGTGTCAAACTAGCAATGCACAGTTAACATAACGAATAATACATTGCAACGTTTCTATTTCCATCTACTTTAAAACGTCCCTCTACCATCCGCCATAAAGGTCTCTCAACAGAACACGGTTATATTAAAGTTTATTATATATACTTTTCTTTCCCACGCTAATGCCAACATAAAAAGAAGGGATGGAATGAGGGAAGAACGAGAAAGAAAAAAAAAAGGAAAAAAAGTAGGAAAAAATTCCAGCTGATTACCATTCATGAAATACAAGACTCCGGCAATAAAGGGGAAATAAACCAAGGGAAAGACCACGTTGAAAAGCCAAAGGAAGCAAATAGTCTGTTTCTATTCCGATGGGCAGTTTAACCACTTAAGTCGTCCTCTATTGAAGAGGTAGTTCTGTTCTGAATGAAAGACTGTTAAGTGCGTGAAAACAGCGTAGTTATTTAACAAACACAAAATGACATCAACAATTAAGTAAAGCAGTTTGAAAACACTCCTACTGGGGGAAAAAAAAACTTTAGTACGTCTGCATTACAGTACTTTTTGGAAACTTGTTCGGAATTTATAACAAAATAAATAAATAAATCATTTATTTAATCTTAGGCTCCTTGGCTATAATATATTGTAATACAAACGTTGAAGGCGTTCGTTGCGATTGGTGGCAGCCCGATATACCGAACACATGTGTTGCAATAAGCCTTTCAACAAGTGCAGAAAACACTATTTTTATGCAAGCACAATTTTAAAGCATAAAAACACAGGGCTTCTAGAATATGTCCTTATATTTGGTTCGACCACTAAAATGTATCTGATATCATTTCCCGAGTTTTCCCCTAGTTCTTCGAACGTGAGAGGATTTGTTTTGTACACTTTGTTCTTCAGGCTATTAAACAAATAAAAATAATCCGCTGTTAAATCTCGGGAGCGAGAGGACCTTACATCAGCACTAATTACTTTATCTCCAAATTATCTCCCTTATTTTACCAATGGACCCTTCTGCTGTATGAGCAGTGACGGAATCTTGTTGGAACCACCAAATAATTTCCTTTATTTCGTCTGCTAGTTAAATAATGGGGTCAGAATATCATTTCGATGCCTCTCTCCATTTACTGCCTGCTAGTAAATAAATCGAACCGATTATGCACAGCAAACTGTTTTTTTTTGTTTGTTTGTTTGTTTGTTTGTTTTTTTTTTCTATAATAAATAGGAGTTTCATGTACACAGTTTGGATTTTCAAAACATCAATAGTGCTCACACGGTCATTTTGGTGGAACCACACCTCGTCTGAAAAGATCACAATCTGTGGGTCGATTATGAAAGATGCCGCTCACAAGAACGCAAACGTGTCACGGACAATAGACATGTATATACGGGATTAACGATCCTTCACGCAACCGGTTCGTGGCGTGCGGCCGGCCGGCGAAGCTCGCTGCTGTGTCGGCGGTGCGGATGACAGGAAGTCCGCAGTAAATATAGTACGGTTTTTCGGGTAAGTTATTTCTAAATACATAACATAAACACTTAAAAACAAAAATAAATTACTCAAGTATATTAAGCAAGGAGATGCTGGAACTGCCTCCCTTCCTTGTTCAAGCATTTCTGACACCTACTTAGAAAATTGCTCATTACACTCTACAGTTCCCTATGAGAAATGGCAGCAATTTCTTGACGAATGTTTCTAAAGTGTGTGAATTTCTTTTGTACACTTTCTCTTTTAAAGCCCCCTTCTCAGAGATAAAGAACACTTCCTGTTTCACGAAATTGTTTACTAATCGATGAATCGAACTTCGATTAGGAACGTGAACATCAGAAAATTCCTCTTGAAATAATCTCCTTACAATACGCGCTGATTCTGTACGCACGTATGAATCATACATGAACGCTCTTGGGAAAATAGAATACTCGTATTGCCCATTTCACTTGATACACTTTCACTCAATACACTGTACTGCGTTGCCTAACAAACACGCGCTATTTGCGCAATGTTTCAACTCACACTGAAGTTTCGCGCAGCGGAGGGGGAATATACTCCCCGCCTCCGCCGATAGCACTGCCGGCCGTCCCCGCGGTTGCGTCAAGCATTGATAACCGAATACTAGCAACGTTTGTTACTAGTTTCTGTTGCTGTAATTCCAACTTGTGCTAATTTTTGTTTTCTGTTATGCGTGTATTTCTTATTTTTCACCGAACCAGTATTATCAAATTTATTCACAAGATAGCAATTGCAGTTCTAGTTGGAGGCAACTGCCCAAGGAACTTGCGAATAAATTGTTCTCGAACTCGACGAGCTAACTCGTATTAATAATAACTTATACACACCAAAATACCTTGCTCTAAAGTCAGCTGTTTTTTATTTCCGCGAATGTATGTACCCTGGTGACTGCTCGGAAGACTGGCCCTACAAGCAGGGCTGAAAGCTGCTACTGGAATCGTGTGGAATCTCCTGCTGCTAAAGCAACGCCTGAGCGGCTGGTCAGTCCCAAGCGATAGCGGAGTTCACTCCATGCACTGTATCTCGTGTTGAAAGTATTTTTTTTTAAATAATGTAACCTATGTGTTGTCCTATGAAAAATGAATTAATATTGCATTGTTACGCGGGTGACGGCCTACGCTCACCTCCTTTTCGTAAATATAAATTGATAGGGACAGGTAAATCACTATAACGAGGCCATTGTTAGGTGGGTGAAATCACAAATTCACACACACACACACACACACACACACATTAACCCTAATAGTAATCTCGGGTAAATGCTAGAAACCGGTGAACTCATGGTATTCTGGGACACGCTACGGCCTGACGGCCTACGCTCGCCTCCTTTTGGTAAATATAAATTGATAGGGGAGGGTAAATCATTGTAATGCTGCCAAATTTCCTTTGAATGCAGCAGAAAAAAAAGGGATACATCAATTTATAGGCCATTCTGTGCGTACACCATGTTACCGAGTAAATCGTTGTAACTGTCGCAAATCTCCTTTATGCAGCAGGAAGAAAAAAAAAAAAACCGGGACGGTAGGATTCGAAACCACTATCTTCACAACTATAGCATGACGCTCGAACCATCCGAGCTACCGTGCCAATGTTTGAAAAGCCTTATTATCTAACTATAGCTGAGCAAGTCAACCTTCGGCTCTCTCCGCTGTCGATCTGGACTGCCCAGCCGCTGTGCGTTCAGCCCTACTTGTAAGGATAACACTCGGGAGTTCAAGGACAGGCAGGCTGTAGGGTGAGTAGGGAGGGGAGAGCCGCCTTGGCCGAGATGCATAACACCGTGCGGGCGGTGAGGATATATTATAGAAGCCGGGACTAAATCATTTAAAAGTTTACAATGAATGAAATTTCTAATCATCTCCAAAGAATTCCAGCCCCTCAGAAACGACTTTTTTGGAGGAGTGCTCTGTTGGAAACAAGATCTAAGTTCACTTCTCATCGCTCTTGGATCCTGCCACCCGTCAACAAACACAACTGCATAATGGTAAGACGTAAATTCACAACAGACGGAGGAGAACCACACACAGTATCTACAAAGACTTAATGTTTGGGCTGTTATTGTTCGTAATCACGTCGGTGGTAATTTCTTGTTCAGAAAAACGAAGATAGATATTTGGATATCACGTAGCGCCGGCTATCGCATATTCGTTTCCACATCCAGTCAACGATGAACTACTCAGAGATCTATTTCCAATAATATGGAATTCCAGTTCACCAAGGACAAAATATTTTTCAGCACTTAGACCAGATTTTCCCACGACGATGGTTATGGTATTCTTTTTGTGGGGTCATTTGAAGTCGGTAGTATATCAAGAAAGACTTAATAGCTTGGAAGATCTGGCATATCGAACAATAGAAACTGTGCAAGACGTTCCTAAAGCCTTTAAATTGTTTTTATGATCAATTGGCACATTATCAGGTAGCTAAAGACTGACTACCAGTTTGAACACACAATTTGGACGAGCTAGTTTTATTTTGTTAGCAACAATAAATATGCGCAGAAATATCTGCTGTGGATACTTTTTGAAAAGCTCTTATTCGAAAATGTAAAAATACATTGGGTATTTTATTTAAAATAACAGAATTAAACCGGAAACTAAAAAAAGTCGGTAATATCATTTAGTTCTCAGTATACGGCTATCCCCACTCACCGAGTTTCATGTCGCTAAACCACGAGTTTCAAAATAACTTTTGAAACTCGTGCAGGACTTTTAAGTAGTGTTTAACGCCCATTTTTACTACTGAGGCACCACAGGCGGTAGACACTGGTGATATGTGAGATGAAATGATAAATTGGGAAGGATATTTTCTTTTTTAAGGAAGGAAGCGTTCTAGGCCTAAGTTTAGGGTACCTCCCCGACATTTGCCAGTTATGAGGACTGAGGAAAATCTGGATAAAAAAAACCAGTCAGGGAGGACGGTTCTGGTGGGATTCGAATCCCAGACCTCCCGCTCACGAGTCCGCGCCTTAACAACCTCGGCCACTCCTGGCGGTAGTAATAACTAACCCTGTAACTAAATGTTTTATGCAGCACCACCTTATTCGAATTTTGGTTGCCCCCAATTATTTAGTTTCTTTCTATTTTGCTTTTGTATTATTACAGTAAATTAGGGAGTTTTTTTTTATGCTTCAGAGTGGTAGAAACCAACCCAGAATTTCGTGCGTCATTGACACAAGCTCAAAAACGTTCTAGTCGAAATGAATCGAGCTGGGGACCAGTAGAAAACACCATGGTATTTGTTGGGCAGAGTCTTATGATGTATGCATGGTGATCTATACACATGTTGGGTCACTCCCGCTGTGGAAAATGAAAAAGCAGAGTGCCTGGAAGCGATACAAAATCGCTGCAGACTGTGCCAAACAATGTTGTCAATTCACCTGTACATTGCCCCGCACCTAATGCAGCATTCCCTGTCGTTTGTTGTATTGTGGTCTAACTCATGCGGTGCCATTGTTCACCCAGTCGACAGTTCCATCATCAAGTTGGTTAATAAACAACCAGGCCCAAGGTACAAATTATGTCTGCACACCGAGGCTGGGTCCGGCCAGCTCGTAATTTTAATTTTACCTGCTGTTTGTATGTATGTGGCATTGTTTATGTTCCCCGCTCTGTTCTCTATGCTGTATGAATTGGTTTATTTAGCCCTCGCTAGCTCAGCGCCAGCAGTTGAAACCGTCATTTCCCCTGAACAAACCCTGCCGTTTTCCTGCAAAACACAAATCAAGCTTCGCTGAATTTCCTCTATACGTCATCAGTGATTGGCCTAAAGAGCGGAAATCTTCAGAACCATTTTCGATAATTCACTCCTTTTGGGTCTTTGTATTTAAACGTTTTCCAACGTCAAACGTACCTAGCCCAGTTTACAGGTGAAATCATGAGGAATACGCCTATTAAATAACGCGCCGATAGCGGGAAACGACGGGGTTAATCAGGTCGCTTTTGTCTCTGTTTACAGTTGACTGCATTGTTGTGTGCAACTTGCAAATGGAGCTGCAAAATGGATGGGAACGTGCTCAAAACCATGCACAGTCGTGTTGTCTTGTTGTTGGAAACGCCATACCAAACGAAACGATACTCAAAAGCAACAAAAGGCTATCAACACTTGTTATATTTGCGGCGAGAGCTTAGAAACGATGAAATCAGAAAACGTAAGTCGAGAACAGTGCAAAATCTTATGCAACAAAATCTTGCTGTGGCTATTTGTGAACTTGCTGCTTTCACCAACAAATCGTTGCTTTATCTTCATTCCTTATCCTGCGATTCTTAATTCTTTTTTCACTTTTCCATAAATTGAATGGGATTTATTTCCACTTAATAATACATACCGCAGTACTCTTTTACAGTCACTCAATTATACAACAAAATACAACCATAGTCACTCTAGTAAATCTTCCCTGGTTTTGATTATTCAGGCTAAACGTCCACACATTGCTAAAACGAAATCATGATAATTCGTCTTCACAAGGTCTGGGATTGATGCTGCAAAATTTCATGACCTTCGCTTGCAAATGCTTCCACATCCGCCATATTCGCCGGATTTGGCTCCCTACGATTGTCTTTTGTTCGCAAACCTGAAGAAATGGCTGATTGGACGAAGATGCATACTAAATGATAAGGACGAAGTAGAGCTCTTCATGCTTTATATAAATTAAAATATAAATGCTTTTAGCCTATGCGCGGTATGCTCAAGAACAAAGAGAGGGAGAGGAAGGGCGGATGTATTTTAGAGCAAAGATGATAAACCAGAGGAAGAAAATTGAAGACGGGTATAGGGTAAGATGCAAGGGTATTAGGTAAACAGGAAATTGGAAACTTGCAAGATAAGGAATTTGGCATTACGTCAGCGGAATGCAAAGAGGTACAACAGCTTCTTTGCCAACTCTATTCAATTACTGTCTACCATTCTGAAAAAAAAAACTGTTGTTTTAAACACTTTCTTTCGTTTACTTTCGGTTAACATTTTAATTACAGCCTGAAGAAAAAGGAAAATAATTTAAGGAAATTTACTTTGTTACGTTGAGCAGTTTTCTGAATGTTTCTGGTCTCTTGTTCTTCCATCCACTAAATTTTCATTCTAAAGGAGTATTGCAGTGCAGTCTTTTAACAATTTAGAAACACGCGTACTTTGACCATGTGAGGGGGATATCCACAATATTCAGGACTGGTGCTGCCATCTCGACAGTAGTTGCAGTAGAGTTTTGTACCGCTAGGTGGCAACACTAGCACATCTGATGAGTGAGCGTTTAAAGTTTCATGCAGCTAGGTGGATATGTTGAGGATCTATAATACTTTTTACGATGCCTGCGGTGGCGATTTTACGATGCATCCAAGATTAGAACAGAGAGTGTGCATCAAATTCTGCGCAAATCTCGGGGAAAATGCTACGGAGACCCTCGCAATGATTCAATAAGTATTTGGGGGACAAAGCATGAGCCGTACACGTGTTTGAGTGGCATACTCGGTTCAGGGTCGGCCGTACAACTATTGAAGATGATGCTCACACCGGTAGGCTCGTCAGCTGCACAACGCCTGACATTGTTGCCAAAGTTTAACACCTCGTTCGTGAGAATCGAAGTCGAACCATTGAAGACCTTGCTCATGAAGTGGGAATTGGTTATGGAACATGCCAACGAATTTTAACTGATGAATTGGGCTTGTATCGTGTCGCCGCAAAATTTGTGCCAAGAATCCTGACTGCTGATCAGAAGGCTACTACTAAAGTTTCAGAAACTATTTTTCTTGTTTTATTTAAATGGTATATACGGAGTTTCGTTGCGAAAAAGCAACTATTGGTGTCACTAAAGTAATTTTTAAATTTTGGGTTTCAGGTAGACTCCTACCTCTAATAATCCAATTTCACTAATTTTCAAAAACTGTTTCTTTTATTTGGTTTAAATGTTACATGCCGATTATGTTATGAAAAACCAAATATTAGTACTGCTATAGCGATTTTTAAATTTTGGGTTTCATAGTCCGACTTCTTTGCTATTTTATTTATGGTATGTACGAAGTTTCACTACAAAAAAATTAATGTTAGCGCCGCTGGAGCGATTTTTAAATTTTAATCATCGAATATCACTGATTCTCGGACACTATTTTTCTTATGTTGTTTCAATGGTTTTTTTAAAATTAAAACTGCTACCGTTAGGACAATTTTTAAATTTCGCTTAAAACTCCACTCGTTTTTCACGTATACCCTCACTTTTAATGGCCCGATTGCCTTGATTTTGGTAAACTACTTTTATCAATTATTTTAAATAAATCTAGAGAATTTCGTTGAGAAAAAGCAAAAATTGCGGCCGCTAAAGCGATTTTTCAGTTTAAAAAAATCTACTCTAGTTTAACCCCCGCCCCCAAATGTCCAATTTTGCTGGTTCACGCACTCGACGAATCGTTTGTAGCATGTTATATGCTGAGTCGCGTTGAGATAAACAAAAACTGCGACTGCTAGAGCGCTTATATACATATTGATATATTCATTGTCATTTTCGGTTCCTAGTAGGTAGGGTCGATGAAGATTTAAGAAATTTTTCAAAATTGGCTTCACGGGTACAACCGCAGTAGGTTCATTCCTTTAAAATTCGCTAAAAAATATGTCGGTCCTGGTGGTGTAGTGGTTACCATATATGCCTCCTAAACCCAAGATCGATGGATTTTTTCGGGCGTAAAAATCGTAAGTATGACTTCCTTTGGAAGGGAAGTAAAGCTGTGGGTCCCGTGTCGTACATTTACGGCACGAAAAAGAACCTCAAGTCTGAAAGAAGAGGCCTCTAAGCAAAATTTGTCTGCCGTTTCACGCCCTGAATTGAATGGGACGCTGATGACCTGAGATGAGATGTTAAAGAGCGTCCGAAAATAAACAAATCAAAAAATAAATAAATAAGGGACGGGTATTGTGGAACGTTTATATTTGGTACAGTTGTTACTGGCGTCAAGTAAAAGAGGATTCTAATTTTTAAGTAGTTTCAGTCTTTTAGATTTTACTTTAAAAGTTTACGCTTAAGCAAATGCCATTATAAAACTAAAAGATAAATAAACGATTCTGCAATGATTTTGAAATCAGTATGTCGCTTTATCCACAGTCGTGGAAAGCTAGACCTAATATTCACAGCACAGTAAATCAGTTAAGCGTTGTTCAGTGTCGTACTGCCATATCATTAGTCTGAGATTTGAGAGCTTTTTATGTAAACGCTGATGATGAACTATAGAAAATCGGGAATTCCTTGTTTGCCAGGCAGTTTTGCAGGCATTCGCTTTATCAGTACCTATTTCAATTGCTTTACCACCATAACTCCGTTATTATCTTCCTGGTCTCTGTCTCAATATCTATCTCTAAAATTACTCTACAACCTCTGAAATCGTTGCAGTGTAGTTCAGCACCTTATATTAACTGTACCAACGGCACTTGTCCTAATGATTCCTCATGCAGAACAGTTTAGTAGTCTCCCTGTCGCTTCATACACTTAAAAGCTTCTATAACTCGACCTGTGATGTTTCGTTTATTGTTTCCGGTAATGAGTGAATAAATATTAGATACCTTTTGTAATATCCGCTACAATGTGAAAATATTTGTCTTTTGCTGAATTATCTTTCTTTTAGGGGTTTATTATGCAGACAATGAAGTACATTACATAAGTTAGGGTGTAGAGGAACATACCCCAAACAGGCAATTTGACATATGGGCTAAACCATATGAAAATGGGTACCAAGGGGCTTTACAATTTTTAGTATTGAATCTATAAAGAGGTTCAAGAGATATACAATTATGTGAATGATGTTTTTCTTCAAGTTCATTAGTGATCTTAATTTAAACGATAAATGTTGTCGTATATTTTTGAAGCACAGACAAACCCAAAAACAATAATGCCCAATATTTTCCAAAAATACTTGATGTTGTAGCTGATCATTCATATTGTATAAACTTGTGCAATAATTAATGCAAATTTAAGAAGATATATAATTAATTAATGTATACCTCACTGTCTATACACCCCTAAAGAAAACAATAAAAACAAAAATATCAGTGAATCCCTTCACTCTGATTAAAAAGTGTCAATATTAATTTGATGCTCCTTCAAGAACATAAATACACTTCTTTAAATTATATTTGGATCACGCGGGTCTTGCTAGCTGTACTGTGGGATAGCGAGAAGTCAGTTGTACTACTTTGACTTGAGAGTGCTGGTTATTAGATAATCTATAGGCGTGAGAGAAAATACACATCTAAAAGCAATATTTATTTCTTATAATTGCAATTTAGCTGTATTTTTATTTTTCATTGTGCTTGTAGGATTATTTAAAAGTGTATTAAATATATTTTCTTGCAATATTGCAGATCAACGATTTTTTCCAGAGTACTGTGTGTGGCAAGATATGAGCTTTAAAATAAGTTTATGAGTTAATTGTTTTTTATGGGAATCGAGAGTTGTGTCTCTGCAAAAAACATAATTGTTGTTAATCCATTTTTATTTCTTTATTAATTCTCATTCCAGCTCCATGAGTGGTCTGCTTCTTTCTGTGTTTGTAATGACTTCAAGGCAACCATTACACTGACCACAATTCGGGTAATCGCTTCTGTAAGTATACACCATGTGTATCAAGAGACAATTAACTGCTCGAAAAGGCCACTTGCCCGGGCATTAGAGTACTAGGGGGTGTAATTTCGAATACCGGAGTTGGCTAAACAAATAAAGAAGAAAATTTTGGCCAACTTTTGCCTGAATGTTTTTATATCTAAGGTCGTTAAATTTTATAAAAGTATTCATCTTAATAATTTGCAGTAGTAAATGAAGGTATTAAAAAGTTTAAAAAGTTGAAATCAATTGTAAGTTTTTCTTCGATTTCATATGGAACCGCCCATACACAAAACAAGACAATCAGACTATACTTGTTGTTTACATTCCCAAGTTTACCGTCGTTTATTATTATTATTATTATTATTATTATTATTATTATTAGTAGTAGTAGTAGTAGTAGTAGTAGTAGTAGTAGTACTAATAGTAGTAGTAATAATACTAATATTATCACAAGCATTTTCACAAGAGGGTCTGAGTTTGCCGATAGTGAGTAGTGAGTAGTGAAAATCTCAGACTCTCGAGTGATATTTATTAGGACTATTTCACGAATAAAAGAAGAATTTAAATATTATTTACGTAACCTCGCTTACAAAATTGTAATAATCCTAAATTTATATTGAACCTTTTCCGGTCATCTTACAACAGACGAATGTCGTCGATTGCCAGTAATGCCAATAGATAAGAGCCAAATACAGTTTAGCATTATTTCATGAATAGAATAATAATAAAAACAATTCACGTTTTAAATTTGCGTGCACATTAACAATTCAATAGCATGCTATTTATGATCTTTACCTATTCAGAACCCGTGAAAATGTAACAAACGAAACTCGACTGTTACAATCGCTACCATTTGATTTATTAATACCAACTGAGAAAAATAAAGCATAGATAACATTTATTCATTCTGAACAACATGTTTATTAAAATGTATGGTTAATTATGCGATATTGTTTCATAATTTATAAAATGATTTCAAACTGTTGGACCAAATATGCCAAAAAAATTGTTTCAGTGAATACATGTTTAGTTAAATGTACAATTATTGAAACAAAGGGTTATTCAATTTCAAGGTTCTGCAAAAATGGTCTGTAATGCGTGCTCAGGAATTATAGTGGAGTTATGGAAGGCTAATTTTTTTTTTGAGTAGTGTTTAACGGCCGTTTTTACTACTGAGGCACCACAGGTGGTGGGCACTGATGATACATGAAATGAAATGATACATTGAGAAAGAATTTTTTAAGAAAAAAAAAAACGTTCCAGGATTAAGTTTAGGTTATCTCCCTGGCACTTTCCATTTATGAGAACTGAGGAAAAAATGGAAAAAACCACATTCAGGGAGGGGGGTCCCGGCGAGATTCGAACCTCAGACCTCCCGCGCACGAGTCCACGCCTTAACGACCTCGGCCACCCGTGGCGCTTGGAGGGCTAAACTGACTGGAAGACAAGCGGTAAAGCGATTTGATACAACTTTCCGATGATTTCATTGCCATATCGGGCTGTGATTGGTCAATATTCAAAATATTGTTTCATTTCATTGGTCTATCTTATGATGACGTCATATAAGTGAAACAGTCATCTTTTGTAGTGCATCTCTAGGTCGATATTGACAAGTAGTACACCGGCGGCTAGGAAGCGCTGCTATAGCCCACTTTCTATGCGCAAGCTTGTCGACGGAAAGATTGACACAGTGTACGGATGTCGCTTTGTAATGTAAAAATAAATTATCTATCATAGTACATTTAATGTTTTCCCTTTAATATCAGAAACTGAATTACAGTTGGTGGTTTACAGTCATTTGTTTTTGATAGCCTGAACGGTGAATTGGGTCGGTCCTGGTGGTGTAGTGGTAACCATACTTGCCTTCTAAACCCAAGATCGCGGGTTCAAACCCTGTCAGGATTGATGGATTTTTTCGGGCGTAGAAATCCTAAGTATGGCTTCCTTCGGAAGGGAAGCAAAGCCGTGAGTCCCATGTCGTACATTTACGGCACGAAAAAGAACCTCAAGCCTGAAAGAAGATGCCTCTGAGCAAAATTTGTCGGCCGTTTCACGCCTCTTGATTTGAATGGGATGCTGATGGCCTGAGAAGTTAAAGAGCGTCCTAAATAAACCAAATAAAGAAAATGAATGATGAATAACGATACTATCTTAACTCTCTGTTCATCAACAAAACCTCAACGCTTATTTCTAGACATCTGAGACCAGTGTCCTTAATAATAATGAACGCTGCAGTTACAAAGACACTGTAGATAGCATGCATTTGAGTAACGTTACTTAGGGCAGACAGTTCCCAGGAGAAAGAGAATATTTAATGAGAAAAACATGGGCAGCATAAGTCTTTATAAACTGTGCTGTTCTTTCTCCCTTTTCTGCCAGTACTCCATTATTTTAACCAAGCTGTCAAGAAGCGTAAGTGCCGACATCGGGAAGCAGGGACCCGCTTTGGTAGCCTTGCCGTTCCTTTTCCTCAATCCTCTCCTTGAGATAAAAAAAGAAGCTGTTCATTCCTCTAAGCCATCTTTTGTAAGAGTAATCTTGTTCCGTATGTGTGTTTCATAAAAATCATCT
Organism: Metallyticus violacea; assembly: GCA_030762175.1. Classification (NCBI taxonomy): domain Eukaryota; kingdom Metazoa; phylum Arthropoda; class Insecta; order Mantodea; family Metallyticidae; genus Metallyticus; species Metallyticus violacea. Next base: position 23,827,826 of record CM060841.1, read on the forward strand.
GAATACGGTTTTCTGTCGTCTTTTTAATTCGTTTACAATGGCAACAGCGAAATACAGGAAGGTAGGAAGCAATATAAATAAAGTAAATAATGCATAAACGCTAGGAAGGGAAGAAATACAAGGGGAAGAAGAACGAAAAAGTATTTTCTTGGGGAACTAAATAAGTTACAAGGAAAAAAGAAAAAAAATATGAACGAGAAAGAAAGGAAGAAAGAACAGGAAGTCGGAAAAAGAAGACGGTCCGCAACGGAATGACTTTAAAATTATAAACATAAATAAAAAGCGAGAATAAGGAAAGACAGCAGACAAAGAACCAAAGAATGAACGCGGAAAAGGGATAAAATCAACAAACATCTAAAAAATTAAAGCATTAACGTCAAGGTATAAAAGGAATATACAAAGAAAGCAGGAATAATAAAACATTACACAGGCAGGAGGGGAAAAAACGAAATTAGATGAGCATAAGGAAAGGAAATACTCAAACAACGAACGGAAACGAAAATTATTATAAAGAAAAAATATATTCGCAAAGTTAAGAAAATAAAGAGCTTGCCAACGTCAAAGAAACAAAATCAGATGTCATTAAAGAAAAGAAGCAAATGAACATAAGATTATTAAATGTACGAGGGTAGATCCATAAGTTTCCGGCACCGCCGATCTGTTAAGTAAATAATTGCAACTGTAACTTCCACCCGCTGTGTTCAGATGATCAGATACAGTTGCATAAAGAAGGCTATGTGTAGAAGATTGTGACAAGCTCAAAATGGAGCATCGAGCTGTTATTAAGTTCTTCACAAAAGGACTTACTTCAAATGAAATTAAACAGCGATTGGACGGTGTATGTGGGGAAGCATCCCCCTCATATTCTACCGTAAAGGAATGGACCAAACTTTTTCGAATGAGGCGAGAAAGCATTGAAGACGAAGAGCGTGCAAGTCGGCTCTTGGAGGTGCTCACTCCTGAAAACGTCCCATTGTAGAAGGAGAAATTATGCAAGACCGGCATCTCAAAGTCACAGAAATAGCAGCAAGGTTAAGCCTTTCTAAAACAACAGTCTTTCAAATTATTCATTAACATTTAAACATGAATAAGGTTAGTGCCTACACTTCTTTCCTCAGTAGCAACGAGCCATCTGTTGTCTACAAACCATTGTTAAAATATACCATTGTTGTAAAAATAATAGTTAACGTAGGTGACACGATACATTGTTATCGCTGATATGTTTGAAAATGGTGATTCTGATATGTTCATTCACACATACTGATGAATTATGGAAAACTAGCGTTAAATATAATAATAATTACAATGTGTGTAAATTTTATTTTAATGACTGCTCTAGTATTGTTATAACCTTGTGATTCCCTAGCAATCAGTCCGTGTTTTGTACTCCGAAACCTATTAACATTAGCAGAAGGTAGAACAAAACACACCATCGTATAAAAAGGTAAATAATTTCTTATTTATATAACAGTTGCTTAATACCCACATTTCGAATGATTTGCATACACTATTTTTAGACGGTCAAAATGGTTATTTTAGTAAAGAAAAATGAAAATTTTATTTTGTGTTGATCTCATTATAATAAGCCTATAAATGGCATGCTAGTTGGCGTGTATTTGGAATATAGCGCTCTATTCGACGCCATTATCATTAAACGCGTTATTGACATTTGAACTTATAACCAGAAAAAAACTATCAAAATACACACTAATGCGAAAAAGTAAGACATTTCAAAACCGATTATAGTACAGTGTCTCGAAAAGTTATCGTAAACTATTGGACGTCTCAATATCGAATTTTGCCCATGTATATTGTGACATATGGGAGTTTTCGGGAAATATATTGTAGCATTAAGTCCGTTAAGAAGTTGAAGTGACAGTAGGAAATGTTACGTAAAGTAAATTAAGGTCTACGCATGAGCCGAGTGTGTGGCCTTGCGGAGAGTGGACGTGCCGCCGACTGCTCCGGGGTACCATCTTGTTTAGCATCAATCCCGAATGTATGCAATAGTAATTGTTTATAAATACAATTTGTCTATAGTTTAAACATTATTTGTTTTTTCGGTGCATACGTAGTTCCGACATTTTTAGTTTGATTTCGTTTAGAGTAATATAGATAGGACCTCTTTAAATTAATGTTGTAGCTATGTCCCTAGTCTGATTTCAGTATTTTAAATTAAGTTATAGAACGACATTTTAGGCGATTGGGTATCAGGGGGTCGCAACAATATCATATTTGTAGAGCAGTCAACGATAAAAACGTTTATCCGTGTAGGTTAGATGGTAATTTCAGTTATTCAGTCTTGCTCAACGGCTGGCCGTTTGTGCCTAAGGGAGGAAGGGATGCAACTCGTACATAAACATTGTTTCCAAATAGAACACCTCCAATGCGTTTCCATACTAGACCTGTCTAAATAGCAAGACACTGCCACGCTCGGTAAGCTGATCTCGCCTGACATTTTCGACAGAACCAACGGAATGAAATGAAATGGGAGAACGGAAAATTTGTGGAGAGTGACATCCCAGAGCACTTGTTAGTAACAATAATAATAATTTAAAAGAAAGAACTCAACTGCGAATGAAGTATATTACGCTAATCTACAATTACTAATTAGTATAGGGACAAATGTAAGATTTATAAACATTTATAAGACCAGTAGAAACATAAGCTGCAGCAACATGGACCCTAAACAGCACAGATGAGGAAATACCACCAAGATTTGAAAGGTGAAGTGGTTTTTTAGGCTCCGTCTAAGTGCCCCAGATTGGGCACCAATTTTTAAAGCTGTTTGGTAAATTTGATGAATTATCACTTCGGGTTGTTACCCATGTTTCAATGACAACAATTTCTCAGAGTGAATTATTTTATTTTGTTGATTCATACTCAACAGGATTGGAACAGAAGCTCAATAGTGTAAATAAGCACGCGATGCAACATAATATACTCGATACTTTGTTATGTTTAAAATCTTTCACGTCCTCTGGTGTTTTGCGTACGAATACAAACTTAGGTGCCGCGTATGAAACTGAAAACTGCTTAACTGGTGTATCGGAACTGCGTAAGTGATAATTGCTACGCAACTGACTATTAACTTAAAAATTGGCTAACTTATGTACTGCACACTTGAGCAATGTCGAACTTGTAATGAATGTCCCAGTGGAGCAACTGCCCCTTTATAAATTAAATTCAAATCAAGTGAACGTTGGCTTAACAACGTAAAAGGGAGTCACACGAGCATGCGCAGGTTTCGCGCCCTAAAGTCAAACATATATCTTCCATTCGCTGGTTTAATTTCACCTACCACACGTGTCATTCGCTATTTTTTGAAAGTTTAAAACATTTTGTGGACATTGGCTAGTTTAAAAGCTAACATTACAACGCCTGTCGGGTTCAAAGCCCCAACGGATTTAAAAGCCCTTCAGTTTATTAACCCTACAACGTAGCATAAACACGACCCTCGGTTTCTTCTTCCTCTGAATTGAGTTTTATGACTTTCTTGGCCTTCTAATCTACCGTAACAGAAAAACACCAGAGACTTTCTCCTTTGTCACATGTTAGCATTATGGCGTATATATTTACATTACTAATTACAATATATGAAATTTGTAATAATTAGTCTTGTTACATACATACATATTATATTATATTTTATTTATATTTCAGTGGGGGTTGGCCGTAATTAGAAGAATTAATACACAAACGAGATATTGTTAGGTTCATAAAGGCACAAAGAATAAGATGGCTCGAACATACAGAGAGAATGACTAAAGATAGAATTCCAAAAGGAATGTTAAAAGAAAAAAAAAATGGCCAAAAACAAGATGATTAGATGATGTAATAGATTTAGGAAGATAGAAAAGTAAACCCATCCTAACAGTCGCCTAAGTAACCAAGGAAAACCACGTTCTTCGCATGAAGAAAAAAAGATGGCCGCATGAAAAATATTTAAACCCGAGACTCCCAAATGGTAATCCAAGCGCTACTGTCCTATCCACCCCGTACCGTACCCGTGGAGATGCGATAACCCAAACAATTAGAGTCTGCAACTTGTCCTGCAAGTAGAATCAGTTCGCTCTGTTAATTGCATTGAGACTCAATGCGCAGAAAAAGAATCGCTTAACCTGCAGGCTCAAATACATCTGGTGTGGGAGAGGGGGAATTATCTAGCTATTTGTGGCAGAGAAGAAAGAAGTGGCCTCGCATGGTTCAGATTAGGGGCTTGGAAAGGAAACAAAGCAGTTAATGCTCTCGAGGAAAGAATTTGCCCATTGTGCGGAGAAAGCGATACCTGGAGGCATATTTTGGCAGAATGCAGGGAATCGGGAATTTTAAGAAGCGAGCATTTATCGCCGCAATTTTTGAATGCCAATAGAAGTTTGAACATTTGCCGGGAAATGTTGGTGCATGCGAGATACACACACAATTTGGGAATATTTCTAGAGAAGACCCGACAAAGTAGGTTAATGGCTATAGAGAAGAGAGGGGAGTTGGGGAGGTAGGGAGAGTGGAAGGGGGCTCAAGAACAAGAGTCCCATTCATGTTTATTCTTTTGTATATAAAAGTATTAATAGTAAACCTAAATATATCGAAGTATTTGTATGTATGTGTATGTGTATTGCGGATTTGTAGAATGTTTCCTTTAAAAAGCATTGTTTTCTTTTAACTATGAATAATTTAAATTACATTCTTGTATCGTATATATTCAAGTAATATAATAACATTTTGGTATTTTACATTCAATCTTGCAGGACTACCGAATTATCCGCAAAGAAAAGGTACTTATTCGATCGAAAATGGTTTTTAAACGTCACTGCTATATCCTTCTATTACAAAATTTATTTGCAATTCCTGCTTTGTGTGTAAAGTGATCTTTGTGCCCTGAAGTTACATCAAGTGCTGCTCGGTTTCGTTAGCTGCTGTGTCTGCGATAGTACCCAGGCATTACACAGATAATGTAATTTACTCGTTAGCTGTCAGTGAAGTCCATGATGGGACGGGTGAGCCGTTGTAGGCATCTCTCTCAATTCAAAACAATACTATTTCTGCACTAACAACCGACACTAACGCTCGCTCGGCATATATGGGAGGGAAAAAAAAAAATCTTTGCAATTCGCACGCGCGTCCAAACATATATACAAGTAACGAACGTTAGCTGGACGCCCTTAACCTAACTCGCTAATCACCCCTCGCCAACCCGCTATAAAACGAAATAAAAACCGGTCGTGCCTTTAATCACGCACACCTAGTTAGTAGGGATAACGATTCCGCCGCGCTATGCGCATGCGTGCTCATATGCTACGCAGGGGGGGGGGGGAATGATGGAGGGAGCAGAAAAAAAAAAGCATCTACATCACTTTCCAATAACAAAAATAGTAAACAAAACACGCTCACTGCGGCAGCTTCAAGGTATGCGAAACCAAACAGCATGAAACTGCTTCTTGTTTCTATATAAAAGTCATACAAAAATTGCCTTTTAATTTAGTTTTCAAGTTTATCACTTTAGAAGGTATTTTGTTTTTGTTTTAAAAGTGTTATCGTTCTAACCATGCTGTTAGAACCTGGAAAAAAACCTGTCAGAGAGGATGGTCCTGGCGCGATTCGAACCCTAGATCTCCCACTCACGAGTACGCACCTTAACGACCTCGGTCAACCGTGGGGTTACGAAGAAAGTGATAACAAATAAATATGGTGACACTTTAACTGTTTTTCTCTCATGCATTTATTATTTTATACAGAAATTATTGTAATGACAATAATAAAACTTTAATAACTGAATAAAAAACTAAGCTATTATTTTCCGTGATAAAAAGATAAAACTAAAGCTATGTATACCTATACAATGAATACTACTAAATATAATAACAATATACAGTAAACATGTACAAATGCGATTTCTGAGGAAAAAAAGGTAATGTCCCTTTAAGCCCTTTAAATTATAGAAACAGAATTTTTAAATAATCATCGTTTAAAATATGAATATTAAGTTATTCAATTTTAGTATATAAAATTTAAAGTTATGAAACTAATTGCTAAAAAATATTTGGAAATTTATTAGAAAAACTTTAAACACTTGTAACTCAGAACCATCTTTTTGGACATTGGTCCTTTTGGAACCAAGCCACAGAAATATTGCTTAAAATGTGATGAGCAAATGTCTGCAGTTGTTGATCTTTCTACGTGTAAAAGTGTTCCCAGTACAGTATAAATAAAGTTCAGTGGATCTAGCGTGCATATACGATTATTTATTTACAATTCACTTGTTCAGTAGAGCGTAAAACTGCTGAGCGTATTTATGTCTGGCTACTGTTCCGGAACGTTGCAGAAACTCTGATACACATGTCTGTCATGTAAAACCTGAGAGAGTCGCTGAGTGAACAATTATTTTAACTGGTTGTTTACTGTCACTTAGATTGCAATATAAGATTTCTTAGTTACCGGTCAAACCTGAAGTAGGATTTCTGTCCGACAGGTAGCTGCAACTTCGTAATTATTCCGTACTGTTTGCTTTTGTATTTTTACTAATATAAGGACGGCTATAGTTATCTTTTGGGTCTTACTATGACATCTTTTGAATTAACATGCTAAGGAAATTCAAACCCGCTCAGCTTACGGCGAGAGGGGAAATCCCCTAATCAGGCATTATTGAGTTGGAGCAATCCGATAGTTGAAGTCTAGCAGATTTATGATGTAAATTATTTTTAACACTTCTCTGCTTTCAGCATTTGCCATGCATTTGTTTGGGCCTCGCTTTACGCAGCAGAATGATCTCGGCAGTTGGCAGACAAGCGCGCGTCACTACAGCCCATTCAAAGTCGATAAGTATCTGTTCTATCGCCTGATAAGCTAACATTTTTATAAAAGTCTTGATTAACGCGTTATAACTTTGCTACTTCTTAAGGCTCGCATATTTGATTTGAGGATTTTAAATGTCTCGTCATAAAGAACATTTTGAATGCGATGCCCAAACAAATGGATGGTACGATGTGATTATATCACGGGTACTTACGTTGCAATATTTAATTGTATGAGCTATATATAGCTATAATAGTCTTTACAATTTTTGCTAAATGAAACTTGTTCATATTTCCTGATTCTTTACCACATGGAATCTCTAAAACCAGCCTTAGTTTTAAGTTATAGGGGTACAGTTTTCAGAAATAGGTGATATAGTAAACATTTTTATTTGTTCATTAAACAGATACTATTCTCATAAATTTATACAAGATATTAAATTATCCACTTTGAGAATGAAACAATAGGGCTAAATCAGAGCATTGGACCAAAAAGTGACCACAGAGGAGAAAAAAATGTTAAGTATGAACCATTGATTGCTCCTTTTAATGTCCTTCCACAACTTCATATTAAATTAGGCCTAATTAGTTACTGCTCTGAGGTAAGGATAGGATTGTTTAAACTTTCTTGTTACAAAGTTGCTACAGAAAACTGAAACTAAGATAACAGCAGGTATTTTCGATGTACCTCAGATTCGTGAGCTTATGAAGGAATAGACCTTTCCTCAGTCGATGTCTGAGTTAGAGAAGTCAGCATGGTTGACAAACAAAAAAGTGACAAGAAATCTGAGAACTATAAAGAAATTATGGAGAAAATGTTACATTTAAGAAACATAGGGTGTAGAATGAATGTTAAAGTGCATTTTATAAACAGCCGTATTGATTACTTGCCTGCTAATCTTGGTGCAGTGAGTGAAGAACAAGGTGAGTGGTTTCATAAAGACATTAAAACAATGAAAACCAACTATCAAGGCCATTGGGATGTATCAATGATGACCGATTACTGTTGGTGATTGAAAACAGATAATAGTGAAAAACTTTAAAAAATTAAGTTTACTTCTTCCTAATAGTGGAAAAAAGTTTGGAAAGTTTTATTATTGACACAAAGCTCTTGTTTATCAATATATTCATTAATATTTAACTTAAAATGAAACCTACGAAAAAGTTTTGTCTTAGCTATGTTATCTTAAAACTTAATAATATTTCATCAAAAATATAAGAAAAGTTGATTTGATGAAGTTTTGTTTAAAAACATAGCCCGATAGAATAAAACTAAAACATATTTGAATTTAGGGCATTGGTATTCATATATCCAGGTGGAAATATAAAAAAGAAAGAAAAAAAATTTTTTTTTGTAAACCAGTGTTATCAAAAATGTCCAATTTTCAGTGTTTTTTAAACAACGTTTGTGAACATCTGCTCTAGATGCTAAGCGCATGCGCATGTGTGTGGATAAATTAAATCAGGTCATAGATCATAGTGTAAAGGTACAGTTTAATTACATGAGTTGTTCATTGCTTACGTTGGAATGACAAATTTCGCTACGTAACTTCAACTGGAGAATGCAATGAGACCAGGGGTTGCATTCAAATTACCATTTAAGAGACCATGAATTTGAATTCCACTTGAGAGGAATGTTTTGGCACGCATTGTGTGCATTTCCCGTTCATGTGGCATTAGCACGTATGGAAGACCTCCCCTGGAATGGAATAAGCACCTCTCCAACAGAGCCATCATTTATCCAGCTTAGTGCCAAATAGGAGGATATTAATCGATGCGCAAGCATGCACAGATTGCTTTGTAGTTTAAGAGCAAAAATAAAAGAATGTCGCTGTTTATGGGCTTGAGACACGAAATAAATATCTTGCAAATATATTGCACTATTTCTTACACTAATAGGAACGATTACGCTGCTATGCACAGCTATGCCATGTACTACTTAAAAATCAAAGTACTAAGAAATTGTTTTCTCTATCTCTTCTTTGAGGTTTTTATTTATCAGAATTTGAAAAAAATAGCATGTTAATATTCAAATAAGTAACTAGCTTATACTTATAGTATGTAATTATATCATTGGATTATACATATATACGATAAACACTGACGAATCGTGCACAAAACATACTCTTTCGGATAACTATATACCCTTCGTAGTTATATACCTAATTATCCGAAATTTTACTTCTGCGATAGTTTTCAGTGCACACTGTTAATTACATAGTAAACTTCCTGCGGGAATGTGTACGAAAAATCTAAACACATGGATAGTGCACACTGAAATACAAATGCGAAACATTTATTAGTACAAAAAAAAACTCCGCATACTGATTGTGTAATGTACTTCTGTTTGAGAGAGGAGTTTCAACTTTTTTCCCACGACACTATGTATAATTATCCCCGCCAAAATGTTATTGTGGTCAAATTTAATTTATCCTTATATATTACATAGGAGGTCTGTTCAAAAAATATCGCGAATTTTGAATTTCCGCGGGCTACGTATTTTCGATTTTCGTTTGTTTCGTGGCGTTATGTTGGTACTCATGTCCCTCACTTATGCTGACAAGCCATTTTGAATGATTAGTTAATTGTTGACAGCTATTTTGCTTGGACGTGTTTTGGCTCGTCTTCGATTTTTGCCTATTCCAAAATATGGAACAAATAATCTGTATTAAATGTTGTGTGAAAATCAAAATTAAGTGCGCGGATGCATTCCGAATGTTGACTGTGGCATATGGTGAAGCTACCTTGGACCAAAGCAACGTTTATCGGTGGTACAAAATGTTCTCAGAAGGTCGAGAAGAAGTGAACGACGAAGAGCGTCCCGAACGCCCGAGCTCGTCAACAGCAGACGAAAACATTGAAGAAGTGAAGAAAATAGTATTGGCCAATCGTCGAATCACCGTTAGAGAAGTTGCTGAGGACCTAAACATATCGATTGGCTCGTGCCATTCGATTTTTACCAATGATTTGGGCATGAGACGGGTCGCCGCAAAATTCGTACCAAAGTTGCTCAATTTCGACCAAAAACACCATCGCGTTAACGTTGCTAAGGAGCTGTTGAACTCTGTCCGCGACGACACAAATTTGCTCCAGAGGGTCATAACTGGTGACGAATCATGCATGGGTTTATGATTATGACGTGGAAACTAAAGCTCAATCATCCCAATGGATGCTGCCACAGGTGCCAAGACCAAAAAAAGCGCGCCAAGTTCGGTCGAATGTGGAGGTTTTGCTTACAGTTTTCTTCGATTGCAGGGGCGTGGTGTATCATGAGTTCTTGCCACAAGGTAGAACGGTCAATAAGGAATATTACCTGCAAGTTATGCGCAATTTGCGCGAAGCAATCCGCTAGAAACGCCCGGATTTGTGGAAGAACAAAAATTGGCTTTTGCACCATGATAACACCCCTGCTCATACATCGTTACTTGTGCGCGAATTTTTGGGCAAATACAACACACTTATGATGGCGCAGCCACCGTATCCCCAGACCTGGCCCCCTGTGACCTTTTTTTGTTCCCAAAACTGAAGAGGCCCATGAAAGGACGACGCTACGCCACGATTGAGGAGATAAAACGGCATCGAAGGAGGAGCTGAACATTATCACAAAAAACGATTTTTTTTAAAGTGCTTCGAGGATTGGTAAAAACGTTGGCACAAGAGAATAATATCTGGTGGGGATTACTTTGAAGATATTCATGAATAAATAAATACTTTTTTTAAAAAAACACAAAATGCGTGATACTTTTTGAACAGACCTCGTACATATAAATTATGTGACCGAAGCTAAACGTGTTGGAAGGGAATTTCTACCCAGAGCACAAACAGCAAGCAGATAACTTCTCTTTTAAACAGTTACCTTCCATTCAATAGATTTGTTAGAGATGGTCACAAATAAACTCTTAATAATCCGAACACAAATAATCGAGAGTTCGCTGAATTAAAATATATTACTCTGGTTGTTAGTTCGCGGTATTAAATGTCTTTAATAAGGCATGTTTAACCTTTGGATTAGAGTTTAAATTTAGGCACACCTGTGCCGCATCAAATCGAGCGCTAGAAAATAATTCTTCCTATAATTTCAGGACGTACAGTGCAATTGTGTGTGTTCTTGTATTTTCCAAATACAAGTGAACACGAATTTGCATCATGTAGGAGTCAAAGTATATATTGATGTTTTTAAAAAATTAAATAATAACATCTCATTTAGCGCTACAGCCCGGGGTGAGCCTTGGCTGCCGTAGTAACCTGTGCATCCTCTACCTCCGTCTTATGACTTCCTTGATAGAGGGCAGTATTGCCAGGGGGCATGCCGGCACTCCGCCGGTCTCACGCGGCTTTCGTGATCGAAGAAGGCCAGCAGGCAGCTTTCCAATTGTCCTCACGAGGCTGGGTTGTCCAGACCTTCCCAACTTAGAAAAACTACTAAGTAGGTGCCGGAAATCAAACCCGGGCCCCCTGGTCAGAAGTCAGTACGCTAACCACTAGACGAAGGATCTAAATGATAATATATGTCTTGAAAATTAAAAAAATCTAATTTTGGAATGAACAAGTTTTCTGATTTGATGCGTTTTAAAAATTCTGTATTTAATTAGTCAAAAAGTACATGGATTTTTTGTAAAATATTTATTTTTATAATAAATAATCCTGTAGTTGTGTTATAATAATTTTGCACAATAAATTATCTTTCCAATTATAATATATTTGTTATAAAAGTCATAAAATATAAGGTTAGATATAGATATTTTGGCTATGAATGTGTGTGTGTGCGTGCGTGTGTGTACTGAAGAAAGGGAAAAAATTGTGCGTGAAAATCCACATTTTAGCTCGAGCGCAGTTTCATAAATAGTATACAGTGCGGAAAGGTTTTAGCCTAGAATGTTACTATAAAATGCTGCATACCATACAAGGCTATCATCGATTTAGTTTTATTCTCCTGGAGTTTCCTGTTATGCTTTATAAGAAGAAAACCAGAAGGGAGGTCGCTGTTCACATTCACTAAAAATATTGCTACCAATATTGTGTTTCTGTGTAATGTTTACTTGGAGGATTTAATAATTCCCATTTTTTTAACTATTAATGTCAAGCAAAAAAAAAAAGTAATAATAAAAATGGAAAACACTAGAACTTATTTAATCACAGATTAAAATAAGAATCCCCCATATCAAATGTTACTGTGTTAATATAACATGTGATAAATTACTTGAAATTTGGGATTTTTCTAACACATCCCTTACAGAAGCTATTTCATAATCTAAAAACAGCATATACTGTACAGCTTCAAGGTAGTTTGTCCCAGCGCAGTTTAGCTCTCCACGATTAAAATGAATGGTGGTAAAGCATTTCTGTTATCAATAAATGATTTGTGGAGCTTTAAACACATAATAAGCCATTGATACGAACTCTTAAGTATGTTTAGTAAATTATTTATTTGTTCTTGCACATTTGAGAAAGACTTTGGTAATGAAAGCCAAATACAAGGGTAGGTCCACGAGTTTCCAACCTCGTCGATAAGGGTTATCGCCTTCATAGAACCATTATCTGGTGTCATACCTTATCTGTTAAGTAAATATTTGCAGCTCTAACTTCCGCTCCGCCGTGTTCAGTTGTTCAGATATAGTTGCATAAAGAAGGTAGAAGATTATGAAATTTTCAAAATGGAGTTTCGAGCTGTTATTAAGTTCTTCACAAAAGAAGAAATTACTCCAAATGAAATTAAACAGCAATTGGACGGTGTATATGGGGGAGTATCCTGCCTCATATTCTACCGTAAAAGAATGGGCCAAACTTTTTCGAATGGGTCGAGAAAGCATTGAAGACGAAGAGCGTGCAGGTCGGCCCTTGGAGGTGCTCACTCCTGAAAACATCGCTCTTGTGGAAGGAGAAATTATGGAAGACCGGCGGCTCAAAGTTACAGAAATAACATTAAGGTTTGGCATTTCTAAAACAACAGTCCTTCGGATTATTCATGAACATTTAAACATTAATAAGGTTAGTGCAAGATGGATGTCTAGAATACTTTCCTCAGTCCAAAGCAGCTGCGACTCAGGCATTTTCCGAGCTCTGCCATGGCAACGAGAGAGAAGTTCTGCAAACCATTGTTACAGAAGATGAAACTATAGTCCTCTACTATGATCCCTTGTCCAAAAGAGAATCAATGAAGTGGCGTAAACCTGGCGAAGCAGCGCCTCTAAAGGCCAAGATCACTTGGACAACCAAGAAGATCATGGCCACAATCTTTTGGGACTGTGAAGGAATACTCTTTATTGACTTCAAGGAGAGGAACACCAGAGTAAATGGGAGTACTATGCTGGTCTACCTGCACAGACCACGTGTTTCCATCACAGAGAAAAGGCGAGTAAAAATGAGTGCTGGTGTGCGCCTTTTTGATAACGCGCCTGTGCACACAGCTCTTGTTGCAAAGGAAGCTGTGAAGAAATGTGGCTTTAGTGAGATCGACCATCCCCCCTCTAGCCCAGATCTAGCTCCCAGAGGCTATTTCCTCTTCTCAAAGAAGGGCCTTCGAGGAAGGAAATTTAAGTGTGAGAAAGAAGTGATGGATGTTGTTCATGCCCTTTTTGCAGAGAAGATTACTGACTTTTTTGTGGGGGGATTGAAATATTAATTCAAAGATGTGAGAAGTGCATTGCAATAAAAGGTAACTATATTGAAAAAAGAAATATAATTTTTGTCTTTATCATACCTAGAAATGGTTAGACCGGAAACTTATGGATCTACCTTCGTAGATAAACGTGCATGAACTAAAATCTAAATGCAATGAAATATTAAACCTTGAAGATCAAAAAACAGCCGTTCTTCTCTCTTTCTCTCTCTCTCTCTCTCTCTGCCGTTTATTCGAAGTACTTTTCTTTAAATTTTCTTTCATTTTTTTCTTCGCTGATCATACTTTCGAATCCATGGTTTAGTGAGCAATAGCTGTATCAAATAGTGGTTCCTATAACCGAGAGAAGAAAATTGTCATAAAATACACGTTTAAGTTGGAGACAAAAGAGCATGAAGAAGCTATGAGTGTGTTCCTCATATTAAATGACCGAAAAGGGTCTAAAAATCTGTACATAACGTAGGACCCTTCCAGTTGCAGAAGCGAGCAGTGATTCCATTTTATGAACGTGCTGACAGATGTAGTTACATTCTCACCCTCAGCCGCCTGGCGTCTATAAAACCTTCACGCGCAGGGGTGCAGATTCAGTTTTATTCCCTTTCCCCACGTCTTCACTCTGCCAGTAAATTTTAGTGATCATCCCCACCTCGGTACAATGCGCCCTCCCTGCCGCGGCCGAAACGCTCCATGCATACAACATAATGCAGCAAATTTTCCCCGCGCTGCTTACTAACCGCAGGAGGCGCTGTCCTGGATGTGTGTAGAATTTCATAGTCCTTGACCGCAGTCAGATACCTGAATTCTTTCTAAAAATAACGTTTTATTCAATGACAGAACCCGGAATATCTTAGTGCATCATAGTTAACTGTGATGTAATCTTCTGCTTTTATTTTCTTTGCTATGTTTATAGCAATGAGCACTTCATTGGTTTAGACTGCTGGCCCGGAGGTCCGGGTTCGATTTTCGATACCTAAATATGAATTTTTCTGTTAGGAAGGTCTGGCACGGAGTCCACTCAGTTTCGTGAGGACAATTGGGCAGCTGCCTGAAGGAGAGGAGAGGTGGTGTTCTTCAATCACGAAACCGCTTGAAAGGGAGTGGTGGGGTTTCGGCATGCTGATTACATGGCCCCTTTCCTCTAACAATGAAGTCGGAGGTCGAGGAAGCAGAGGTCGCTGGGACAAGCCAAAGCTCACCCTGGGCTTTGGCGCCAGAGTTTTTTAACAATGTGATTAGATTCATCCTAACTAGAAATGAATGTCCATCTAACTCTAGCATGAAAATATAACCACACGTCACCTATAGTGTTACCAGATACGATTGTAGGTCCATAAGTTTCCGGCCTAACAATTTTCTAGGTATGATAAAGACAAAAACTATATTTCACTTTTCAATACAGTTACCCTCTATTGCAATACACTTCTCACATCTTTGAATTAACATTTCAATTCCCCAACCCAAAATAATCAGAAGTCTTGTCTGCAAAATGGGCATAAACAGCATCCATCACTTCTTCGTCAAAATTAATTTTCCATTCTCGAAGGTCCTTCGAAAGAAATAGTCACTGGGAACTAGATCTGGTCTGTAGGGTGCATGATTGATCTATTGATCTCCCCGAGGCCACATTTATTTACCGGCGCGTTGTCGTGAAGAGGCGCACACGACCACTCAGTTTTCCTCGCCTTTTCTCTTTGATGGAAGCACGTAATTTGTGCAGTAGGCCAGCATAGTACTCCCCATTTGCTGTGGCGTTCCTCTCCTTGAAGTCAATGAAGAGTATTCCTTCACAGTCACAAAAGATTGTGACCATCATCTTCTTAGTTGATTGAGTGACCTTGGCCTTTAGAGGCGGTGCTTCGCCAAGTTTACGCCACTCCATTGATTCTCTTTTGAACAAAGGATCATAGAATAGAAACATAGTTTCATCTCCTGTAACAATGGTATGTAGAACTTCACTTTCGTTGTCACGGCAGAGCTCCAAAAATGCCTGACAACAGATGACTTGTTGCTGTTTTTGGACTGAGGAAAGAAATCTACGCACCCATCTTGCACTAACCTTAATCATGTTTAAATGTATATGAATAATTCTAAGGACTGTTTTAGAAAGGCCCAACCTTGCAGCTATTTCTGTACATTTGAGCCGCCGGTCTTGCATAATTTTTCCTTCCACAAGAGCGATGTTTTCAGTAGCAAACACCTTCAAGGGCCGACCTGCACGCTCTTCGTCTTCAATGTTTTCTCGAACCATTCGAAAAAGTTTGGCCCATTCTTTTACGGTAGAGTATGAGGGGGATACTTCCCCATATACACCATCCAATCGCTGTTTAATTTCATTTGTTGAAGTCCTTCTTTGGTAAAGAACTTTATAACAGCTCTAAATTCCATTTTGAACATTCACAATCTTCTACACACAGCCTTCTTTATACAACTATATCTGAACAACTGAACACACTGGAAGCTCTATCTCCAATTATTTACTTAACAGATAAGATATTACACCAGATGAGGCTTTTGTGAAAGCAATAATACTTATAGGCGAGACCGAGGGCCGGACCTGCCCTCGCAGCTATTTGTTTGATAACAGAAACAGAGCTAATTCTAACACACGAACATGTAGTGCTTTAGTGTGCATGGTGTATAGCGAAACTGCTTCAAATAGTGTTCATGGCCGCTTACCCTATCCACTGCAGCATACATCCAAAATAATACTGCGTGTGAAACGAAAACATCTGCAAATGTTGTATGGAGTGAGAAATAATCATGTGTAGAGAAGCTACGTTTCGACTTCACAAACGCCCTTCCTACTTCCAACAAGTGTTTTGTGGGAAAACAAAACAAAAACATTACAGCTAGCTCTCCATTCATTTTCAGCCCCTCGTTCCTTTTTTTCCCCCCTGACTACCTCGCCAAATAACGAGCTTCCTCAGAAATACGAAGAACTCTTGTGAGAGCTGCCCCTCCCCAAAAGCTCCATCTAGTATATTCTCCATAAACATAGGCATAAGAAATACTAGATGATAATGAATATTTTTATTCTTTCCTCCACTTCTGCATTACTACAAGAAACTCCAAGTGGGTTGAATGTATGACAGGATTCGCTTCAAAGCGTGTAGCATTTGTTTTAGCGGTTGCTAGCCCACGATGATGCCTGTAATTAATAACAAAAGCGATAGTGTAGTTCTTATTAAGAAAATTAGCTGTGTTTTCTTTGCGCTGACGGGTGAGAAAATAAGGGAGTTTCACGAGGAATGATTTTTTTTTAACAGCACAGCAAAACATATCTCTAATGTTCTTTGACGTTGCAACAACTTTGATGTGGAAACCCAAGAACTTGCACTTTCAATATTAGATCAAATGACATTTGTCAACAAAGTTTTCCGTTAAATAAATAATTTTGACTGTTTATGTATTTTCATCTTCTGAACCCGAAAATGAAGTAAGGCATTTATTATATTTTTATTTCATTCCATTGCGTCAACAATTGTTTATAACGTTTGGTGATTGTTGTCTGTGAATTCACGAATAATAACAATAATATATCCCTTGTAATTCTATGGTTATAACTCCCAGATGATTATATGCTTTCTTTCAATAAAGGAACTAATCCTGAACTCACTTTCTTTGTCATTTGAACTGTGATAGAAGTGTATAATACCGTACCTAATAGTGCATTATAAGTGTATAACAAACAAGTCTCGAAAATGTCTTAATAATGAAACAACTTCTCTTTCGTGTGTAGTGACCTCACTTTAAAAGCGCAGAGGCGAAATTTTACTTCCGTAGTTAGAAGAACATATAAATTTTATTTTGACAACGAAATAGACCCGGAACAAGACAGGGGTCCCGGAAATCTGTTGTCCAAATGTATAACGCTATTAACTGGCTGGTTAAAAGGGTCTCGTCACATGCCTTTTGCAGTCCGGCGCGAAACTAAGTAAGAATCATTTGACATTTCTGCTTGACAAATACACAGTGAACAATCCCTCACGCAACCGGTTTAGCGGCGTGCGGCCGGCCGGCGAGGCTGGCTGCTGTGTCGGCCGTGTGTTACTTGTGCAAGATTTCAACTCGCACTGAAACCGCGTGAGAATGAATGAATGACGTAGTTTTGGCGTGCAAAAGCGCGCCATGGCTGTTTAGGGCCGTGTTCCTCTTCAATCGAATTTAGTTTTTTTTTTTTCCTTGTTCTTCAAAGATTTCCGTAATTTGCCCTTGCTTGTGTTTGAGGATGTGGTAAGGGAGGGTGGTGCGTTTTGTCTCGTTCTTCTCTGATGGTGGTTGCTGCCCTGGTGATGGTGTTTGTAATATGTGATATATTTTATAGTTGATACATCGGTTTTGTATTTTATTTATTATTTATTATTTATTTATTGAATTGCTTATGGCGTGTCTTGGCTGGTTTTTTTTTTTTTTTTTTTTTTTTTTTTGCTCATGTTTTTCTTAACTAGTGGTCGTTGGGATGTATTTTAATTTTTTTGGGGGGGGGGTGGCATTGAATTTCTTGTGTGGAGTTTATGTTGTTAACCTGACTAGATGGGCTGGAGTTTTTTTTTCTTTTTTTTTTTTTTTTTTTCTTGTTTTCCTGCTCCATTTCTTCATTATTCCATTGTCGCTGTCAACGGTCGTTGGTTTTCTTTTTATGTTGGTTATTTTGTTGTGCTTTAATTCTCTGTACTGTTTTTGCTTATTGTATGAGTTGTTTTCGGTACTGTAGTTCTTCTGCCCTTGCTAGGTATTTTTGGTACCGGAGCAGGTGCCCAGGTTTTCGATTCAATGTCTCTACTATACAAACGACATGCCGAAAGTTCATGGAACTTGGTATTTACTGCATACTGCAGAAGACCAGGTGACATCTGCTGGAGATGGTCAAT
This sequence comes from Metallyticus violacea, assembly GCA_030762175.1. Classification (NCBI taxonomy): domain Eukaryota; kingdom Metazoa; phylum Arthropoda; class Insecta; order Mantodea; family Metallyticidae; genus Metallyticus; species Metallyticus violacea. The sequence continues at coordinate 23,846,107 of CM060841.1, forward strand.
TTCTGTGGCTGCAAGTTTGGCGTGTTCGTCACACAACAGCCATAGAAGCTCAAAATCCCTTGTAAAGGACATCAGGAGTCAATACCACAGTGAGAAGGAGATTTGAAGAAGCATAGCTCACCTCTAGAAGCCCAGCCAGAGGTTCCTGCTTATCCAGCAACATCGGCAAGCATGCCTTGCCTTTGCTCGTCAACATCTGGAGCGGACTGAGGAGCAACGGACAGCTGTTCTATTCATGGATGAGCCGAGGTTCAGCCTAAGATCGTCTGATGTTAGAGTACGACTGGAGATAGGTATGCTGCTCGCACCTTCTCGTGGATTTCAGAGGAGGTTCCGTCATGGTGTGGTCTTTTCTATCATTGTGGAAGCCAAGACAGAGTTGGTTTTGGTGGAGGACGTGGTCCTGAATGCACATTGAGAAAATTCTTCAGGGGCATGTTAACCCCTACACTCCATAAGTTTACGATGATTTCTGCTTCATGCATGTCAATGCTCCTGCACATGTGGCCCACATTGTAACACAGAACTTACGTGAGGTGGGGACTGAGGCGCTAGATTAGCCACCACGAAGTCCTGACCTCAACCCCATTGATCATGCTTGCGACACGATGAGAAAAAATAGTCGTCAATGCGTTCCTAAGAGCCTCAATGAACTTGGGAGGCTATGCGGGAGCAATGGAAGGGCACATCACAAGAAAACTCAAGGACCCTGATACGCGGCATGCCCGTAAGGTTGCAAGCTGTGATACAAGCCAGAGGAGGAAACACTCGCTTCTGAGAGTGCCACTGTGTGTTGAAAGGTGTATCACTTGTTACCAATGCAGTTGTGTTACCTTGCGTTGCCCCTACAGGTAAAGACGAGATCATTTTGAAATGTGATTAACTTTCGTTCATGTTCGAGCTCACACAAAAAGGAAATCATCGAATCAAAATGATATCCGAAATAAACGTGTTTGCAAAATGTTTGAAAAAGTATTTAATGTTAAAAATGAATGAAAATATAATAATTCACATATGATTATTCGTAAATTATAAATGTTAAAAGTATCTAGGTTTGCGGTTTTTTTGTGCAAATCGTTACTCCTTTATTTGTTTATTTTTTATTTAATTTTATTGTTCATAATGGTTAATAAAGCGTATATAAAATACTGGACATTAAAGATTATTACAAACGTTTTAATATATTTTGTGTTTCAAATATTTATGCCGGTTCGTTTAAAAGTGAATTTTATCGATAATGTTATCTCTTTTCCAAATATGTTCTCTTGAATATAAATGTTATATAAACATTGGTTTTATTCATACTCTTTGCTATTTAGTTAAAAAATGCATGCATTAAAAGATGTTCCAATACATTGAACACAACAGCATTGTTCTATAAAACTTCATTTTGTTTAACTTATGTATAGCCATTTCAATTCTGCAATTTATTAGAATGGAAACTTCTCCCATCGCACAGCTGATTCTGCAGTTCGGGTAGAAATGTTTAGCCATCTTATTTCAGGGTTATTGGTCATCACACCCTGAATGTTGTCCCTTAGGGTCTTTATACGTCATTCTCAAGTCCCTTGCCGCCTTTACTGCATCTGGTCAAGGTGAATATCGAAGATATATCTTGAAGAATGTTCATCCCTCAAGAGGAAAAGCCACATTACCTACCCGTGTTGGGGCCTCGTCCTAAAAGATAGAACGAGCGTTGTATGCTGTTTATAGTATTGAAATTGTTAGATTAACAGGAAGTAGTACTTTTACTGGGACGTATCCAATGGCCAAGACGCAAAATGACCAACAGGGGATGGCAAACTTCCACAGGGACCTGCTACATGGAAAAATTTGATGCTGGCGGTCAACTTCCTAGGTCGAAGTGGAAGAACGCGGTTACCACGCCCAATGCTTATTTTACTGTGTTAGCATAAAAATAAAGAATTAATATGACAAAACAGTTTTAGTTTCGCAGTGTAATAAACTGAAGACGAAATAATGCAATTAGATAAAGGTAAAAGTGTTTTAGCAAATACATCACGAAGATGTAAACACTGCGTAAAACAGAGGGAAAAGAAAAGCAACCAATTTGCAGTTCTAATGCAAGTTGACCTCAGGAGCAATACTTTCAAATTACACAAGGTGCAAGAGCTACATTTATGGCCCCTTTTTCCCTAAGTAGGAAGTTCTTCTTCTGACATAGACACAAATTAATATTTGTTTATATAATTATGTAATTTTTACAATATATTCTCCCATCCGAAAGCTTTTGACATAGAAATAAATCTACAATTCTTTGTGTAATTTTTACAATATATTCTCCCATCCGAAAGCTTTTGACGTAGAAACAAATCTACAATTTCTTTATATAATTATGTAATTTTTACAATATGTTCTCCCATCCGAAAGCTTTTGACGTAGAAACAAATCTACAATTTCTTTGTGTAATTGTGTAATTTTTACAATATATTCTCCCATCCGAAAGCTTTTGACGTAGAACGAATCTACAATTTCTTTTTGTAATTGTGTACTTTTTACAATATATTCTCCCATCCGAAAGCTTTTGATGTAGAACAAATCTACAGTTTCTTTGTGTAATTATGTAATTTTTACAATATGTTCTCCATTCCGAAAGCTTTTGACGAAGAACGAATCTACAATTTCGTTGTGTAATTACGTACTTTTTACAATATATTCTCCCATCCGAAAGCTTGGTTGTTCCGAAAGGGTTTAATTTTTATCTACTATCCTGAATTATTATTAAAGTTAACTGGAAAATTTGTTAACAAAATATCTTGAGTCATGTTTGGAAAATGTTATGAAGCTGTGCATATTTTGAATTAATGTTGCAGAAAAGGTAATAATGAAAGGAATATGGAAAAAGAAGTAGAAAGAAGAATCTTATTAACCTGGAGAGCATTTTGAGTCATTAAGTTTTTATTGTTAGACCATACACTAGCTAAGAAAATCAGATTCCAGATGCTCGAAATCTATGTATACTTTCTATTACGATATGGGTGCCAAGTATGGTCAATAACAGAAAAACCAACTTCAAATATGCCAAAGGAGAATGAAACGCAAGATCCTGGGAATAACTTTGAAGGACAAAACTTTGATTTTTCTTTATATCCTGCCTACTGCACTTATCAGCGATAAAAAAACATTTAAAAGTATTTATTTTTTTAAGAATTAAAGAGTCAATAGCTATAAAGTGCACCTCTCCTGGAAAGGGTATTCACACTCTTGGGAAAGGCATACTTCAGAACCTGCCCTACCTGACACAAAATATGCGGACTCCCCAACCAGTGGTTCTTCGAACTTCAAAAACCGGTATGGAATACCCACTCCTGAAAGAGACCGAAAGGTATTTTTCTTTCTTTGCCCCTGCTTCATATTTGTTGTTTTATTTTCGTCATTTTTTGTGCTCTCAGCGGTCGTGGAATGTAACCCTCCCCCCTCCTTTCTGCACCAGTAGAAAAGAAGGGGAGCAAACCTAACAGGCGAAGAGCTTGTGTACATAACCTAGGGGAAGGAAGGAATGATAAAAATTGCTTGTTCAAATACTGCGTTACTAAGTGAAGGCTCAGGTGTGACGTCAGTTAAGTGCAAACTATTTCAACATTAATTTAGCGCTTCACTGCATGCGGTTTATATCATTGAGACAACGTTCCATTTCCTACAGAGTTTAGCACAAGACTATGTTGTAATTTCATTAGTTACATGCTAAGTTTAATTCTGCATATACGTTAAAATTGTGTATGGTTTGGTAAATGGAAATGTTCAATAGTTTCTCAAACTGTGGTTCGCGGTCCCCAATCTCCTAGGGGGCTTACAAAGCACCAGAGCATTTTTAATATATATACAGAGGGTGCCAAAAATACATACACACTTCAAGCAAAGAAAAAGCTGTGTTAACACAACAAAACTAAATTCACACAATCAGAAAATGATGAGCACTAATCATCTTAGACTTTTACAGTTACAACAGTTGCTCAAAATGTCCATATCGGCGTCGATACACTTCTGAGTACGTTGAACTACTGATTGAGCAACGTTTGCGAAAGTGTCCTCAGTGATTGCAGCACATGCCGTTTCAATTTCTTCCCGAAGTGCTGCCAGTGTAGCTGATTTTCTACGGTATACAACATCCTTAAGAGTTCCCCATAGGTAGAAGTCCAACGGAATTACATCCGGAGAACGCGGTGGAACTCAATCGGACCTCTTCGTCCTACCCAACCTTGGAAGATTGTCATCAAGTTACACACGTACATCTCGGTGGTAATGTGGTGGTGCACCGTCCTGTTGGAAGTAAATTTCCTCGTTTTCATAAAATGTATTAATAGCTGGTAAGACGCATGTGCCAATCATGTTCAGGTACACTGGGTCAGTTACCGTTCCTTCAATAAAGAATGGTCCAATTGCCTTTGAATTTCAACAACATTCTCGGTTTTCCAGTATAACTTCAAAATTGCTTTCAGCTGTTCAAACGAAAATCTTGACTCCATTTTGTTGTAGCAACGCTAGCATAACGTAATGTGAGTCACGTCTGATTACAGACCATACTAAACATTACTGTTGTTTTTTTGGTCCAATTTTGAAACATATTAAATAGAGATCTGCTGTGAAAGCGTGTACACAATTGTTTTGGCACCCTCGGTATATACATACAACGAATCACGAGAAAACGAAAGATACAAATATACGATACTTAGTTATTAGATAAAATAAATTAGAGGCGGGAGCTTTCAAATAGGTACGTCGAAAACTTGGACCAGGCTTGGCAACGAAATGAGTACTCAGGGCGCGTCTGCTTCAGACAGATTTTTCCGGACTATTGAAGAACGCCATGAAACGAAATATTGTCTTTCTCTGCACTCTATTAGCTTTAAAAATTATAGAAACCATTTGGAAAACGAGAATCAGAACTGAGAATATAAATGTGTGATATTAAGCCCAGACATAACATGGCTTTAAGTGAATTTCAGCATTACTCCTTTCATCCAGGAATTAAAATCAGCAAGAAATGCTGTGCCAACATTTATCATTAGTAATATGCGTATGGCTTTATATGCTTTTGACTAACACTATAACAATTATTACTATTGTGAAATTATAAACTACATTAAAAAGGCAAATATTAAACAATGTGAATGCACATGTTTGTTCATTTTTTAAAGCAGTTATAAACAACTTTAAAATATGTATAGGATACAAATTTACGATTTTAAATTTTGGTTTAAATCTTAGGGAAGCGCGATAGCTAGATATTTTTAAACGGGGATTAAGGAAGAAACATTTGAGAACCGCTGCCTGCAAAGTCGACACTTCTTATCGCGTCATGAAGTGTCTATATAAGAATGTAGATCCATAAGTTTCCGGCCTCGCCTATACGAATTATCGCCTTCACAAAACCTTTATCTGGTGTCATATCTTATCTGTTTCCGCTGTGTTCAGTTGTTCAGATATAATTGTATAAAGAAGGCTATATGTACAAGATTGTGGCATGTTCAAAATGGAGTATCGAGCTGTTATTAAGTTGTTAAGGCCTTCACAGTGGAGCGGAAGTTATAGCCTCATTTTTGCTTAAGAGATAAGGTTTTTGTGAAGGCGAGGTCGGAAACTTATGGACCTACCCTCGCATATGCCGTTTATATGTGGGTAATTGCCGGAAAATTGGTGTGAATGTTATAGCTGTTTATGCTGCACTCAACAAACATATTTATATGGTATATTTATCATAAGTTTTAAACAACATAAAAAGCACAAAATAACCAAATGGAAGAGTGTACATCGTAATGGATTTTCAGCTTAAAAATTGCCTCTAAGCCTCTCAGAGACCGAGGAATGCCTTACAAACCCACAGAGTATTTGGAGCTGGAAATAGGAGGCAAAAACCCGCATTAGCGTTTTAGCTTTGGCTTACACTGAATGTGCACTGAACTGCACAATTTGCTGTTAAATTCAAATCGTACATTTTAAAATAAATCGTATTAATCTTTTACACCCAAACAGGTTCGTTCATTAATGAACTTGCTACTGATCAAATGGAAATAAAGAGCACTATTAAACTGCTGTAAGAAACCATTGACAATGTTTTTTCTCTATTACAATAATGTTTTTAACCAAATCAAGAGTTATTAGAAGGGAACCAGACCTCAAGCATGTCACATCCTTAAAAGAAACCAATGTCATGCAAAGAAATACGCCGATGAAAAGTGCTCAGGCCAAAAAGGAAACATTTCTTACTTCCAACCATGTATTTTAAGTATATCGGTAACTCAATTTTTTACAGATAAGCAATGTGTGATATTTCATTGTTTTACTTTCTTGGTTTAATACAATATTTTGAGTATGTATTTAGTCACTTATATATTTAATATGTTTTATTTTAAAGTCTTAAAAAAAAAAGGAATATTCCTATAATAGACAAGCATTTGAAATTTGAAGCTGTCCCTGGCTCCCCATCAATTACAGAGTAATTAAGATAATTAATATTTGCACTTTAAATCAACGATTCTGTGATTTCTTACGGTATGTTGTGCTTTCTGTATATAAGAAACTTCGATGTCAAAATTCATGTATTAAGATGGTATAGTGTTTAATACTGACCATAATGTTTATAAAACGTAAATGTATTAATAGTTAAGAGATAATATGGAATAAATATTGCAAAATCTTTCTCCGAGCACAGTAAGTCTTGGAAAAAAATCACACAATAGAACCGAATCCCTTCAGGAATATGGCGAGAAAATGGTTGGCTACTCCTTAGGGATAGAAGCCAGCTATTTTCGCTCGGAAAGTCACAGGTGTGGGTACGCAGGTAATTGACATTACGTGTAAAATATGTTTGAAGTGAGCTGATTGACGAATAGCGTAACATGTGCCCTGCCAAATTTTGTCCAGCAAATAGGAATGGATTTCGATTATGTAAGCATTAGCCTATGAGCACGTAGAAAACAAAACTGGCGGGAATATTTCGCGTCACTCTAAGGAGAAAGCGTCAGTTTTTCTAGAGCACATAAGAAATAGATTTTTCCTCAGAATTCTCAGGGACAAGATAGTGCCACTGCGTCGCCCGGGCAGTTAGAGGAAGAACGACCTAAGTCCGAGATGGTACAAGATCCGGCATCAACGAGGCTCGACAATTAATCAACGCGCGAGTCACCATTGTGCTGCAAAAAATATAATTGAAGTAGACCTTCTATATATTAGGCACCATTTGGCTGAACGAAACCAGATTTACGTGTTTGCCAAGTTTACGGTGCCATTGATCAGCGTGATACGTGAGTTCATCTGATTTATTCATGTTTGGGAGAATAAACAACCTTTGCAACTAAATCACAAGACTTTATTTATCAGCGAATTACATTTGAAATTACCATTCACTCAGCCCTAAATAGCTTACAGCTGCCAGAAATCAACGGACAGCCAAAGAGAGAGAGAGAGAGAGACAGAGAGACAGAGAGAGTCGTGGAAGTAGCGTTGGTTGTCTGCAGCAGCCCTGACAAAATCTGCGATCAGCGGGCTTAAATTAATTCACACAGCTACCATACAGCCCAATTCCCACCTCCCAACAATCCTGCTTTAAACTCTGGCATCAAAAGTTGACACAAACTACGTGGCTGATATTTTGAGGCAGCAGGTGAATCACAGAAAACTTTCAAATATAATTATTTATTTAATGGCACGGTACTATTTCTGTTAATGTTCTATCACTGCATACACTTTAAGTGCTTAAGGCATTTCCTTACGCATTACAACGATATATTTTATAAATTGTACACCTTTAGGGAATGCTATTGTTTTATTGTATAAACTGGATCCATATTAATAAATATGAGCGAAATGCAAAAATATTTTAAACGTTACTGTGCAAATCCGTTTAAGTAGCGAACACGGACTAAATAAAAGATGTATTTTGTTATCATTTAATTAATTCAGTTATTCACGGTGTTCTTCCCGAGGGCAGCACTTCCACTACATATTGAACATTGTCGTGTCGTGTTTGTAGCTTCCAGATGAAAATGAAATGATGGAATGAGTGTTAATACCCGAGGGGACTGTCCAGGAACCGCTGAGTTCGAACCTGCGAGTGGTTACCTCGGTAAATGCGCCGCCTTGGTTTAATTAATGCACGACAAATGTTTAAAAGTAAAAAAGAAAAAAAAAACTTCCCAAGCTTTTTTTTTATTAGTGTTTAACGCCTTTTTTTTTTACTACTGAGGCACCACAGGCGGTGGACACGGATGATACATGAAATGAAATGATAATTTGGGAAAGTATATATATATATATATATATATATATATTTAAGGAAGGAAACATTCCAGGCCTAAGGTTTTAGGTACCTCCCCGGCATTTGCCAGTTATGAGGACTCCCCCAGCCAGGGAGGACGGTTCTGGTGGGATTCGAAACCCAGACCTCCTGCTCACGAGTCCGTGCCTTAACGACCTCGGTCACCTGTGGCGGTTTCCCAAGCTTGTCTAAAACTTTCATTATAACATGCCCTTAAGATATTTGGGAGAGGGATATGTGCAAAATAAATGTGAACTTCTCTTGTTTTATACAGTTTCGAACCAAACAAGGAATCCCCATATTTTAACCATGGGTATATTCTTATTCCTCTTATCGAGCGCTGCCATGGTGTGTTTGTTCGCATTCTGCACCTGAGAGCCAGCAGGCATGGCAACCTTGTAGCGACCTTGATCGCTGTGGACTATTATCGACCCCTTCATTCACTCTCACAGCAAGTTTTTACTTCCTCTCCCCAACGCATGTATTTTTTTCGTTTAGGTCAAACATTTTAACTCCATCTTTGACTCCCTTCATTAGCCTAAATTCTTGTAAACTTCGTATTACTTTTGTTTTGTTTGCTTTCTCTTAACTTTATGTTTATTTGGTTTCTCATTTGAGATCGTATGCTGTCACGCATCTTTGGCGCAAGAAACCAAGAGATGTAACGGTAATAGACCCTTTACAACTCTATTTTTTCATTGGTGAAATTAGAAAGAATCCAGCAAAGCATTCATTAATTTTACATTGTATTAGTAAAAGATTACGAAAACGTCATTTCCTTTAATAAATTCACAGCATATTTACATCCATGTTATGTTTATTGTTCTTTTGCTGAAGCGTTTTTCCCTTTATGTTTTAGTATTACTTTCTTAATCAATTACTGTAACAGAAAACATATTTATACTTGTGCTAATTGCATCGTACATCAATAGGTTATATTTGCGGACTATTATACTGGGTGATTTTTCCTTCGTGGGACTGCTCCACGTGCAATTGTCCGCAATTGACCCAGCTCTGCAATTCTCGTTTAGTGGAAGCTGGAGGGGAGGCCAGTACGAGTTTAACTCTCGGGACGTACAGAATGTTCCTGTGTTTTGTATATTAAGTATTCATTAGGCGGCTTAATACAGTGTGTTGATTACGTTAATATGCCTCAAAGCAGATATTCTATCCCCAAGTTCGTACAGGCGTTCAGAATCGGCTCATTATGTATTGTATAAAAAGCGTGTACAGCCACGTATAGTACTCATAGAAGAAACATTAGATAAAATTGAGCATGCTCTGGAACGTTTCTCTATTAAATTATTTCGTGTCTTTCTTAGCAAGCAGGAATTTCATATTCATTTGTTCGAACAGCTATAAAGCTACTAAAGTTAAAAACATATAAAATTACCGTAATTACTTAAGAACATAAACCGGGTGACCCTGCATCAAGGAATAGATTTTGAATAGTGTGCATTACGGAGAAATTTGCCACGATCTAATTTTATTTACGAATGTATCTTACTTAGTTCCTTTTAAGAGGGTTAAATCACAAAACAACCGCTATTGTAGTTCAGAAAAACCTGCTTTACGAGTAACTTCTTTATGATTAAAAGATTGGAGTGTGGTGCACTATTAGCGGAGAGAAAATAATAAACATTATTTTTTTTAAAGAAAGATTTAATAGTGATAGGTATGTGCAGAATATTTCACAACCCATTTTCTGTGAATTAACTGTGAAAAAATTCGGTTAGGCGACTTACCGACAGAAGTTTGCAACGGTACAATAGTTCATGTTTTCTTGCAATGCAATTCACGTAATATTCGACGATGGAGTCATCATTAATAATATATGGGCTCCGCGGTCCCCTGATTTAACGCCCTACGATTTTTATCTCTGGGGGACATTAAAGAAAAAAAATTGTATCAGCCGATGCCATAAATGTATGGAAAATGAAGGGAGGCAGTTCCATCATATGTGAGGAAATATACTGCTTAAGTGTTAGTAATGACTTACGCCACAATCGTAGCAATGTACGAGGTAGGTCCATAAGTTTCCGGCCCCGCCGATAAGGATTATCGCCTTCACAAAAGCCTTATCTGTTCATACCGCATCTATTATATAAATATTGCACTCCACTGTGTTCAGTTGTCCAGATATAGTGCATAAAGAAGGCAATGTGTAGAATATTGTGACATGTTCAAAATAGAGTTTCGAGCTGTTATTAAGTTCTTCACAAAAGAAGGACTTGTTCCAAATGAAATTAAACAGCGATTGGACGGTGTATATGGGGAAGCATTCCCCGCATATTCTACCGTAAAAGAAGGGCCAAAATTTTTCGAATGGGTCGAGAAAGCATTGAAGACGAAGAGCGTGCAGGTCGGCCCTTGGAGGTGCTCACTCCTGAAAACATCGCTCTTGTGGAGGTAGAAATTATGGAAGAACGTCGGCTCAAAGTTACACAAAGAGCAACAAGGTTGGGCATTTGTGTAACAACAGTCCTTCGAATTATTCACCAGTATTTAAACATGAATAAGGTTAATGCAAGATGGTGTCTAGACTTCTTTCCTCAGTCCTCAGTCCATGCGGCCGGCCGACGTGGCTGGCCGCTGTATCGGCAGTGCGGGTGACAGGAAGTAAATATAGTGCGGTTTATCGCGTAAGCTATTTCTAAGATACATAACATAAGCACTTAAAAAAGAAAAGTAAATTACTCACGTATGTTAAGCACGGAGGAATTCACCGGGAAATTCTTACTGAAACAATCTCCTTACAGCATGCGCTGATTCTGTACGCACGAACGAGTCATACATGAATACTTTTTGGGAAATCGATCACTTGTATCGCCCCATTTCACTTAATACACTTTCACTCAATACGCTGTATTGCGTCGCTTAAACAAACACTCGCTACTTACGAAAGATTTCAGCTCACACTGAAATATACTCTTCGTCTCCGCAGACATAGCGTTGCCGGTCGGTCCCGCGGGTGCGTCAAAAATTGCTCACCAAGTAGAACCGGGCTCTCTTAACATTTGGACAGGCTACCCCTTTCCCGAATTTCATCAGGATCGCCATAGGTGGCCGAGGTCGTTAAGGCGTGAGCTCGTAAGTGGGAAATATGGGGTTCGAATCCCGCCAGGACCGTTAATCCTGATTGAGGTTTTTTCCAGGTTTTCCTCAGTCTTCATAAATGGCAAATACCGGGGAAGTACCCTAAACTTAGGCCTGGAACGTTTCCTTTATTAAAAAATGCTTTCCCAATATCTCATATATCGTCAGTGTCCGACTGTGGTGCCTCAGTAGTAAAAACCGGCGTTAAACACCCTTCAAAATAAATAAATAAATAAATAAATATATAAATTCTTAATATTGACATAAGAAATATTAAAAATTCCATTTGAGTGTTAAACTAAACTGAACCAAATTAATTAGTGCTCCTTAGAAGCATGTGAAAAGTGTAGCTTTTCTATGTCCAAGTCTGGGGAGATGTCGAAAGGAATGGTGAATTTCAATGAAATTTGGAACCCGAAAGTGATTATGGCACTAGTAATTCTGCGATATGAAAAGTTTTTTACGAGCTAGCAAGAGAAACACAGGTAATTAAAAAGTTCAGGCAGTAGCTTATAAAACATGTCGGAACACAGGCCCACTAAAGTCAACCCACCCAATGGGAGGAGGGGGCAATATATGAAGTAATCTTAACAATAGATACATATCTGTGAAGCAAGAGGCATGTTCAGAGAGGGCAATAAAGGCGCCCACGCATATCAAAAGTATAACGGCATTTCAGGGAAGAATTTATACCAGAAGTTCTACTGAAAGTATATATTATATTGAGGGTAATTCTAAAGTATGGTAGGCATGGCTGTTAAGATGCTAAGATAAAGAGTAACTGAAAACAAACTAAATAAAAAAAACTGAGATTAGTGAATGACGCTGCTCTGATATTCTGAAAACAGAATATTTTGGAGTTAAGTACAAAGTGGCATTTTGAAGGGAAAACAAAATTTATGGTTTAAGACAGGACTACCTGTTAAGCCAAACTCTGGTTTTACTGCCACGGTGGCCGAGGTCGTAAAGGCATGAACGTGAGCGCGAGATCTATGGTCCGATTCCCACCAGGACCGTTCTTCCCGCCCCCTTTTTTTTCTTTCTTTTTTGGTTTATTTACGAGCGCTCTTTAATATCTCAGGTCATCAGCATTCCATTCTATTCAGGGCGTGAAACGGCCGACAAATTTTGCTCAGAGGCCTCTTTTTTCAGGCTTGAGGTACTTTTTCGTGCCGTAAAAGTACGACACGGGACCCACGACTTTACTTCACTTCCGAAGGAAGCCATACATAGAATTTTTACGCCCGAAAAAAATTCATCGATCCTGGCCGGGTTCGAACCCGCGATCTTGGGTTTAGGAGGCAAGTATGGTTACCAATACACCACCAGGACCCGCCTGTGGTGCCTCGGTAGTGAAAACGGGCGTTAAACACTACTCAAAAAAAAAAAAAAACCACCAGGACCAACATAGGACCGTTCTTCCTGACTGAGGATTTTTTTCCAGATATTCTTCATACCTCATAAATGGCAAATGCTGGGAAGGCACCCAAACTAAAGCCTGGAACATCTTCTTCCTTTATGTGTGTGTGTGTGTGTGTGTGTGTGTGTGTGTGTGTGTGTGTGTGTGTGTGTGTGTGTGTGTGTGTGTGTTTTAAAAGAAACTCCTTTCCCAATTCATCATTTCATCTCATATATCATGTCCACTTCAATAAAGGGATTTAACAACTACTTTTTTTTTTTAAAAAAACTCTGATTTTGGTATAAGAATAAGAAAATGTAATTAAAGAAACATACTAGGCAAGGGTTACGTCATAACGAGAGATGACTGCCTGAATTAAAAAAATCTATCGAAGCTATTATATGCGCATGATGAAGAACCAAGAGTTAAACAGCTATCAGATTCTTCCCATGATAGTGCCTGAGTAAAACACGGGGTCAGGTTCACAGTCGGTCCCACCATTAAGGCCACGATGTGATCTCCGAAGCATTCTTTGTTCATAAGAGGAAAGAAATTACATGTATCACGTTGGAGCGCGGTTTCTTCTGCTCGGGGGCAGGTTTTAATGCAAACCACAAAACAAGAAGGTTTTGTACATCAGCTACAGTATCCTTTGCAGATCATGTTCTCCACCACACGAAAACCTTGTAGTAAAAACATCGTTATGTGCAGCTTGTCTCTGTAGGCGGTGACCATGGACTTGACTTCCCAGACCCTGACGACAGTCGCTAAATGCATTCTTAGCAACAGCTACCCGCACGTACGAGGTTAGGTCCATAACTTTCCGGCCTAACAATTTTCTAGGTAGGATAAAGACAAAAACTATAATTAACTTGAAATATGGTTGTACTTAATTGCAATACACTTCCCACATCTTTGAATTAACATTTCAATCCCTCCCCCCAAAATAGTCAGAAGATTTGTCTGCAAAATGGGCACAAGCAGCATGCACCACTACTTCGTCACACTTAAATTACCTTTCTCGAAAGTTCTTCTTGTGTTTTGACAAGAGGAAATAGTCACAGGGAGCTAAGTCTGGACTGCAGGGTGGATGGTCAATCTCTTTGAAGTCACATTTCTTCACAGCTTCCTTTGAAACAAGAGCTGTGTGCACAGGTGCATTGTCGTGAAGAAGACGCACACAACCACTCAGTTTTCCTCGCCTTTTCTCTCTCTGCACGCAGTCTGTGCAGTAGGCCAGCATAGTACTCCCCATTTACTGTGGTGTTCCTCTCCTTGAAGTCAATGAAGAGTATTCCTTCACAGTCCCAAAAGATTGTGGCCATGATCTTGTTGGTTGACTGAGTGACCTTGGCCTTTATAGGAGGTGCTTCGCCAGGTTTACACCACTCCATTAATTGGACAATGGATCATAGTAGAAAATCATAGTTTCATCTCTTGTAACAATGGTTTGCAAAATTTCTCTTTCGTTGCCACGGCAGAGCTTCAAAAATGCCTGACAACAGATGACTCGTCGTTGCTTTTAGACTAAGGAAAGAAATCTAGTCACCCATCTTGCACTAACCTTATTTATGTTTAAATGTTCATAAATAATTCGAAGGAATGTTATTTTAGAAAGACCCAATCTTGGTGCTATTTCTATAACTTTGAGCCGCCGGTCTTCCATAATTTCTCCTTCCACAAGAGCGATGTTTTCAGGAGTGAGCACCTCCAAGGGCCGACCTGTACGCTATTTGCCTTCAATGCTTTTTCGACCCATTCGAAAAAGTTTGGCCCATTCTTTTACGTTAGAATATGAGAGGGGTGCTTCCCCATATGCACTGTCCAATCGTTGATTAATTTCATTTGGAGTAAGTCCTTGTTTTGTGAAGAACTTAATAACAACTCGATATTTCATTTTGAACATGTCACAATCGTCTACACATAGTCTTGTTTGTGCAACTATATCTAAACAACTGAACACAGCGTAGCGGAAGTTAGAACTGAAAATATTTACTTAAAAGGTAAGGTATGACGCCAGGTAACATTTTGTGAAGGCGATAATCCTTACAGGCAAGGCCGGAAATGTACGGTCCTACCCTTGTATATACAAACAGCTTAAGAAAGTGAAATATTTTAAAATTTAATTAACTTTATTGATAGTTTATAAAAATGAAAGGCTATACTGCCTAAACATTTAATAATATAAGATATACACACTACAGAGCTTTCATTTCGACGTCCTCTTTCAAGTCTAATGTCTGATTTTAGAATGTAGAATTACAGTGAAACTCGGATATTTCGAAATCGTCATTAGTTCCAGGGTTTTTTTAGGTTCCTTGAATTTTATATTAAAGAAATGTAAAATAAAAAATCACATTTTCACATTTAATTCAAACTTCGTCTCTTTAATTCGAAGTTTTTGTCCAGAAATGACAATCGAAAATTAATCTAAGCGCATACTTTTAAAATATTAAATTTTTATATGTGTTTTTGTGATAGGTCATCGGTCCGATACTATTAGATGAAGAAGATATCCATCCACCGAACGCATGGACAAATTTCAGATCAAGACATTTTAGCACAAGTTTGCAGCAAGAAAGATCTGAAGATATGCCGAATGCATCATCAGAGGCTCTTCGCCGGTATGTTGAGGGGTATTTAAGTTTTTGTAATAGTTTTAAACGCCCGTTTGTACTGCCGCGGCATCACAGGCACTGGACTGGTGATACATGAGTAGAAATGATAACTTGGGGAATTATATATATTTTTTCTTTTAAGGAAGGAAACGCTCCAGGTCTAAGTTTGGGGCACCTCACAGGCTTTTGGCATTTATGAGGACGGAGGAAAACATGGAAAAACCTGTCAGGGAGGACGGTCCTGGCGGGAATCGAAACCCAAATCTCCCAAAGCTCAAGAGTCCGAGCCTTAACGACCTCGGCCACCTGTAGCGGTCACCAAGCGGAGTTGCTTTTCATTAACTAAATACGCTTGAAGAATTTACACAAAAAGATTAAATTCTGCAAAATAATAGATATTTCAAGTGTCTTTCCAAATTGTAATACATTTACTGTGCGAGCAATGTATATTCTTTGTAAAATACTATTCAAATATAGTTTTTTTTAATTCACAGCCTTAATTACGAATGGATATCGATAAAATATCCATTATGGACTTAACTTTATAATTCGAAATTTTGGATATTTCTGATTTTTTTTTTCTTTTTTTTTCCTGTCCCTTAGGTCACTGAAGTCTTCAAAACACAATTCTAGCTATTTTACAAACAACTGCATTAAAAAGAGAGGAAAAAAAATCAATTTGAAAAAGTGGAGTACCTAAAGGGGTGGGGGGCTTCTAACATTTATGTTACTAACCCCTTAGCTTTTATTAAGGATTCAATATTGGAAACCAAGAATTGCACATTAAATTTGTGGCAGCGTTAGTCAATTTTCTTTTAATGTTTATTTGCTTTTACACAATACCTTGTTTCTTATGCAGCAGGGAACACAATCAAAATGAACTAATTTACCACTTCTGGTCTGCTGTTAAATTCACAAGCCGCCACCGCTACGGTTTCATTCATTAGTACAATGGCTGGTCACCCAGGCGTTCCATGAAGTCGGGGGGAAAAGAAAAAAAAAAAAAAAAAAAATGCCCACTGCTTCAAAGGTCGACGATGACGTAAAACAAACCCTACAAATACCGCAGGTACTCTCCTGTTACTTTAAAGTGCAACCGCTGCAAGTTGCTTGAGAATTTCGTTTGCTTTTCTGCGATCAAATTTAAAACGCAATGTTGCGTGCCTATTCCTTTTGAGTTCAACGTACCAGAGAGCACAGAAGTGTTTTATTTCATTGATTCGTATCTCAATACGGAAGCAAACGCGGTGCCACGCACTTAGATCTAGCCATGTGACCAACGTTTTGGGTTACAACTGGCTTCTTGCCTCCCAGAGCAGTACTTCTCGTTTTTCGGTTCATTTGCGCAGTGTCTATTTTTATCCCAGTAGGTAAGTTGACTTAAATTTCGACCACTGGTTCTTGACTGAGTTGTGCGCAAGGCAAGTAAACTGGGTTGCTGAACTGCGAGCCCTAGCTCGAATATCGGTGCTGCGGAGAAACATTTATGAAGAACTGTTATTTTCAGGGTTATAGCGTTTATCTGATATCATTCATGTTCATTTCATTAAAGGAAACTCCTTATTTATATCCTGTGAAATCCTGAGCTTGTATTTCTCACTTCCATTTACGACCTTCGAGATTCTGGTCTGTGGTAACTGGTGCACTTCTACCCCAGTTTCGAACAAGTTGCTCCTATAGACCCGAACTTATCGCCTTCACAAAGTCCTTATCTGTTAAGTAAATAGTTCCAGCTATAACTTCCGCTCCGCTGTGTTCAGTTGTTCAGATATAGTAGCATAAAGAATGCTATGGGTAGAAGATTGTGACATGTTCAAAATGGAGTATCGAGCTGTTATTAAGTTCTTCACAAAGAAGCACTTACTCCAAATGAACTCAAACGGCGATTGGACGGTGTATATGGGGAAGCATTTCCCTCATATTCTGCCTTAAAGAATGGGCCAAACTTTTTCGAATGTCTCGAGAAAGCATTGAAGACGAAGAGCGTGCAGGTCGGTCCTTGGAGGTGCTCACTCCTGAAAACGTCGCTCTTGTGGAAGGAGAAATTATTGAAAACCGGCGGCTCAAAGTTACAGAAATAGCAACAAGGTTGCGCCTTTGTGTAATAACAGTCCTTGGAATTATTCATGAATATTTAAACATGAATAAGGTTAGTGTAATATCGGTGTCTAGACTTCTTTCCTCAGTCCAAAAGCAGCAACCAGTCGTTTGTTGTCAGACATTTTTGCAGCTTGCGACGAGAGAGAAACCATTGTTACAGGAGATGAATTTATGGTCTTCTACTATGATTCCTTGTCCAAAAGAGAATCATTCGAGTGGCGTAAATCTGGCGAAGCATCGCCTCTAAAGGCCAAGGTCACTCACTATTCCAAGAAAATCATGGTCAAAATCTTCAGGAACTGTGAAGGAATACTCTTCATTGACTTCAAGGAGAGGAACACCACAGTAAATGGGGAGTATTGTGCTGGCAAACTGCACAGACTACGTGCTTCCATCAAAGAGAAAAGGCGAGGAAAGCTGAGTGGTGGGTGCGCCTTCTTCACGACAACGCACTTGTGCACACAACTCTTGTTGCAAATGAAACTGTGAAGAAATGTGGCTTCAAGGAGATCAATCATCCACCATACAGCCCAGATCTAGGTCCCAGTGACTTATTTCCTCTTCTCAAAAATCAAGATGGACTTTTGAGGAAGAAAATTTAAGTGTGACGAAGAAGTAATGGATGCTGGTTATACCCATTTTACAGACAAGACTTTTGACTATTTCGGGGGGTTTGAAATGTTAATTCAAAGATGTGAGAAGTGTATTGCAATAACGAGTAACTATAAAAAACTATATTGAAAAGTGAAATATAGTTTTTGTCTTTATCAAACCTAGAAAATGGTTAGCCCGGAAACTCATGCACCCACCCTCGTATATTATATGGGGATTGTGGCGCCGTGTAGTTCGTTTCTCCTCAGATGCATTCTTGCTTCAAGGGTGCTATCACAAATGGTTCAGTACTTAATCATTTAAGGGTTGTTGCATTTGGGGAAAAATGTCGATTTTTGCTGGTGTGTGACGTTTTAGATTGAAATGAAAAATATTGATAGGAATACTTTTGTTTTGTCAGATTTTTCAGTATAACAAAAGAGAACCGTTTACATATTAACTTTATACTGACTATTCCTGTTAAAATTCGTTTTGCTTCAATTGTTTTATCACAAATATAGTCTGTTTCAAATCATCCAATAAGAAGTTTTCTGGTTATGACACTTTATTCCGGTGTGTTAACAGCCCTGAAGCAGTTCATTAAATATAGCACATAATTTGTCAATTGTTAACCAGACATTATGGAGGTGCCACTATAAATATAAAGATAGTCTATTGTGTTGCTTAAGGGCAAAGGCCTCCTAACAAGTAGGGAAAGCTGGTTTTTTCCTAACGTGGTGAGCTATTCCACGCTAGTTGTTCGTACGCTGTTTAACACTCTCTGACTGATTTGTTCTTTGGTTAAGCCCCGTTATTGGAGAAAAGTGTACGAGCATTCAGATGGTACGACATTGTCGGCATTGTTCATAGAAGATCCACAATGAATGCTATAATTATTGTTATCACCATTATTACATTTATATCGTCCATTCAATTCAGGGCGTGAAACGACCGATAAATTTTGTTCAGAGACCTCTTACAATGAATACTGAATGCTTTCAGTTCCTGGAACACCTTAGAGCTCTAATTAAACGTAAAAGTCCCGGAATTTTGACTCGGAATATTCTACTACTGCACGACAACGCCCGCCCTCACTCGTTTGAAAGAACTCAAGACTTACTTAGAAACTTCAAATAGCACATTTTCTGCCATTCCCCTAATTGCACTGATTTTGACCCGAGTGATTTCCATCTTTATATCGAATTCAAGAAGCTCCTCGGAGGCCAGCAATTTAAAAATGACGAAAGTGAAAATTGCAACGAACAGATGACTGAGCAAACAGGACAGATAACATATGGGAAAATTAGAGTTACAATATCGAAAACACTTGTAAAAAGTATGTGATTATGTGAAAAAATAGGTAAGGAATTGTAACATATTACTGACGTTACTTCAAAATAAAAAGTGAACCTAATATTTTTACCGCAAAAGGGAAACTTAGTTATTGGATAATACTTATATTTTAAACAATTGTTTAAAGCAAATCTTCATTTCAGATTCAATAAATACTTGCCTTTTGAAGAAACTTGTGTGAAAACTTAAAACATATCTCATGTATAAATGTTGTTAATAAATGTTAAAACATTGATTGACAACAGAGCTAACAGAATCCTCCCCCCCTCTTTTCCCTTTTTGTCTTTATATCTCTTTCTTCAAGTTTTGCCCTAAGCCATTTCTTCAATTGCTCGAGGCATGTCAAGTAAATTTCATTATTTAATTATCTCTTCTTCCTCTCAGCCCTAATTTTAATAGTAAAAGACGTTCTTTCTTTAATTCCCTTAATGCTTTCTATTTAAAATCTACATCTTTACGTTAAGTAAATATTTACAAAAATGATTGAAGGATATAAAAATGTTATAATAGGTAGTACATTGTACATTATTGATTTTGATGTGCTTTATATTAATTCTAATGCACGTTTACCCCGCAACGCACTGTCACCCAACCTATTCCCTCCTCCCCCTGTAACAGCTGTACTCCATATAACCTTGAGCTAAATAAAACCGCCTCAGCATTCAACTGTGTTTCTACAGTTAGCATTCTTTTACACTACCTCATGACTTGAATTTTGAAAACAATAAACACGTTTTAATTATAGTTAATGTTTTAATGAACGAATCTGCAACTTTTATGTATAACAGCTGTTTGTAGCTGCGACACTAATGGATTCATTGTGAAGTACATCTAATTAGGAGTCGAAGTAGTAACACCATCAAAGGTGCTGACACAAGCCCTCCCTACTGTACAAAGTAACCCGTACTTCCTGTACCGATGCCTCCTTTCACGAACGGCAACAGAGGGTAGCGGAGAAAACCGAGCCCAACTTCATTCAACTAATGTACGTAGATAATTGCAATATTGTCTATTTCGGCCTTGTGGTTCAGTTGGTTAGGGCGAGCGGCGTGCTACCAAGGGGATGGTAGTGGTTTTGCTACCCCCATGGGCTAACTTTTTTTTATTTTAATTCTCATAATTTCTCTTCACTTTTCTTACTAAAATAAATAATGCCTTTTTAAGAGAAGACAATGCATAGAAAAGCTATACTGTTAACGCATATGACGCAAATTTTGGTTAGGATAGATTAAAAAACAATCCACAACTTATATGTTGAAAAGCGCATGCCTTTCCCCTTATCAATTATTTCCTTTGCGTTTTACATTGCTACATTACAGTTTCCCATTTGCTTTTGCTGTATATTGATTATTTTTAATGGGGTTTAACGCCCGTTTTTACTAGTGAGGCATCACAGAGGGTGACCACTGATGATACATGAAATGATATATTGGGAAAGGGTTATTTAAGGAAGGAAACGTTCCAGGCCTAAGTTTAGGGTATCTCCCCGGCATTTGCCATTTATGAGGATTGAGGAAAACCTGGGAAAAAACACTCAGTCAGGGAGGGCGGTCCTGGTGGAACTCGAGCCCCAAAATTCCCGCTCACGGTTCCGGGCCTTAACGACCTCTGTCACCCGTGGCGGTATATTGAATGTGATTAAATATTAACATGCATCCTAAAAGTTTAGTTTTTTGCATTTATTTGCTCGTTTATGATTGTTGTATCCACTTGTTGAAGTAAATATACAACTCTCAGCATTGATGCATTGCTTTTCTCCGCTGCCGTTCCTGAAAGGAGCAACCGGTTCCGAAGCGTTACAGGATGTAACGGTAAATTGTATATACTTCATTAAGTTCGTTTGTCGATTGTTTTTGTAGTTAGAGAAGCTGTATTGTCATTTATTTCAGAACAGTTTAGTATTATAATTTATTTGGTAGTTAATATTAACTTATTATTTTTTATTAATTCTATAATTATAATATTCTCTGATAAAAGGTATTCTCTTTACATAATACACAAATTGTTTCCTTAATATTATCGCAAAACAATATTCGGTTGATGATACAGTGTTTTAATAATGTAAACAATTTATTAACGTAATTATTATTATACTAATATTAGCCAGTGTCAAAAACAGCATATTATTATGACGTTGACCAACAATAAACACTGTTATGCAAAAATGATGCAACCCTGAGTATTACAAACTGCAAGTTTCTAGTTTGGGAACGCAATCCACAGGAGCGAAACAGCTGTCCCTGTGTTAGGATAAAGACTATAGCATTGATGAGCAGGGGATATGCATATTAAGCGAAATTCAACGCAGAGTGGAACTTGATATGCTCAACATATCTTAGTTTTCACACTCTGCAAACTGAGAGCTTCAAGCAACATAGCCACAGGAGAGACTGACGGGTCGATTGTGTAGATTGAACAATAGAACGCCCACCTGACTATGAACCCGGCTTCGAGATTAATGGAATTATGAAGATTGAAGTAGAAAAAACAATAAAACTATGAAAACCATGCCGATATTCTGTTTATTCTTCTTTGGAGGAGCACAGATTTGAATTATTGTTTTATTATTAAGAGTTGAGGCTAAATTTAAACATGCCTAGCGTCTCCCAATATCCTTAGCAGCGGCTTTACCTATGCATATGTGCTAAAGCGAGGAAAACCTACAGTAAAAGTCAATAGCTTTAACCTGCAGAATTGAATGCCCTCTCAAAAGGAGTAATGAACTGGAAACAACCCAGCGCATACACTGTTGAACAAATTAATGTGAGCGGTAAAATGTTTTAACTTCATGTTTCAATCTTTGCTACAGGCTCTACTTTAAATGGCAATTTAGCGTAAATAAAATAAATGTAAGGCGTTAACTTTTAGACATTCATAATGCAAACGGGAGCATTAGCAAAAAAAGATTAACTAACAGGTGATTAAAATGGCATTTACCTCCACAGTTTAATTCACTTGAGACTGAAGACCACGCGATTGCTTATAAAGTTGCACCTGTCCTGTCCTGTTCCGCTTTTCTTATCATACGACGGTAGGTCCATTAGTTTCCGGCCTAACCGTTTCCTAGGTATGATAACGACAAATACTGCATTTCACTTTTCAATATAATTGCTCTTTATTGCAATACACTTCTCACTTCTTTGAATTAACATTTCAACTCCCCCCAAAATAGTCAGAAGCCTTGTATGTAAAATGGGCATAACCAGCATGCATCACTTCTTCGTCACACTTAAATTTCATTCCTTGAAAGTCCATCTTGAGTTTTGAGAAGAGGAAACAGTCACCCGGAGCTAGATCTGGACTGTAGGGTGGATGGTCGATCTCCTTGAAGCCACATTTCTTCACAGCTTCCTTTGCAACAAGAGCTGTGTGCACAGGCGCGTTGTCGTGAAGAAGGCGCACACCATCACCCAGCTTTCCTCGTCTTTTCTCTTTGATGGAAGCACGTAGTCTGTGCAGTAGGCCAGCATAGTACTCCCCATTTACTGTGGTGTTCCTCTCCTTGAAGTCAATGAAGAGCATTCTTTCACAGTCCAAAATGATTATGGACATGATCTTCTTGGTTGACTGAGTGACGTTGGCCTTCAGAGGCGGCGCTTCGCCAGGTTTACATGACTCCATTGATTCTCTTTTAGACAAGGGATCATAGTAGAAGACTTTAGTTTTATCTCCTGTAACAATGGTTAGCAGAACTTGTCTCTCGTTGCCACAGCAGAGCCCCAGAAATGCCTGACAACAGATGACTCGTTGCTGTTTTTGAACTGAGGAAAGAAGTCTAGACACCCATTTTGCACTAACCTTATTCGTGTTTAAATGTTCATGAATAAATTCGAGGGCTGTTGTTTTAGAAAAGTCCAAGCTTGCTGCTATTTCTGTAACTTTGAGCCGCCGGTCTTCCATAATTTCTCCTTCCACAAGAGCGATGTTTTCAAGAGTGAGCAACTCCAAGGGCCAACCTGCACGCTCTTCGTCTTCAATACTTTCTCGATTCATTCGAAAAAATTTAGCCCATTCTTTTAAAGGGGGATGCTTCCCCATATACACCGTCCAATCGCTGTTGAGTAAGTTCTTTTGTGAAGAACTTAATAACAGCTCGAAATTCCATTTTGAACATGTCACAATCTTCTACACATTGCCTTCTTTATGCAACTGTATCTGAAACACTGAACACAGTGGAGCTGAAGTTACAGCTCCAATTATTTATTTAACAGAATAAGGTATGACACCAGATAAGGTGTTTGTGAAGAAGGCAATCCTTGTCGGCGAAACCGGAAACTTATGGACCTACCCTACAGTTTAGAAAAACCAATTGGTCTATTACCATAAAATCTATGTTTAACTGAATAGCTCATGTGAAAAGTAATACTTAAAAACAGTTGTTATCGCATTGATTTTCACAAGCGTGTACAGTTTGATTAAGAGAATTGCTGACACTATGGTCCTGTGCGCAGCCAGTTACCGAGTGCGTACATTTCGCGGCGTGCTATAGGCATAGGATAATATTCCTGGACGTGGATCTTGGCTAGACTTCAAAGCTCTGTATTTGGTGTTCGCTAATGTGCAATTTTGCTTCGGTCGGCAACAGCACAGGTCTGATATATGTATAGATGTGGTCGAGATCGCGTGTTTCGATTAAGAATCATGAATATAACGAACCCTTTTGTATCCCATTACAGAGCAAGTTTTAATTCCATGGCATGGAGTGAATGTGTGTGGCTTTAAATACGACTGTATACACCCTTTGGTATTAACTTTTTTTCCCCCTTTGAGGTCATTGTTCTGGAGGCGTGTATCGTATTGCCTCGCATGTCGACTCGGCTTTGGAATATCCGAAGATAATATAAACAGGGACAGGAAATGTCTACAGTTATAATTCATTTGATTTGCATGCTTCGTCTTACACCCCTAACCAGACTAGAGGGGTATCTTGACCGATAAATTATGTGAGAAAATGATAATAAAAAAGAGATACATTTGAATTGTGCTGATGAACAAAAATATAAAAATGCCACGTCTGAAGCATTATTCCAACAAATAAATTTTATGAATGAGTATTCTCTCTTTATATAACAGTTAATGTTTTATTTTTTACAAAATAATTGCTAGTGAACTTTTCACCTGTAGTATAAGAAAAGATATTTTGGAGATAAAGGCAAGTTTACATTCTAAATCTGTTTCCGCGTGCATATGCAAGTGCCAACAAAAACAAAACAGTCTACTTTTAAAAGTTGTGTTATATTAGTCTCTGCTTTTATAATACCTGATATACGGGCGGGATTCGTATTTAGGAGGTCCGTGTTCAAATCCCTTGGGTTCAGCCACTCAGCTGAATTTTTCTTGTTTGTCTTTGTTTGCTTAGGCGAACTCGCTCTCTCATTTCATTCCTTTGGGTTCATTGCAAGATCGAAAGAATCAGGCGAGGTGATGCTGCATGCATGAGTGGCTTGCAATATGAAGCAGATCGTGTCTGCATTGGGGTGCTTGAAAACTTCTACTATCTTGCGATCAGAATAATATAATATACAGTAATGGAGTTTTATTGTAACAGTTTTGCAGTACACACAAGTAAGTATAGATGTCTAATGGGCCTTACGGGGTACATGCCAATACCGCCCTTTTAACAGTCAAAATATCATACATACATACGTACATACATACAAACATATGAATATCTTACTTATTCACACTTTTTCTAAAATAATTTTGTATACATACACACAAACATAAATAGCACCTTACCCCTGAGGTTCCCAATTCCCCTTTACTCACCTACCCTCTCTTCTCCACAGTCATTAACCTTCTTTGACGTGAATTCGCTAGAAATATTCCCAATTTGTGTATGTATCTCTCATGAACCACCAGGCGTTCAAACTTCTGTTGAAATTCAGAAATTGCGGTGCTAAAAGCTCGTTTCTTAAAATCTCCGTTTCCCTACATTCTGCCAGGTATCGCTTTCTTCGCACAGTTGGCAAATTCATTTCCCGAGAATATTAATTGGTTTATTTCAATCCAAAGTCCCTAATCTGAACCACGCGAGACCACTTCTTTCTTCTCTGTCACAGACACTAGATAATTCCCCCTCCACCACACCAGATGTATTTGAGCCTGCAGGTTAAGCGATACTTTTTCTGCGCATTGAGACTCAGTATTTTGTCTATCTATATCTCACTAACGTCTGTTAACTATTTTCCAACTATTTCGTGTAATGTCCTCTCCCCTTAACCAAATATACCCTAGTCCAATTTTGACCTAGCCGTTCCTTATTTCTGATGCCCAACCCGTATCCCACCTTTCTCTTATTTGCTCCCTCAGACAAACTGCTCGAGTATGTGCTTGATTTCCACGTATATTTTTAACCAACATTTAATTGTTCTTATTTTTAAATTTACACTTCATTAAGGATACCAAACTCTTTAAGAACCCCACAATTTGCTATACCCCTCCTTACTTTTAGCAACCGTTTTAGAAACTGTGTTTGTACCTGATTAAGCTCCTCCGTGTTTTGCCATCCCTATTGTCGGTCCTGGTGGTCTAGTGGTGCCTCGTAGACCCAAGTTCCCGGCCAGGATTCAAGGGGGGGGGGTAAAATCCTAAGTATGACTTCCTTCGGAAGAGAAGTAAAGCCGTGGGTCCCGTGTCGTACATTTGCAGCACAAAAAAGAACCTCAAGCTGAAAGAAGAGGCCTCTGAGCAAAATTTGTCGGCCGTTTCACGCCCTGATTGAATGGGACGCTGATGACCTGTGATGTTAAACAGCGTCCGTAAATAAACCAAATAATAAACAAATCCCCAAATTTCGGCTCCTCACTTCAGTTGTTTTCTTTCTGACAAACGGCGGACAATGACAGTTGATACCTTGAAGAAATGTTTTGTTGTTGTTTGCAATCAAGAAAAGTGAGCTTAATTACTTTCATTGTGTGATAAAGAAATTATTAAGCATATTAAATACCTATTTTCATTACTCAGTGATATTACTGTCTGTTTAACTCCGCTTATTTTAATTATATTACTGCCTATTTTAAGTATTTTTAGTGCCTTTAACCAAAACAAATGCATGACTTCGGAGCTCTGATAATAAGTAATAAAATCTTCATTAATTAGATTTTTATGTTACCTTCAAATGATAAATATCGTGTGTTGCTTAAGGACCCATATAAACATGTGTTTTATCTTTAAATATTCAGCCAAAACAACACCATATTTATAATGATTTATTTTTATGTGTATCAAAATAATATGGGAATAATTTTCTTACTTCACAAAATATGTAAATATAAGAGCGTGCCAAAAATGTATACACACTTCAAACAAAGAAAAAACTGTGTTAACATAGCGAAACTGAATTCACACAAACAGAAAATGATGAGCACTAATCATCTTAGACTTCTACAGTTACAACGGTTGCTCAAAATACCCACCATCGGCGTCGATACACTTTTGAGTACGTTGAACTTCTGATTGAGTAACGTTTGCTAAAGTGTCCTCAGCGATTGCAGCACATGCCGTTTCAGGATCATCGTCATTTAATGCATGCAAAAGTGTTGGGATGAAAACTTTCAACTTTGCTGTTTCTGCTAATCCCAGTCTCAAGTACACGTTGCTTTACAGATTTATACGGTGAGTGATCAAAATGTTTCAAAACCGTAGCCGAAGACGCGGGGCTTGTTGCTGTGCGAGGTCATCCAGATCTGCACTTGTGAACATCACATACGGTACCATGAGTCTCAAATTTGTCTCGAATGCGTGCAATTGTTACCCGCGTTGGTGATTCTGTTCTGTACACACGTCTCCATTGCCTTTGAACTTCAACAACACTCTCGGTTTTTCAATACCACTTCAAATTTGCTTTCCGCTGTTCAAACGATAATCTTGGCTCCATTTTGTTGTAGCAACGGCAGCATAACGCAATGTGAGTCACATCTGTTTACAGAACATCATACTACACATTACTGTTGTTTTTCGATCCAACTTTGAAATAAATAGATATCTATTGTGAAAGTGTGTGTACATTTTTTGGCACCCTCTGTATTTATGCGATCAGTGATAAATACAACCACCACTTTCTTGCAACACAAATTAGAGTATGTCTCCGTAAGAATTAATCTTGGGTCAATGGACATGTGTGTACAAGGCCAAATATTAACTTTATAACCTGCTCGGTCACATGCATAAAACCATCCTTACAAAGACATCATAAGCAGTTCGAACACAGCATGGGGAAGGAGTGCAAAAATAGTCCTCAGTAAGGATTTGTTCTTCCCTACTACATCGACTGAATGCAAAATTCTTTAAACCTGCCAATGTTTGATTCATTCTGTTAGTGGTCATGAACAATTTAAAACCTTTTTTGTTTTTAATTTGGCATTCCGTAACACAATGATGTATGTGCAGATGTGAAAAACCAGTAGTAATAGCATCCCATCTACTGCTCAATTGTTACCCTCAGCATGCAAAATTTTAATATTATATTATTGATGTTATTCTGCAACATAATATAAAAATAAATTCATAATACACTTTAAGGTGTAATATGGTTCTATTACACTTGGAGATTAAATAATAAATACATACGAAGTCTAAAAAAATTAAACAATACCAGGCGTATATTACACTTTTGTTAAGGTAGCACTTGATCTGATAATAAACGTATTTAAAAAAAATGTGTGATATGCGTGGTATCATTGTTTAAAGATCTTGGTACGGACTGAATTCTGTTCACCAAGACATGACGTGGTAATGCTTGGCATGACATTCCAGGTTAACAGATCAGTGACAACACATCAAAGAGGTTATAACTCTCGCCACAAATACGAACCGAACGACCATATAACATACCAAAAACTGGCGGGATTGCGTAGTTGTGTGGCACATACAGCGCTGAATGTCAAACAGGCACAGAGATAACGGCTGAATATATTCATGTTCATATCTATTAACTACGTAGATAATTTTTAAGTACTGGGAAACTATTAGCAATGACGCTGTTTTCCGAAGGACTCAGAGATACATTTGTAAGACAATGGGCTGACACCAGTACGCCATGCAGACCCTGTATGGCTGTTGTAAGAATTGCTTTTTTTTTTTTTTTTTTTTTTTTTTTTAATGGTGTTCAACGCTCGTTTTTACTACTGAGGCACCACATGCGGTGAACACTGATGATACACGAGATGAAATGATATATTGGGAAAGGAGTTTTTAAGGAAGGAATCGTTCCAGGCCTAAGTTTAGGTAACTAACGGGAATTTGCCATTTATAAGGACTGAGGAAAACCTGGAAAAACCTATCAGGGAGGACGATCCTAAAGAGATTCGAACCCCAGACCTCCTGCACCACATGCGGTGGACACTGATGATACATGAGATGAAATGATAAATTGGGAAAGGAATTTTTTAAGGAAGGAAACGTTCCATGCCTCCTAAGTTTAGGTAACTCCCCGGCATTTGCATTTATGAGTACTGAGGAAAACCTGGAAAAAGCCTCAGTCGGGGAGGATGATACATGAGATGAAATGATAAATTGGGAAAGGATTTTTTAAGGAAGGAATCGTTCCAGGCCTAAGTTTAGGTAACTCCCCGGAAATTGCCATTTATAAGGACTGAGGAAAACCTGGAAAAACCTATCAGGGAGGACGATCCTAAAGGGATTCGAACCCCACACCTCCCGCACCATATACGGTGGACTCTGATGATACACGAGATGAAATGATAAATTGGGAAAGGAGTTTTTTTAAGGAAGGAAACGTTCTAGGCCTCCTAAGTTTAGGTAACTCCCCGGCATTTGCATTTATGAGTACTGAGGAAAACCTGGAAAAACCTCAGTCGGGGAGGATGATACATGAGATGAAATAATAAATTGGGAAAGAATTTTTTAAGGAAGGAATCGTTCCAGGCCTAAGTTTAGGTAACTCCCCGGCATTTGCATTTATGAGTACTGAGGAAAACCTGGAAAAACCTCAGTCGGGGAGGATGATACATGAGATGAAATGATAAATTGGGAAAGGATTTTTTAAGGAAGGAATCTTTCCAGGCCTAAGTTTAGGTAACTCCCCAGAATTTGCCATTTATGATGACTGAGGAAAACCTGGAAAAAAACTCAGTCAAGGAGGACGATCCTAAAGGGATTCGAACCCCAGACCTCCCGCACCACTGCAGTGGACATTGATGATACATGAGATGAAATGATAAATTGGGAAAGGATTTTTTAAGGAAGGAATCGTTCCAGGCCTAAGTTTAGGTAACTCCCTGGAATTTGCCATTTATGATGACTGAGGAAAACCTGGGAAAAACCTATCAGGGAGGACGGTCCTGAAGGGATTTGAACCCTAGACCTCTCGCTCATGAGTCAGCGCTTTAACAACCCGTGGCGGTTAATATGAAATTAATTAGCATTTCAGTTCTATTTACACATTACGGCAACTCCAGAAATTGCTCCTGAAAACAACAAATATACACTTTTCTCACTATGGATTGCGGTCTTTATTATGCCTAAGTTCAAATAACTTTGAGAATCTCAAAACACAACTAAAGAACAAAGACTGTGCAACAGTGCCATGTCTGCTATTTTAATTTCTCTCTGCAACAGCAACAAAGGTTCTTGACAAATTAAGGCAAGAATGAGACAGTAGCCAGGATTGGAGGTCTTCACTTCACCGCCCAGTGGTAATAAAGGGTGTAGACAAAGGAAATGAGATGCCACAGCAAGGTCTAGGACGCAGCAAGAAAAGCGCAATGAAACTGCTAACAATTTAGGTGACACAATATAGGGACAAATAGCAGAAGATACGCGGAGTTTCTCTGTGAGTTTTGTAGAGCAAAACACGGCTAGTGTTTACAGAGTAGCCGCGGAAAAATATATGCTGAATAAAAGACCTAACTGCATACATTTGCAAAGGGCACCAAAACGATTTATGTTATACGAACATTTGAACTGAACTTCCAATTAGACTGACAACTGCTTATGTTCATAAATATTTGACTGTACAGAAAGTTTTACGCAGTCAAATTAAGAGTTACTTTATGAAATTATTAAAATTATTATGTATGTGCTTCTAGAGGGTGAGCAATGTTTGACGCAACCGCGAGACCGGCCGGTAGCGCGGTCGGCGGAGGCAGGGAGTATATTTCTCCTACGCTACGCGAGGCTTCAGTGTTAGTTGAAATCTTGCGCAAGCGGCACATAGCCGAAACAGTAGCCAGCCTCGCCAACAGGTCGCACGCCCCGAAACCGGTTGCGTGAAGAATTGTTCAACCTGTATTTCAACAATAAATGTTCTTGAAATTCTTTAAGTTAGCAATTTAGTATTTGTATATTTTAATTCTGTTTTAAGAATATAAAATACTTTCTAGATATGTCATTGGAGGAGTAGTATCATATTTTGAATCACTTTCGAATTTACTCATGGTTTCAAAAGTTGTAATAATTTATTTCCCTGGCATTTAAAGAATTTCTCAGACGGACTTCTGAATATATTTTGAAAATGATTTTTTTTCAAGCTATTTATTAAGTATAGGGTGAACGATCCTTCACGCAACCGGTTTCGCAGCTTGAGGTCGGCCGGCGAGGCTGGCTGCTGTGTCGGTGGTGCGGGTGACAGGAAGTCCGCAGTAAATATAGTACTATTTGTCGCGTAAGTTATTTCTAACACACATAACATAAACATTTAAAAAGAAAAGTAAATTACTCAGGTATATTAAACAAGGAGATGCTGGAAATGTCTACACTTATTGTTCAAGCATTTCTGACAGCTGCTTAGGAAATTGCTCTTTACACTCTGAGAAATGGCAGCAATTTCTTGACGAATGTTGGTTTTCAGTTCATCTAAAGTGAGTGGATTTGTTTTGTACACTTTCTCTTTTAATGCCCCCAGAAATAAAGAATACGTCCATTTCACGAAAATTATTTACTAATCGATGAATTAAACTCCGATTAGGAACGCGAACATCAGTAAATCCCTCTTGAAATAATCTCCTTAAAGCACGCGCTGATTCTGTACGCACATATGAATCACACATGATCACATGAATACTCTTCGGGGAATAGAATACTTGTATTGCCCCTTTTCACTTGATACCCTTACACTCAAAATAACAAACACGTGCTACTTGCGCAAGATTTCAACTTACACTGAAACCTAGCGCAGCGTAGGGGAATTATACTCCCCGCCACCGCCGACATAGCGCTTCCGGCCGGTCCCGCGGTTGCGTCAAGCATTGCTCACCCAGTATATCAAACCGCAATCATGTTTAAAATTCTGTAAATAAGGCTAAGAAGTATCTGCACCTATCACTTCTAACTCTAAAACATTTGAAATTAAAAGTTTCAATAAGAGTGTTCAGATGATAAATTTGCCTAACTTCGAACTTGCGCGTCACCTGTTTCCTGCAAAAGGAAAGTCCTCACGACTTAACAGAATTCAGTGATATACTTCACATATGGTTCTATAACTTCACTAAACCACACAAACAATAAAAACTGCTATAAAGAGAATTGTTTCTGAGTATATGGCGAGGTGAAGCAAAAGGCATATGATCTGAGGCTAAGGCTACCATACAAGTAACTATGAGTTAGGTGAGAGAAGACAGGAGCGAAATTAAATCAAGTGTTCTAAGCTGATTAAAAGAATTAAACCGGGCTTTGTTACAGAATAACGACATTTTCTTTTGTCTCGTTTCCTGGAGCTTCCATACACAAGATATGAATAAAAGCTAAATGAAAGATTTTAGCAATTCCCTATCTCAGGACTTTCGGGCCTAAGTATGGCTTCCTTCGGAAGGGAAGTAAAGCCGTGGGTCACGTGTCGTACATTTACGGCACGAAAAAGAACCTCAAGCCTGAAAGAGAGGCCTCTGAGCAAAATTTGTCGACCGTTTCACGCCCTGATTTGAATGGGACGCTGATGACCTGAGATGTTAAAGAGCGTCCATAAATAAAATCAATCCAAAAAAAAACCTATCTCAGGACATCGCAAATTAGGTCACTGAGGAAAACTTAAAAGTGATCGTGATATTTATTCGAAATTGAAGCACACCAAGGGTGGCTGAGGTCTTCAAGAAGGCGCGGACTCCTGAACGGGAGGTCTGTGGTTCGAGTCCCACCAGGACCGTTCTCATTAACTGAGGTTTTTTTTAGTTTTCCTTAGTCCTCATAAATGGCTAATGCCGGGAAGGTACCCTAAACGTAGGCCTGGAACGTTTCCTTCCTTTAAAAAAAATTCGTTTCCCAATATATCATTTCATCTCATGTATCATCAGTGTTCACCTCAGTAGTAAAAATAGGCGTTAAATACCATTAAATATTGAAATATTGCATTAACAGGTGTTTTCCTTGCGCGGCGACGGGGCTACATGGGTCGCACAGTCTGAACTCATTTCCGTACGGCAACACTAGTCCGCGCTTTACCAAATTACAACTTCAATCCTGGAGGCACTGGCTGATAATATTACCAAAAGAATCAAATAAAACTAATTCATGAATCGCAGCATTATTTGGAACTCTTGATCAGGGAATGTTTCTTCCAATAATCTTTTGACAGCACATTCTGTACACAAAGACGAATCGTAAATAAGCTCTCGTTGTGGAATAGAACACCAAAGCCTTAGCTTTCTTAATATACTGCTCTACTCAGGCGGTTTCAACAACCTTTTAGCTCAGACTGACGACGCGTTTCCACGAAGCTCGCGATTATCGGCCGTGGTCTTAGCGGCGCGCGCGGGAAACTCATAATCTGCACACTCTGTATTATATGTTATATGTTAAATCACTTTAAAGTTTACAGAATAACAAGAACACATGCTTTTCAGGGACACGTTAACAAAAGATACAACGTTGCATTACTTGACTGAACTTAGGTGATTTGGAAAGTTCGGTTAAAAAGTATTTATAGGCATGTTAAGTTAAGTAGAAGGAAATTTTATCTACGTGGCATTTGTTAAAATAAAACTGTTTAATCACTGTACGTAACTTTTTTTTTAATGTCATTTAGTAACATCTCCTCAAGATGCATGATACAGATACCCGTCACAGAATTTTTCTAGAAATATAAACTTTAATATAGATCATTTTCTAACGCTGGGGTTTTGAAGTTACACAGCTTTAAACTCAGGACGTATATGAGACCTAACATTAAAATTTAAATCTTTTTATATGGATCAGAAACAGCTAAATTTACACGATTCTTTTAATTTCAATTTTCTGAAAATTTAAGACTTAGACGATACGACCGAGTGCATGAAACGGGTATTCAAAGTACATTTACAGTCTGTGGTCAAAACTAGCGCTTTCGTCTACATGAGAGACCAGATTTTATTCCGAGAACCAACTCCTTCCATATGTGCACAAAGGCAATATGGATGGGCTTTATTTGAGAATGAACCGTCTCTCAGTGGGGCTGATTGGTGTGTGCAGTTGTGCTGGTCATTTGAAATGCTCTCAGTAAGTCAGCCGTGATGCGATGGTGGGTATAAACACTAATCAACTTGACTTGCCAGTAAGCGAACTGTTGTGAAGCAGCCATGATGCGGTATCCAACAGGCCGTATAACTGCCGCGCATTGTCTGCTCTCGCGCTCGTTTGTTGGACGCATTGCACGAACTGGTTTTACAGGTTCGTATCAATTCAACGAAACGACCTCCCCACCTCCAACCTTGCTGGACAAAACCGAGAGATGACTGGCCTTCCACTGCAATCGAACATACAAATGACGAAATGTTAACCCTGTACTACTTGCAATGCAATATCATGTCTTATCAATCTCTTTTATTTCCCGTCTTTTCCGTATCTGAACCTTATCATCTGTATTCCTTGTTTCTTTCTTTTAATTACCCCAAGATTATTTAATAAAATGTCGTAATTAGAGAAAAATTATATTAATAAATGTAGTATATACTTAATCTCAAGCACGAGGGTAGATCCATAAATTTCCGGCCTCGCTGACAAGGATTATCGTTCAGTGGTACAGATGTAGATGCATAAAGAAGGCTATGTGTAGAAGATTGTGATATGGAGTATCCAGCTGTTATTAAGTTCTTCACAAAACAAGGACTTACTCCAAATGAAATTAAACAGCGATTGGACGGTGTATGTGGGGAAGCATCCCCCTCGTATTCTACTGCAAAAGAATGGACCGAATAGGTCGAGAAAGCATTGAAGGCGAAGAGCGTGCAGGTCGGCCCTTGGAGGTGCTCACTTCTGAAAACATCGCTTTCTCTTGTGGAAGGAGAAATTATGGAAGACCGGCGGCTCAAAGTTACAGAAATAGCAGCAAGCTTGGGCCTTTCTAAAACAACAGTCCTTCGAATTATTCATGAACATTTAAACATGAATAAGGTTAGTGCAAGATGGGTGCCTAGCCTTCTTTCCTCAGTCCAAAAGCAGCAAAGAGTCATCTGTTGTCAGGCATTTTTTGCAGCTCTGCCGTGGCTACGAGAGAGAGAGAAATTCTGCAAACCATTGCTACAGGAGATGAAACTATGGTCCTCTAATATGATCCCTTGTCCAAAAGAGTCAATGGAGTGGCGTAAACCTGGCGAAACACCGCCTCTAAAGGCCAAGGTCACTCAGTCAACCAACAAGATCATGGCCACAATCTTTTGGGACTGTGAAGGAATACTCTTCATTGACTTCAAGGAGAGGAACACCACAGTAAATGGGGAGTACTATGCTGGCCTACTGCACAGGCTACGTGCTTCCATCAAAGAGAAAAGGCGAGGAAAGCTGAGTGGTGGTGTGCGCCTGTGCACACAGCTGTTGTTGCAAAGGAAGCTGTGAAGAAAAGTGACTTCAAGGAGATCGACGATACACCCTACAGCCCAGATCTAGCCCTCAGTGACTATTTTCTCTTCTCAAAACTGAAGAAGGATCTTCGAGGAAGGAAATTTAAGTGTGACGAAGAAGTGATGGATGCTGTTTATGCCCATTTTGCAGACAAGACTTCTGAGGCCGGAAACATATGAACCTATCCTCGTTTTTTAAATCATACAGTAAAAAGTACGCTGAAAGTATTTTGGGTGAATGCCAATGATGCGAGAAGAGTACGGTAAATCAGATAATTATAGTACGACATATGATGGAAACGTTTTACGAACATGGTGCATCTTCTTCATGCATTCGATTCTATTGATAGGGAACCACTCTGTGAAACACTGGATAGTTGAAAACTCAGACAAAACATTATAAGATTAATAAATATTGCAATGGGAAATACTAAAGCTAGAGTTAAAGCAATAAATAAACCAACTCCAGATTTCTATTATAATATATCGGCAATTCTTTTTACATTAGCCCCACACAGAGTAATACATTTAATAGACTCCAAAGGTACTATATTCCTCAAGACTTTTTTTGAATGGTGTTTAACGCCCGTTTTTACTACTAAGGCACCGCAGACGGTGGACACTGATTATACATGAGATGAAATGATAAATTGGGAAAGGATTTTTAAGGAAGGAAACGTTCCAAGCCTAATTTTAGGATACCTTCCCGGCATTTTCCATTTATGGGGACTAAGGAAAACCTGGAAAAAATCTCAGTCAGAGAAGACGGTCCTGGAGGGATTAGAATCCCAGATCTCCCTTTCACCTGTCCGCGCCTTAACGACCTCGGGCACCCGTAGCGGTATACATGAGAGTGGGCTATTATAGTCGCTACCATTAGATTTACTAATACCAACTGAGAAAAACAAAACAGAGAAAACATTTTATCATTCTGAACAACGTGTTTATTAAGATTTATGGTGGTTTAGACAAATATTATTACACAATTTACAAAATTATTTCTGAATGTTTGGCTGAATACGCAAAAACAATTAACTGAGTGAGTACACATTAAGTTAGTTAAATTTACAATTACTGAAAACACAGAAAAGTGATCAGTGATGCCTGCTCAGGAATTACAGTGCAGGTATAGGAGTTGGCTATACTGACCACAAGACAAAATACACGTTGCATAATAAAACAGAATTGTTTTTTTTTTTTTTTTTTTTTTTTTTTTGTGGATAACTTCACTGCAATATCCGGCTTGATTGGTCAAAATTCAAAATATTGTTTCGTTTCATTGGTACATTTAAAGATGACGTCACATAAGTGAAATAGTCAACGAAATACTTTTTACAACACATAAACTGCACCGACCTCATATGTTTCAGTACCAACTTTGTTCAGCTTGTAAACGGTCGGATCTATACATCGCATAATTGGCTGCTCTGGAAAAACTGCAATTTGAATATTGCTTTTTAAAAGTTAGATAGATACGGTGGTGGTCTTGAAAGCCGTCAGCAGTAAATTTGTTACACCTCAACATTATGCAAAATGATAAAACACACCGGTATTCGATTATACGGTTACTTCTTGGATGCAGCGGGTGATCAGCTATATAGATTGCGACCTGGAGCCTTTCGTCTGCAAGGTTTTTTTTCCCTGATACAGAAAAATCATATGAGCCATATACACCCTGGATTACCGCCACGGGTAGCCGCGTTCGTTAAGGCGCGGACTCGTGAGCAGAAGACCTGGGGTTCGATTCCCGCCAGGACTGTCCTCCCTGACTGAGGTTTTCCTCAGTCCTCATAAATGGCGAATGCCGAGAAAGTACCCTAAACTTAGGTCCTTCCTTAAAAAATAATTTCCCAATTTATCATTACACTTCATGTATCATTAGTGTCCACCGTCAGTGGCGCCTCAGTAGTAAAAACGGGAATTAAACACCAATAAAAAAAAAACCCTGCATTTATAAATTGTAAACATATTTACCTTATGACATTTACATTTTATAAAGTTTCAACTGTTATGACATCTTTTGTTTCTTTTTATCGTTATCTGGTAACCTGAATTATTGTTTTTAAAATTGACTGAAATAAAAAAGTTACTATTTCATTCCGTTCATTTATATTTTTTTATTATGTGATATAAATATGTCATGCCAAACAAAAAGTAATATTTTTTAACTTTAAATGCTTCTGTAATATTTATCTGTAAATGAAAATATCATTCACCTAAGAATGAATCAAGTGGACTTTACGATTCCTCGAACGTCAATACCTGGGGCGATGGTCTCTCTCAGCCACGCTAACTTTCCAAGACGACTGTACAGAGGTACGGCAGTATGCACCAGATGGTGATCCGACACCGCCAAATACTTGCTAATTTCTTCCGCTAAGGTACAATAGCGCTTGTCTGCAAGATACGGGGCGTACTCTTGACGGAAGAGCATCACATGCAAGGACAAGCGGGGAAACTGCGGGGAGCAATCCGTGAAACAAAAGACATACTGGGAAAGAGTGCCGTTACGTAACATTGCGAGAGAGATAATGGAAAGTGGTTATATGGCTGAGAGAGTTTGAGACATAGCAACAACTGTTACGAATGTACCGAAAAAGGGCGTCTATTTCATTTCTGGGCGCCCTCGTGGCAATAACCCGCCACTATTTGGGCGAAAATGTAACACTAGGTGTTGTTATGGCGCCTGCTCGCTGCTGTTTTTATGTACTTTTTGTTGCGTTACATGATCATTTAATTGCAACTCCCTCTGTTAGCCGGAGGTGTTATGCAGTGCAGTCACCAGCTCTTTGCACTCTCTCTTTTACATCTCACAGACAAGTTAACTTGAAAGCTTTGGCTCTATTTTACAACAATTTTGATGAAAAATGTCAAATTTGTCGGTTTCATTAAAGATATTAAAGGTGATATTCTCGTGGGGAAAAAGTTAATTCCTTCCATTTAAATTGTCTAAGTCGTGATATCGAGGAGATGCAAAATAATAACAAAGTTATTTATGTATAACAATTTGCCTACGCTTATGACATTTTAAAAATAAAACCAAAAAAGATACTATAATAATTGCGGATCGTCCCAAGTATGTCAACCATTTTTGTTACCGGAGACTTAAAAAAGCTAATATATAGCTTTGAAAATTGAATCTTTAAGACATTTAAGCATTAAACATGACGGCAATAAATCAAATAAGAAAAAGAATCATAAACGGTTTCTTTAATAGAAAAATTACTTCTTTTTTCAGTCAGCTATGTCTTTCTGTTCTCTTAAGTCTAGAGCTGTGTTTGAAGGCTAGCCATCCAGTGATAAATAATATACAAGACGTTTAAGATTTTCTTTTACCTCTTTTGATTTTTTCAGCAGTGTATTAACACATAAAGTTGGCCAAAGTCACATGATGGGAAAATTTTATCAATTAAATATTATGAATTCTGATCGTTCCATCATTTCTGCAACTTTCTCTGTAAATTGCTTGAGTACTCTGAGCAAAAAGAAAAAAAGGAAGGGGGGGGGGGGGAAAAAGAGAGAGTTTACCATTGAATTTCACTGACCTCTTACAATACTGACTCAATCTTTTTATTCTTGAAACCCGCCATTTTTCATGTGGATTTTGCTTCATTCTTCACAATGTCTTTCCATTAAATGGGGATTTCTACGAGGGTTACCTTTAAAGTTGTTACAAATTCTATTTTAATACTTTTCAAAATATTCGCATTTAAGATTTATACACTTTTGCATGCGTTCAAACCAATTCTCGAAACTTTTTTTTCACTGTGAAGTTGGTATCTCAAAAACATGGTTTTTAAAGGCTTCAACAGTTTCTTGAGGTGATGAAAATCGCTGCCCATGCATTTTTGTTTGATATTCGGACATTGACGTTAGTCGATAAATCAGGTGAATACGGGCAACGGGACGTTAATTCGATGTTTTTCTCCTTCAAATAATCAAGTGTTTGACATGCTGTGTGAGAGCTGACATTGTCATGATAAACATTAAAGCAACATTTTCGGATGTTTTTCCTGATTTCATCGATGACTTCTAACAAACAAATTTTTGTTCACTCCTCGGCATTAACTGTTTTTCGGTCTTATAAAAGGAATGATTGCACATGTTCAGTACGACCGAAGAAACAAGCGATCGTTTTCTTGGCAGTGCTTCGTTTGATTGGTTTGTTTTATTTAAGGACGCTCTTTAACAGCTCAGGTCACCGGCGTCCCATTCAATTCAGGGCATGAAACGGCCGACAAATTTTGCTCAGAGGTCTCTTCTTTCAGGAGTGAGGTTCTTTTTCGTGCCGTAAATGTACAAGGGACCCACGGCTTTACTTCCCTTCCGAATGAAGTCATATTTAGGATTTTTACGCCCCTAAAATACCCATCGACCCTGGCCTGGTTTGAACCCGCGATGATAGGTTAGAAGGCAAGTATGGTTACCACTATACCACCAGGATCGATGAAGTGCTTCGTGAACGAACAACTTTAGTGGGATTCGGTTCATCTTGAGACATCCAAATAGTGGATTGTTGCTTAGTTTTGGGTTCATACGAATATATCCAAGTTTCATCACTTTTTTTTTCTTCTTTTTCTTTTTGAGCTTCGGTCAAATTATGCGGAATCCATCGGGAACAAATCTTTTTCACAGCTAAATGTTCATGCAAAAATCGCATGTACTGCAGCCTTCGATGCCTCTCTCGCACTGTAAGCCACATGCCAATCATCTTCAATCATGTTGCGCACAGCATCGATGTTTTTAGGAATGACAATCGATTTTGGTCGATCTTCACGAAATTCATCACTGACGGACGCAAGACATTCTGCAAAACAATTGTAAACAGTCCTTTCTGATGATGTTTCATTACCAAAAGTTGAACGAAGCGATTCTGTGCGTTGCTGTTGAGTTAAGTCTTTACTAAAATCATAAAAAATCATCCAACGAAAACCTTCACATGAAATTTCTATTCTTTTGCAAAATTGCTTTGTTTAAAAGCTCATTGTAAACTAACTACTCAATGTCTCTCTCTCTCTCTCTCTCTCTCTCTCTCTCTCTATATATATATATATATATATATATATATATATATATATATTGGTATATGACATTTCCACGACTTTTGATGCCATAAAGCAAATCTCCCAAGAAATGAAATATCTGTCATGGATTAAGCACAAGAAATACATGAGGGAGGGACCAGGGAAGGTATAAATCTAACAAATCATGTATTTCTTCACCTCCATCATCTTCTCCTTGCCCCACCGTAAATAAGTAAGAGACCGCAATTGGATGAAGCTCCCGCCGCCATACAAAATTCAAGCACGACGCTCCAGGAAAAAAAAAAAAAAGAGGGAGGGAGGTCAGCCAGCGAGGTCAAACAGCAGCCCTTCCCCATTACGTATTTATTGTTGCTCTTACTTATGTATTAAATCATTTGTTTCACAGAGTGAGTACGGGTTGCTGGGTACGATACTTTCTTGCTTCAGAAAGTACAGCCTCATGATTACGTGCCATCAATTGGAGAACAGTTACAAATTCTCTTGAACACCGGGCTACTCAATATAAACGAAAAGATTTACTGCTAAAAAGTTCTCGGATTTTGCATAGCTTGATTAAAGGGAAATGAATACTTTCGGTCGGGGGAAAAAAACCGTATCGATGTGTCACCACTTTGATTTTTTAGAATATATATATATATATATATATATATATATATATTAATTTTCAAATAAAATATGCCAGAAAAGTTTTATACACATTAAAAAAAAAGAAAAAAAAAACATTTTCCTTAGCCACGAACAAAACATTTATTTCTTTTTTTTTTTTAATAATTTTGACCGAGACATTTTGCGCAGTGCTACTTAATTCACGTTAGTTTTACCAAATATTTAAAAGAAATTATTTATTTTTATAATTAAATTGAGGAGGTGGTTCGAATAATCTCATGTTGAGACGCAGGTAATTTAAACAATCAAAAACCTGTAAGCGCATAGCATTTGCATTTCAAGCGGATATAATTGTTTTGAATTAATTTTTAATGAAATTCAACAAAAATACGGGCAAGTACTGTCAGTGGTTAGTAATAAAGAATACTATCATACTTATATATGAATTTTGGTATCAATTTAAGACAAAATAACACTAACATTTCAGAATACAATTTATATTACTATTTGACTAAAACTCAATTAAATCACATCCAATTTGACATGGTTCATAATATAACACATAGAAAAATATATCACATATCCTGTAAATATGTGAGAGAGAGAGAGGTTGCTATTTTGATCTTCCTTTCAAGTTTATATTTATCGGAGTCATTATCAGCACTATCAGCTTTATCGTAGAAATTTCTTGCGTTTGTGTATAGAAGCATTACAAAATAAAAAATATTTTATTTCATATTATAATGCAAGTTGACTAACATTTAAAACAGAAATGATAACACAGTTTCTCAAATTATTTACCTAATGCGGATCATCACTTGTACTTGTGCGCATTGTGGCATAGCATTATTTAAATGGATGTAGAGTGTTTGTTTCTTGATATAGTATTATTGGGAGGAAGGTGTAGTTCGTTATTTGTAAACAACGATTAACAGTGTTTGTAAATGCATTTACAAGGGAGTGATTATTTGTTGGTGGTTAATCCGTTCGAGACAGAATCGCAAGCAGGTTGGACCTATTGGTGTCGCATTTTCTCCCAGATGGGGGGAAAGGGGGGGGGGAACGTTCAAGAATATGCTAAAACTCTTTTGGCAATCTGCGACAAAGTAAAAATTCTAATGTGTTTTAGTGAATGACAGGTAAACAATTTTCCTTTCTTCTTCACAGCCAAGCGAGTGTGATATTTATTAATCACATACTCTTCAGATAGTTACATAATTTTCCGGCCTAACAATTTTCTAGGAATGATAAAGGCAAAAACTGTATTTCACTTTTCAATATAGTTACCCTTTATTGCAATACACTTCTCATATTTTTGAATTAACATTTAAATTCCGCCCAACAAAAATAATCAGAAGTCTTGCTTGCAAAATGGGCATAAACAGCATCAATCACTTCTTCGTCACACTTAAATTTCCTTCCTCGAAGGTCCTTCTTGAGTTAGGAGAAGAGGAAATAGTCGCTGGGAGTTAGATCAGGACTGTAGGGTGGATGGTCGATCTCCTTGAAGTCACATTTCTTCACAGCTTCCCTTGCAACAAGAGCTGTGTGTACAGGCGAGTTGTCGTGAAGAAGGTGCACACCACCACTCAGCTTTCCTCGCCTTTTCTCTTTGGGAGCACGTAGTCTGTACAGTAGGCCAACATAGTACTCCCCATTTACTGTGGTGTTCCTCTCCTTGAAGTCAATGAAGAATATTACTTCACTGTTGTTTTAGAAAGGCCCAGCCATGCTGCTATATCTGTAACTTTGAGCCGCCGGTCTTCTCCTTCAACAAGAGCGATGTTTTCAGGAGTGAGCACCTCCAAGGGCCGACCTGCCCGCTCTTCGTCTTCAATGCTTTCTCGATCCATTCGAAAAAGTTTTGCTCACCCTTTTACGCTAGAATATGAAGGGGATGTTTCCCTATATACACCGTCCAATCGCTGTTTAATTTCATTTGGAGTAGGTCCTTCTTTTGTGAAGAAGTTAATAACTGATCGAAACTCCATTTTGAAAAACTCTCCAAATTTGAGAATGAACTGCAGAAACACTGCACAGGTACAGTTTTATTTCGACTATTTCATCTTAAAATTAAGCAACGAAACAAAACAAAACCTTGAATTTTGACCAATCACAGCCGGATTACGGAGTGAAATTATTGAGAAAAAAATTATCACGTCCGTTTTATCACGCGACGTACATTTGTCTTATGGTCAGTGTGACCAACTCTATACCTGCACTATATAATTCCTAAACACGTATCACTGACCACTTTTACTAGAGGCGTTGGGGGGCTATTGATAGCAACAAAAGCAATAACAATCGACAATCATAGCGCAAAATGGAAGGTTCTTCAAAGCGTTTTGGTAATGCGCCAAATGTGCAAATTGATCTTATCATTAGGAATTCTAAACTACAGAATACAAAGAAAAAATAGAGACACTGTATGTTATCTCTCTCTCTCTCTCTCTCTCTCTCTCAGTTGGTATTAGAATATTGAATGGTATGGATTGTAATTGTCGACTTTGGTCCATTTCAGTCTTATGGTTTCTGAATAGAATAGATATTCATAATTATAACAAATGTTAATATTCTGTGCGCTAATTTCAAATATATATATATATATATTTTCTGTCGTAAGATTGCTTGAAAATGCTAAGTAAAAATATACAATTATTACAATTTTGTAAGTCAAGTTTAGAGGAATTATATTTAAATCCTTATTTTATTCGTGAAATATTCTTAATAAATATTACTCGAGTGTCTAAACTTTCCACTACGTTCGTGAATTTATGGGTAATCTCATACCCTCTCGTGATATTACTTGTGATAAATTGACAACATTTTATTGGTAATAGTGCTTATCTAAGTAACTTATGGCAAAGAAGTACAGATTTTGTATCCCAGATGCATTTGATAATTACAATTTACGAAAACTATGGTCTACTATTTTAATGTTTTCCTGAGCTATAAACACTTTCCCCTCCAATTTGAGTTTTTTTTTTTTTTTTTGCGCTTATTAAATTTAATAAAAGAAAACTTTAGCACTCAGAATATTACATCTAAGTAAATATATCAATTTTATGATCTTGATGCTTATTTTCTGATAACTTAC
This sequence comes from Metallyticus violacea, assembly GCA_030762175.1. NCBI lineage: Eukaryota > Metazoa > Arthropoda > Insecta > Mantodea > Metallyticidae > Metallyticus > Metallyticus violacea. The sequence goes on from CM060841.1 coordinate 23,890,060, forward strand.
GTTTAGAGTTTGCAATTGTAACGTGTTACCTGAAAGAACTGTACTGATTGACGAGAGAGCCATGTTTGGAACCCCGCGATACTAAGTATGGACTGACGTTGTGCGCATGCGCTGTAAGTAGCCTGACTGATAGTTTAATAATCATTAATTTAAACACTAGGATATGACTAAAGTATTTCAGAACGTGCAAGCGGCGAGAATACTAATGCTTTCTGCCTTTTGAGTCCGTAATATTTTCCAATTTCTTGTGTGGACATAAATCAATGAAAACGGAGTAATAGTGCTGAATTGTGATGTATAAGAGTAGAAACAAAAATGACTGTCGTATTCACAGAGTTCCCAAAACTTTCTTCACGAATAAGCCATAAAAAAAAAAGGCCAAGTTGAGGGCCAAACAGAACCAATTGCCGCTTTAATCAATAGGATATAAATCAGGAAGGGGAAACTGGCACACCCGCCAGAGGGAACTTTGTCCCTTGATCCTTTCTTCCAGGCCTGTCGCATTTCCAAATAAATCTTGCACAACAACTGGGGAACTGTTCCTACCAGCTGGAAGGGTGCCTCTGCCTGAATTTACGGCTCTAGAGAGGATGTAAATTAGAATAACTTCCTTGAATTTTCACTTTGAACTCGGGAACAGCATTGACTGATTTTTTTTTTTTTTTTTGCAACAATGTCACCGTTAAATGCTCATTCTTTTCTATCTGAATTTCCATTGTGTTTTTTCTTCTAGGCGAATTTTAGTAGCATAATCATGTGACTGTCAATTTTTATAAGCATAAATGAGTAACGTATTCACATAAAGTAAATGTCTAAAATAACTATATTTTGAAATTTTTATCATGTGATTTATTACTATTTCGTATTTATGTATAATATTTTGCTTTATTTTCTGTACATCGTCTTTTTTTACATACCAGTAGTCTTAACAGATGAACAGTTTCAATTGCTAAAGATTTTAAATTTCCACCTCCCACAAAATGGGAACTACAGAGCCTTCCTTTGGATAAGTGGCCGGCTTAACGCGATTTACTTGGTACTGGGAAGCACGTTGTCTGCAGGCGGAGTCGGATATTCATAGCCCCTTAACTTCAAGAGCAAGGCTTTCTGTACGCATTCAAAACACACCAAACGCCAATTGTTTGGTCATATAATAGCACTTCTGGATTTACAACACTCCAGTGTCTATTGATTTATGTCGCTTTATGGCCATGCTTCGTCCGTAAAAAGAGTGAAACGTGGGTCAACAGAGCGAACATGAACGTTATCCAACACCCAATTGCAGAAATTAACTCTACTCACGTTATCGCGTGATTCTTGAACTACAATTATCTTATAGTGTTTTAATTTTAAAAGTTTAGTGGCATTCCAAGCTGAGGTTTGCGAAATTCCTGATTCCTATGCAAACTTTCTCAGGGATTTCTATGAACTTCGCTCTTACTTTTCTCTGATGTCATCTTCTTCCTCTATAAGAACACGGCGTTTTACTTTCGGTTTTTATCATTAACAGATCCCGTTTCCCTGAATGTATTCACAAGAACCGTTTCTCTGTAGGCGGACGAACACAGGGAATCAGTTTATAAATACCGTCTCACTTTTCTACAAGTGTTTATTGTCACCAGGAATCATACATGAAGAATTTTTACGGACGTTTTGGCATTATAACAGCACTAACACACTGAAACATGTGATTTAACAATGTTCAACTGTACAGCACAAAGACTTCGCGTCAACTGATTTGGTGACACACGGAGAGACGGGAAAATGGAGGGAGAACAGAACTGATTAGTAAATAGGGTAGGCAAATCCCCATTAAGCCGGCCACGCGTCCAAATGAAGGATTTGTATATAAAGTTTTAGATAATATGTAAAAGTCAGACTTTTAAGGTCTTATATATTAATTTCTAGCTAGAGCGATTTTCAAGTAATTATTCTTTGTTCCCATCAGATTTGCTCTAACAAGCTAGACATGTATGCTCTCAACAAAGTGCCAGGTTTTCTCTGGTGCGAATATTGAATGTTTGACGTCACTGACGCAGCATTGCCAACCTACCTCTCACAAAAAAAGAGTATATACGGACTGTATAAAAGTAGTGACAACACTTTCGGGGCGGGGGTGAGCTCGTGCTGGTAAGAGTGTGCATGTTAGCAGTTAGAACCAGTGTCGAGGTGTGCAGTGCTGAAAGCAGTCAGTAAAGCGAGTGGTTGAATTGGCCAGTGTTATATGAGATGCGAACAGCGTTCAGGGATTTAAAAAAAATCCAAGTGACCCATGGCAAAAATGCAGTCAATGTCTTGAAGAGTTGCAGAAAGCAATTGGCTACTTTGCGCTACCGAATCGGGCTGTTACACTATGGGTCAAGCCCTTTCGTGCAGACCGGGAGGGTCAGCAGATTGCTGTAGCATCACCTGCGACTGGTTATGCATTGCAAACGTCCGCACTTCCTGAGGGATACACCACGTGGCAGGCACGCTGACCCAATTGTTAGCCAGGCCGGACACCAGCATGTGTTATTTCGACGTCTTTCCTCAGATGAAACAACCCCTCCGAGGCACAGGTTTCCATACATCCCTCAATGCTACGCACCGTAGTGAGATTATATCCAAGGCCTTTAATGTGATTGTCAATGTAAGCCCAATAACATGACGTAATAACTACTTTATTTACAGCCCACGTATTTATTGTAGATTTTCAGTCAATATAATATTTCTGCGTTATCTACGCTAATGACTGCAGATAACGTAAATTCAAACTAAGCCTGTTGTTTCATTATAGTTCTGACTTGTCTTTCTGTTTTTTCTGCGTTGGAAACGCTTAGGTATGTTGGAACACAGAGCATAAATTCAACCGGAAACTATATATATATATTATGCATTAACTTGCCTTAATTAAAACTTTACGAAAATTGCGGTAGTTGCCAAGATATGATGGTATGGCGCATTTCTAAACACAAACAGATCTTGTCCTAAAATACTAGATATCCTGGTAAAATTAATGATTGTGTTTATATATATATATATATTATGCATTAACTTGCCTTAATTAAAACTTTATGAAAATTGCGGTAGTTGCCAAGATATGATGGTATGGCGCATTTCTAAACACAAATAGATCTTGTCCTAAAATACTAGATATCCTGGTAAAATTAATGATTGTGTTTATATATATATATATATATATATATATATATAATGCATTAACTTGCCTTAATTAAAACTTTATGAAAATTGCGGTAGTTGCCAAGATATGATGGTATGGCGCATTTCTAAACACAAACAGATATTGTCCTAAAATACTAGATATCCTGGTAAAATTAAAGATTGTGTTTATATATATATTATGCATTAACTTGCCTTAATTAAAACTTTATGAAAATTGTGGTAGTTGCCAAGATATGATGGTATGGCGCATTTCTAAACACAAACAGATCTTGTCCTAAAATACTAGATATCCTGGTAAAATTAATGATTGTGTTTATATATATATATAATGCATTAACTTGCCTTAATTAAAACTTTATGAAAATTGCGGTAGTTGCCAAGATATGATGGTATGGCGCATTTCTAAACACAAACAGATCTTGTCCTAAAATACTAGATATCCTGGTAAAATTAAAGATTGTGTTATATATATATATATATATATATATATATATATATATATATATATATATTATGCATTAACTTGCCTTAATTAAAACTTTATGAAAATTGCGGTAGTTGCCAAGATATGATGGTATGGCGCATTTCTAAACACAAACAGATCTTGTCCTAAAATACTAGATATCCTGGTAAAATTAATGATTGTGTTTATATATATATATATATATATATATATATATATATATATATATTATGCATTAACTTGCCTTAATTAAAACTTTACGAAAATTGCGGTAGTTGCCAAGATATGATGGTATGGCGCATTTCTAAACACAAATAGATCTTGTCCTAAAATACTAGATATCCTGGTAAAATTAATGATTGTGTTTATATATATATATATATATATATATATATGTGTGTGTGTGTGTGTGTGTGTGTGTGTGCATTAACTTGCCTTAATTAAAACTGTATGAAAATTGCGATAGTTGCCAAGATATGATGGTATGGCGCATTTCTAAACACAAATAGATCTTGTCCTAAAATACTAGATATCCTGGTAAAATTAATGATTTGTGTTTATTTTCTCATATGAATGCCTAGCTTAAAACCCCTCTGTAAAACATTTTGAAGTAAACTTACCTTTATGTAATTACAATATAGAAATTTTTATTTTATATTCATTATACATTTCATTAATTTATGAAGGAAATAACTTACAATTGATTTAGGGCCATAGCTTCCGCATACCATGTTTAAAAATTGTGTAGGTAATGTTAGTTCAAAAATGCGAATAATTGTGGTATTGTTAGATGTGGAAACTTGCGGAAAAATAAAAATAAAGTATTCAGGGTGAGAGAGTTGTCACATTCTGTTAGAACCGTAGTTACGGCTTTGTTTTTGAAAAGGCGGGACAAAACAACGGTATTCAAATGTCTTACTCATTTAAAGAAAGTATTCAAAAAATAGACTGAATATGTTTTTCACTTCATTAGAACCACCACAGGTGGCCGAGGTGTTAGGCGCGGACTCGTAAGCGGGAGGTCTGGGGTTCGAATTCCGCCAGGACCAACCTCCCTGATTTTTTTTTTTTTTTCCCCCAAGTTTTCCTCAGTTCTTATAAATAGAAAATGCCGAGGAGGTGCTCTAACCTTAGGCCTGAAACGTTTCCTTCCTTTAAAAAAAATCCTTTCTCAATATATACCTTCATGTCAAAAGCATTATGTTGTTGCTTCACAATTATAGCGTATATATTTTATTCTTCCCTTCCAACCTTGCGTACCTTGCGTCGACATTAACTGCTGCTAGTGCACAGTGGTTGCCTTGCCGTTCTGTGCTTTATGACGTTGAATTTCAGAGCAGTAAATATGTTATTTAATGCGGCTAATCCGTAAACATTGGATGAACTACAAACATCATACAAGAGAAATTAGCTCACATTTTGGAAGCTCGCCTGTAACAAGTCTTTCGCAGCAAACATTTTTAGCGTTGTCTTTGGAAAAGGTAACCTGTTTTCTGTACTTTGCTGGTTGCGCGGCGGCGACGTATGTACTGTCGCTTTGACGTTTCTATGAAAAGATAGCAGAACGAGGTTTAACTAAATAACTCTTTAGTCTAATGTTATAATGTTCTTTCATCTGTTTCGTGTACACTTCAACACCTGAGCTGAAATTCTGGTCTTAGTCAAAGGTTTTCATATGTACGTACAAAACAGAAGAAGCACGAAATGCAAATTAAAATCTTCTTTTTGGTTTTCGGGAGCGGGAAACAACGGTTATGATACATCTCTTAACACAGCAACATGGTTAAAACGCTCTTTTGGTAGAAAGTAGTTGCCTATATACAAAAAACGGCCCAACACAGGACGAACTTTATATTTTCTGATTTTTTAACAATCTATTTTTTTTAAGTTTGTTCTTTTGTACTAAGTCATGTATGGGCAACAGTTGAAAAAGTCAATCTGAACTTTTCCTATCTAATTTGTCTTTCCGATTCTCATGTTTGTACTCTTCCTTTTTGGAACTGCTTCTTAACTTCAATGGCAGGCATTTTGTGTGTTCTGCTTGGTCATGAAACTCTGAAACTTATTTCATTCTTGCTATGTCATGCAATTTGGACCAATAAAATGTAAACCTCAACCAACCAATGTCATTTGAGGGAAAACGTTTATTGTTTTTCGTTTATTTGGGCTACTTCCAATAAAAGTGACCAACAACTAGCTTACCATAACGGCAAGTGTATTTAATACAAAAAGAAACACCAGAAAGGAACATTTTAATACCTGTATGCTTAGTAACTAGGTATTTCATTAATTGATAAAGGTAACGGGTAAATAATGACAAAAATAGCTACGTGATATAATTATGTATACAACAAGTAATGAACTTCTCTCTCTCTCTCTCTCTCTCTCTCTCTCTCGTCGGTCCTGTTGGTTTAGTGGTAGCCATACTTGCCTTCTAAACCCAAGATTGCGGGTTCAAACCCGGCCAGGATCGATGGATTTTTTCGGGTGTAAAAATCGGAAGGTAAGCAAAGTCGTGGGTCCCGTGTCGCAAATTTACGGCACGATAAAGAGCCTCAAGCCTGAAAGAAGAGGCCTCTGAGCAAAATTTGTCGGCCGTTTCACGCCCTGAATAGAACGGAACGCTGATGACCTGAGATGTTAAAGAGCGTCCGTAAATAAACAAATCAACAATCAACAATCTCTCTCTCTCTCACACACACATATTTGTTGTTGATTTGGTTTATTTATTCAACTCAGGGCGTGAAACGGCCGACAAATTTTGTTTAGAGGCCTCTTCTTTCAGGCTTGAGGCTCTTTATCGTGCCGTAAATGTACGACACGGGACACACGGCTTTACTTCCCTTCCGAAGGAAGCGATACTTAGGGACCCACGATCTTGGGTTTAGAAGGCAAGTATGGTTACCACTACACCACCAGGACCGATACACATACACAATATACTGAAAGTACCGCAGCTGCAAACAATATTTTCTAAAAGTTGCCGCAGGCCTGCCAAAATGAGTACGCCAGAAAACACCGGCGTTGCTAAATGTGCACGATTTGAGTGGAACTCGCGTGCTGAATCGCTTTCGGCATGTTGCAGGTTGCAACTATCAGCTGGAATATGCGTAACAGGCCGTCATCGTCCGATTACCGCCAAACCACGACGTCCTTGAAGACTGCTGCAGGAGGACCGGTTGGCTGTAGTGGAGTGACGGCAGAAAACGAGTTACTAACAATAGTAATACTGTAAAGTTGCTGTAATTTGATAATCTCTGGTATCCACAATCTCTGTGTTTATGCGTTGTATCAAATGTTCTCATAACGGAGTTTAGTGGTCCTCGCCACCCTTACAGGCGAATTCTCGGGTGCGCCATTGTGGAAAGTCACGCCAATTTGATCCCTAAGTACGTGGACGTTCTTATGAGCCGTTGCTGCACACGAGTCCTGATGCAGGTCAATTAAGTAGCAAGAAATCATTTCAAAGCAGGTAGAAGACGAGGCAGGCGATCCCACCAGGTAACCCAGCATTCAGCAACTTATATCACCAGAAATAATCAAACTGAACAACAGAATTAGTTGCAGACAAACGAAAAAAAATTTTTTAAAAAAAGCTGCTGAGGAAAATCTACCGTTTTGCACTGAAATTGATGCAATTACTTCCATATCTGAAAAGACTGCTGAGTTATGAAGCTATAACCAATTTATCTTTTTTTTTTTTTTTTTTTTTTTTTTGAGTAATGTTTAATGCCCGTTTTTACAACACAGGCGGTGGACACTGGCTACACATGAAATGAAATGATATATTGGGAAAGGACTTTTTTTTAAGGAAGGAGGCGTTCCAGGCCAAAATTTAGGGTACCTCCCCAGCATTTGCCAGTTATGGGGACAGAAAAACTTGGAAAAAACTTCAGTCAAGGAGGACGGTCCTGGAGGGATTCGAACCCCAGATCTCCCGCTCACAAGTCTGCCCTTTAACGACCTCGGCCACCCTTGGCGGTATCAATTAATCTAAATCTTAACAATCATTATATACTTTACTCATCATCACTGCCCGTCTCTGGAATGCATTGTCACGGGAAGTCAGAGACTGCCGAACTTTATGAGTATTTCATAAGAAATTGTTTAATATGCTTAGAAAAAATCGATTACCCTAGATTCAGATTCCTTTTGTGACAATACGTGTATTTATTTGTTATATCCTGCTGTAGAATTATTCATTCTATTATTTTTATTACTATCATAAATGTTCCTATCTCCTTCATAGTATTGTCAGGGTTTAATTTTATGTTTTGCTTGTATCTTTATTTCCACTTTCAGGATTTATGTAGGTTGATATATATATATAAATTGTCATTACTGGTGCTTGTTGTATTATTGTTCTTTTTATTTTTCCCTTCTTCTTAAAATAATATTTTTCCTTATCTATATTTACGATTTAGCCAGCACATATTTATCTATGTCATGTTTTACATTGGTTTATACGTCCTTCCTTGAATGGACTCATTAGCATTCCATTACTGTAACTGGAAACATTTAACTTATGACCTTTACTTGATCAATTCTAATTAATGCTAAAAATGAACTCATTTCCATTCGCTAGTAATGCGGGTTCTTGCAAAGTATGTCGGAAGTTTTGAATAAAAATAAATGGAATTTCTAGACATATGGAATGGGTATCAGAAAGAATAAGTTCTGAAAACTGTGGACCAACATACCAAGTTTTATTCTTAGTTAAGAAATTAGCCATATCTGGAATAGGAAAAATAATTAATGTTTAAAACCTTGCCTTCTAATTACTTCCGGTATTGGTTTGAAATGACGTGTCCATATCAAATTAAAATAAATATTTTAATAATAATAAAACTACAAGGTCGAATGATTTCTAAACAAACAAAATCTATTAAAAACCAGGAGAAAGAAATAAGCACATAAGTAACACCGATCTTTTTAGGCCTTGAGAGTTACGAATAAACTGAACAGATTCGTGGTCTATTTGTCTCTTCAGAATGACGAAGGGTTTGTTAAATAATATCGTGCTCCCTTCACCAGCTTATATCTAGTTTAGAAGCACATATACATATGTTTGAGTTTCAGAAATAACATATCTTCATTGTTAAACGCCACACAACCTTGAGAATTTGCCCTAAATGCCGAGTTAGTACTTCTCTGCAATAGATTCACCTTCCAATATATATTTCACCTTTTTTCTAAATGTGTGTGTTTGTGTCTTCTGTATTTGTGATGTCATCGAGATAGCCCTGACATAGAACTGACAATCCATTCAGGCAATGCCTCAGTGTTCATCTACAGTAAATAGCTCCCCGACCGTCGACTGAGCCGGGCTTTGGATTGTTAACTCCCAGGGGGTGTCAATTTCTATAAACGGAGGTGGATAAATATAGCGAAAGAAATAGTATAAATATTTCTTAGAAAATCGTTTTTATTTAGTACATTTTAAATTTGACGGGCAATTTTTGTATATTCTCTGGAAAATTGTTGAATAATTCAAATCAATATATTATTTACATTTTGTGCTTTTAAACATACCGCTCTAACAGGCATATTGTTTTTATTACGTGCATTTTTATTGTGTTAAATGCCCATTTCCACAGGCAATTGATACAGTATTTATCAGCTGCCATCCCCATATTTAATTAGAATAATTGTAGCATGTAATTTTATGTAACTTCCTTATTGTAGTCATGAGTGTAATGTCATTTTATTTCTTGTACAAGTGCTGAATTATTGCGTGTAAAATGTTATTTTCTTGCCAGGGTGCAGAAAACTACCCCAGTCATAAAATCTGTCCTGGGAATTTCTATTGCCTATTGTAAAAAAACATTTATAAAGATGACTCAGGCAAACCGATGTTTACTGGAGAAATTTCTAAAGGAAAATCCTTGAATAAGATGTGTATTTGTATGCCCTTAGGGAAATTTAAAGCAGGATAGGCATAATAAAACATATGGGAACTATAGAGATGAAAAGACAGGCCGATAAGCTTTTCAAGGAAAGAAGGTAGCAGCATTCAGTTGATATCTACATGTAAAAAGTCACGTAGGTAATGTTTATTTAGTCTTGTAATTTTGCGGCCCGCAGTCAGTTTTGCAAGATATTCAGCGGGACATTATCAGTGGAAGGGCTTTGTCAGTTCAGTTCAGTTCAGTTAGTGAGAAAGCTGTAGTTAGTTTTGGAAGAGTATTCAATGTGCGGCATTATCAGTGTGGAAGATAGACACGGTCAGTTCAGTTCCGTTCAGTGGAAGAGCTTTATCAGTTGAGTTCAGTTGCGTCAGGATTAGTTGATTTGAGGATCAGTCTTTATCAAATTAAGAAACGTCAGATTGATCGTCATAGTTAGTGCGAAAGTGGCACATATTCTCCAGGAAATAACGGCAGTACATTTTATGTGGAATAGTTTATGAACAATATATTGTGTTTCATCTCCCATAGCGAAAAATCTTATCAATCCCGATATACTGCTTCCCCTATGGTCACAGGACCATAAAAGTATCTAGCAGCAGAGTTTCAACAGCCATGGCAAAAATATAAGTCAGCAGAAATTAATCATCGGAGAGGAAGAATTAGCATAGCCCCTGAGAATTCAAAAAAAAAAAAAAATCAAATTTCCTTTTCCAAATTCTTCCCTCCACTCCACACACATATATTTTATTAACCCCCTTTTTTATAAAATACCGCTGCACGATATAATACATGAGATGAAATAAATTGGGAAAGAATCTTCATTAAGGAAACATTTCAGGCCTTATTTTAGGACACTTCCCCGGCATTTGTCATTTATGAGGACTGAGGAAAACTGGAAAGTAATCTCAGTCAAGGAGGACTGTCCTGGGGGGAATCGAGCTCCACATCTCCTACGAGTCTACGTCTTAGTGACCTCGGCCACCCATGGCGGTATTGGTATTATGATTATAATAATTAATGTTTTCTTTAAGACGAAACATTAAAGACTGCTATTAACTGTTTAAAACCGATTGAAGTATCTAGCATACAAATAAAAGAATAATATTAGAAAGGAAGAATCATACTTGAAAAATTCGGGTCAAGGCCGGGATTCGAACCACAGATCTTCATCCTTCCGTGCTGACGCCCTACCCAAATGAGCTACAGTGTCTTTTTACAAGCACGGAACCACGAACCTCCCTCTCTCATCCGATACTGTATGAGTATCCCGTAGACTTACTTAAGGTTTTCTTTATTATCACAGAATTATTCCTTAAGAGACGACGAGTCATTTTGATCAGGGCTTCCATTTTAACCACCAACTGCATAGAGGTTTATTTTCATATGGAAATATTTCTTTCACATTAGTTTTAGTCCGATATAGAATCAGATGAGAAACATTCGTGCTTCAATGCTTGGAGGAACAAACTGTAGTTGGCTAGTGTGGCAGCACGGAAAGCTAAAGATCTATAGTTCGAATCCCGGCCGTGACCCATTTTTTTTTTCAACTTCGATTCTTCTTTTCCAACTTATGAGTATTTATTCTATATTTTATATATAATATTTGGGAACGTTTTTGAATCTATTATTAAATGTGAATTTCATCTAAGTGAATTCCTAATAACTTAACACGTGAGCTTAAAACTCGTTTTATTTCCCCATCTAATGAGGTTAACAGCTATAAATACGGTATGAAATAAAAATATCACCAGGAATGAACATTTCCAGCGTCCATTTCTAGAAGTTTTAACAGATCCTTAACTGTATTTGATGTTTTGACATTATAAAGCACCGCCATAGGTGGCCAAGATCGTTAAGGCGCGGATTCGTGAGCAGGAGGTCTGAGGTTCGAATCCCGCCAGGACCGTCCTCCCTGACTGAGGCTTTTCCCAAGTTTTCCTCAGTCCTCATAAATGGCAAATGCCGGGGAGGTACCCTATACTTAGGCCTGGAACGTTTCCTTCCTAAAATAAAAATATCCTTTCGCAATTGATTATTTCCTCTCATATATCATCAGTGTCCACCGCCTCTGGTGCCTCAGTAGTAAAAACAGGCGTTAAATACCACTCAAAAAAATTGTAAAGGACGTTAATTTACGCCATCTTTCTTGTCTTTGTTGCAAACTTTGTAAACCAGTGTGCGTTTTATTTCTAAGTTTTGCATTTTCAAAGTTTACAGAGCTCTAAACTGAGGGTTTTGCAGCATTGCTTAAAAAATTGAACTCTAAATCTCATTCCTGGGCCATTACGAGAAATTGTTTTATCTCCCACTGAGTGTCTTATTTCAAAAACCTATCTGCCTGTCGGGAACATGGACATGATCATTTTGTTCCATTCCCTCACAGCTGGCTTAGCATAACCCTTTAAATTGCTTGTAGAACGAAGCGCCTTGCTTAATTTTAATCGAACTCCGCCGTATCGCGCCGCAAAAATAAAAACCGCCTCTGATTAGTGTGCCAGAAATACTTCGTTAAGAAAGTTCCCGAACGCAATATTGCGGCACCCTTCCCCACCAGTCTTCTTGGGGAAACTTTCCACTCAAAAACTTAGAACTTCAAAACTTAATTACCACACCGTATAACAATGACTGCGAGGCACTGTGGTTGGATAAACCAGATATTAATTGCTTCAGACATTTCTAAGAAAACATCTCTCCATTCTCTCGAATTCTTCTGTGCGTGTGGGCTACGCAATGCCTGTGGAAATAACATTACACGTAGGGGTGTATAAAAACGGTTACGAGACTTTCAGGGTGCCTTCGACTTGTGCATTAGAATGAGCGTTATTGTTGTAGGCCAATAAGCGATGACTACAGTAAATGAATGCCAGAAGAGGCAGAGAAAACACCTTCAAATTAACAAGGTTCGTTCTTTTTTAGTGATAAATGTGCTACTTCGAGCTTTTTGTCACGTCAACTTTCATACGAGTGTAGGTCAATAAGTTTCCGGACTAACCATTTTCTAGGTATGATAACGACAAAAACTATATATTTACTTCTCAATACAGTTACCCTTTATTACAATAGACTTCTCACATATTTGAAATAATATTTTTTCCTCCCTCCCCCGAATAGAAGTCTTGTCGGCAAAATGCCATAAACAGCATCCATCACTTCTTCGTCACGCTTAAATTTCCTTCCTCGAAGGTCCTTCTTGAGTTTTGAGAAGAGGAAATAGTCACTGGGAGCTAGATCTGGGATGTAGGGTGTATGGTCGATCTCCTTGAAGCCACATTTCTTCACAGTTTTCTTTGCTACAAGAGCTGTGTGCACAGACGCATTGTCGTGAAGAAGGCGCACACCAGCACTCAGCTTTCCTCGCCATTTCTCTTTGATGGAAGCACATAGTCTGTGGAGTAGGCCAAAATAATACTCCCCATTTACTGTGGTATTCCTCTCCTTGAAGTCAATGAAGAATATTCCTTCACAGTCGCGAAAGATTGTGGCCATGATCTTGTTGGTTGACTGAGTGACCTTGGCCTTTAGAGACGGTGCTTCGCCATGTTTATGCCAGCCCATTGATTCTCTTTTAGACAAGGGATCATAGTAGAGTACATCTGCTGTTAACAATTGTTTGCAGAACTTCTCTCTCGTTGCCACGGCAGAGCTCCAAAAATGCCTGACAAAAATGACTCGTTGCTGCTTTTGGACTGAGGACAGAAGTTTAGGCACCATTTTGCACTAACCTTATTCATGTTTATATTTCATGAATAATTCGAAGAACTGTTGTTTTAGAAAGGAGCAGCCTTGTTGCTATTTCTGTAACTTTGAGTCGCCGGTCTTCCATAATTTCTCCTTCCTCAAGAGCGATTTTTTCGGGAGTGAGCACCTCCAAGGACCGACCTGCACGCTCTTCGTCTTCAATGCTTTCTCAACCATTCGAAAAAGTTTGGCCCATTCTTTTACGGTAGAATATGAGGGGGATGCTTCCCCATATACACCGTCCAATCGCTGTTCAATTTCTTTTGGAGTAAGTTGTTCTTTTGTGAAGAACTTAATAACAGCCTGACACACATGTCACAACCTTCTACATATAGCCTTCTTTATGCAACTATATGTGAACAACTGAACACAGCGAAGCGGAGGTTACATCTGTAATTATTTACTTAACAGATAAGGAGGCCGGAAACTTAAGAACCTACCCTCGTAACGTTCAATTCGCTTTATATCAACTCTTCACCTCCTTAACATTTTAAGACAATATTCATGGTTTTCGACGACGATTGGAATAAATGACTAATTATTTACTAAAACAAATATATTAGTGAATAGGTTGCAAATATACTAATACAACTGCTTGTAAAATATATAGTTGTGATTTTCTGTTTCATAAGATGATATAAAACACTTGTAAAGTATTAAAAACTTTAGAAGTAACATCATAAAAATGAAGGAGGAATAGTTGCTAATCACGAGTTGTCACACCTTGAATTACTTAACACTCATTCCGCAATAATAAATTCCTGTTTTTAATGTACAGAACACTAAGGCCGGAACCTCTGGATACCTTTATTTCTCTTGTATTTTGTTTAGTAGCGATACCAATTATAATACGGAAATGGCACAAGAATCGGGGCCCTTTCCTTTATTAGCCTATTTGATCACCTACATTGATGCTGTTTATTTATAATGTTCGACAATCACATTTTAATTACGGTAAAAACGGTATGAAAAGAGGCCAAGTTATTTATTTCAAAAGAAAAATATGCCTGTGGCATTTAGCGAGAACTATAAAAACAACCTCAAGATACTGTATTTGTTATAAGTCCTAGTTTAATTGCAATTAACCTAAAATGTTCATTGTACTCATTTACTGAATTATTCTTCTTTTATAAATAATGTCTATTCTCATTATTGTTGTCGGTCCTGTTCGTGTAGTGGTAATCATGCTTTTCCAGCGTAAAAATCCTAATTATGACTTCCTTCGGAAGGGAAGTAAAGCCGTGGGTCCCGTGTCGTACATTTACAGCACGATAAAGAACCTCAAGCCTAACAAAAGAGGTATCTGAGCAAAATTTGTGGGTCGTTTCACGCCCTGAGTTGAATGGGACGCTGATGACCTGAGATGTTAAAGAGCGTCCGTAAATAAAACAAATCAACAACAAAAAGCATTATCATTACTTTCTCTACCTGGATCACATATTTAGGTCAACTGATTCCCTAAATCATTAAAAATATGTTAAAAAGTGCAGTATTATTTGAAAACACTAAATTACAATAGTTTGAGGAATGCAAACACTTCTGTGGAACAAAGCAATGAAAAAAAATCACTTGTGTACTTGTAAGTATGGAGTTGTAAAGTACAAGTATAGTGAAACCTTTATGGAACAGAATTCTACTACTAGCTACAAGTTCATACATCCCCTGGTTGAATCGAGATGCTCAATTTGCGCAAACGTTCCAAAAAGACGTGTAAGAGAAAATCAAACCTTACACTTTAGTGAACCAATGAAATTGTCTTACTTTTCAGAATATTTAAAAGACATTGGAGATAACTTGTGAAAAAAAAAATAAGGCTATAATTATTGTTTTGATACAATGATTTGCTTTAGACGCACACTTCTATAGTATTGATTCAATATATTTATTGTATATTTGTAAAAATCAAGTTTTGCTCCAAAAGGTAATGTTAAATGTTTCAATAAATATTGATATTTAGCTGATTGTAAACATTCTATAACAGTAAATATGTCAATTCAATACAAAATTAATTAATTAGTACTTTACTAACTTCCTCATTGAAAAGTATTTTTTTAAGTATGTTCCATCAGGAGAAACTACAATAAAAGCAAGTTGTTAGACTATATTTGAAACAACTAGTTGCTAATTGTAATTGTGTATGGTAGTGCGGACCAAGCGAGAAGTCAGTTGTACTACTTTGACTTGCGAGTGCTGGATCTGGTAGCTATTGGCATGCAAGACAGATGTAATAACCCTACTTGTAGGCATAAAATTATTTTTTGCCATACTCTTTTTCCTTAGCGCACAAATCTGAAAACCATATTTATTTGTCTAAATAATTACAAATTTATTTCTTTTTTGAAAATTAATGAATGTGTTTACATATAGATATAAGATTTATAATGTGCTATTCAGATTTGGTTCGAAAATACTATTTTAATACAATAGCTTTTATTTTTGTTTAAAAATATCATTCCTATGAATGACATATTCCACAAAATCATCTGCCTTTTATGTTGTAGCAATATGAAAAATATATAAAATGCTTTAAAAATGTAAGGTCAATTTTTTGAAACTTTCCATCCCATATAACATGGGATCGTCCATACCATATATATTCATTATGTTGTATGGCAAGTCGTTTTTGCATTACTCGGCAGATAGAATCCGGAGCTATTTATGGGTAGAACCTAACCCAACACCAATTCTGGTTACACATGCAGAAGAGCCAACCTTTCAGGTACGTTATCAGTAAACTTATAGAGTGAACCTTCGGCCATTCAGATCTAAAGCACAATACGAGGGCACCGGAACGAATAATGGCGGCATTTAATGGTGACAAATTTTCTTTAATTTTTTTTTTTTTTTTTTACTATGCTTCCTTTTATTTTATTTATACACATTTTTAATGATCACAAACTGCGACTTAGCGTGGACACTGGTGATACATGAAATGAAATTATATATTGGGAAAATATTATTTTTAAGGAAGGAAGCGTTCCAGGACTAATTTAGATACCTCCCCGGCATTTGCCATTTATGAGAACTGAGGAAAACCTGGAAAAACCCCCCAGTCAGGGAGGACGGTTCTGGTGGGAATCGAACCTAGTCCATGCCTTAACGACCTTGGCCACCCATGGCGGTATCTCTAGACTATGGATGTAGTTATTTTACTGCTTAATTTTTCTTTCTTTCTCGTCTTCCTAGTTCTTTGTTTTTAATACTTCACTTTCTCTTATTTCTCATGTCTCTTTCAACGGAGGGTGGAGAAGTGGTGTCCGAAGAGGAGGAGCAGAGCGCGAGAAATGTGTAACCAGGGATCCAGGAGGATCAAGAGAGACGGAGGGATAATGGGAAAGAAAATGTGAAAAGTGATAGGATAGAAGCAAGGTGATAGTGTTTAATAAGTCAAAGTGTTTAGGATAAATAAATGAAATGAGTAGGAAAGATTAATAGTTAAAAATGAGCTTTAAGAGAAGTAATTAGCATGATTGAGATGAGTTAAAGAGATTTGAAAGATTAATAAATGTAATGTTTAAATGTTGAGTGTAAATTTAAGAGAAATTCCTGTAAAAGTACTGGATACCAGTACATACCGCTGGTAACCAGTGGTTAGTAGTGTAGTAATGTAATAAATTAGTATAGAATAACTGGCTACCAGCTATAATTCTTACTGGCTCCCAGTAATTTTGTTAATTTGGTAGATTTTTTGGATTTTGGAATATTAAATTGGGAAGTAATTTAGTAAATTTATATTTTGGTTTAATTTAATTAATTATGAGTTATTTTTATTAATGTATTATATTATTTTAATGCAGTTATTAGGAAAATTCTGTAAAATAATGTAGTAAGGGATTATTATATTGTATAGTTATATTTTATATACATGTCCTGGTTTAGGAAACCAGGTCTCAGCGTGGTGTATACAGATTTTATTTATTTGTTAATATATTTATTTGTTTTATCTCTTTCAATTCCTGTCCATAATTCGCCCCTTTCTTCCTTGCAGCCATTTCCCATGATCATTTATTTATCTCTGTTCTACTACTTTCACTGGAAGACCGAGATTTTGTTTTAGATGTTCTCTGCGTTAGAAGGAAAATAAAACACGCAAAACAGGATACAATTCGCAGTGAGTCACGTTTAATCCTACGCTGTATCGAAACTTTCACAATGTTGTTTATGAGACAGGCATTGTACATTACACAGCCTTGATCCACTGCCCTGCCTCGAGCCTCTGCTTCGAGACCCTGCAACTTGGTCATGGGCGCCGGCAAAATAAGGTTATGTTTATTTGTAGGTTTGATGCCGTTAACCTACGGAATCTCTTTTCTTTATCGTTAATGCTGCATGCTTACCCGAACAAACTGTATTCACTTTACAGCACAATTCATTACGGTGCGAATTTAAATGTTATGGAAGAAGAATGTTGTATAAGTGTATGTATTGACATAGAACAAAACACTGCCACGAGATAAGATTCCCGTTGTCAATATTTGCTGGATTTGCGGAGAGACTTTTTGATAAAAATGTTTATTAACTAACAGCTTGGTCGCTCATTACCCTGTACTACGGACGGCCGAGGCATTTTTCTCCTGCAAATATTCTCTAAGAGCCAGTTAAAAAAAAAGTGCTCTAAGTGTTCTAAATTGTGTTATTAGTGTTTTATAAGTTCCACAATACAGTTAAACATTTAAAAAAATATTATGTACAATATGTATGCTATTATTAGAGTTGATAGAATTCCTTTACCTTACTAACAAGATAAGCCTGATGCAAATTAGGGTTGGAAGGGGGTTAGAGTTAGTGGTTGCAATGCGAACTTTTGCTAAACAAATACAGATCGCAAGGCGGAGTTCGGTATCAACTACACAGTTTGGTCGATGTTAAGGCAACTTCACGTCCATGGTAGCAAAGATTCTAGCATCATTTATTTCAAATGCATACAGGGAAGTTAAAAAGTGGTTGGCAATAAGATTCCCCGATATTTCTCCACAGAATGTGTACAGTTACTTGAAACACAAATTTTAGACAAGCGCGATCTCTAAGAAACGACGTATGTTGAGACAAAACTGGAAGAAGATTAAAATGCAGTATTTAAACACCTCTCCGACTGCTTGCCCAGGAATAGCAAGTTTCCCGAACCACAGCTTGGAATGCTACTGTGCTGTCAATATTGAAACCAAACAGTCATTTATTTTTGTCCTTAGTTTAAATCCTACACTGTAATACGTCACCATTACAACTGGTACCGTATTGACTTCTATATATTAAAATGAGATAAATTCAGTTGTGTCTATAATAATATCATTTTAAATCTTCACACTTATACTCTTAGAAATTAATGCTAAACCATGGGCCACTATAAATAGCCCTAAGTTCTTAAATTTAACAATAATTAACACCGGCCGTAAAAGTGCAAGATGTATTATATCTTAAAATATGTTTTTATACTTCCACTTACCGCCATAGGTGGCGGAAGTCGTTAAGGCGCGGACTCTGAGCGGGAGGTCTGGGTTTAGATTCCCGCCAGGACCGTCCTCCCTGACTGAGGTTTGTTCAAGGTTTTCCTCAGTCCTCATAAATGGCAAATGCCGGAGAGGTACCCTAAACTTATGCCTGGAACGCTTCCTTCCTTAAAAAAAATCCTTTCCCACTTTATCATTTCATTTCATGTAACATCAGTGTCACCGCCTATGATGCCTCAGTAGTAAATACGGGCGTTAAACAGCATTCAGTTCAATACTTTTACTTTGTTATTAGATGTTCGCGTTTCAAATCTGTATATGTAAACGTGCATAGACGTTACTTTTATCTGTTTAGTTGAATCTCTGTCCTTGGCTTTTTATATACAGTACAAGTTAATAAATCGATTTTTGTGTTCTCTTTCTTTGAATTTGGAGGGGGAAAAACCTCCCAAAATTTCCTAATTTTTCAGCAAATTCTTTTGTGCAAGTAATGAAAAATCCTTCTGAATTTTTGAGCAGATCTTGTATAGAAATTTAATATCATAATATCATATAAGAATGACTACTAGGCTGCTTGTGGCGGAGGCAAATATGATATGAATAAAAAACTGAACACCAGTTTTCTGGTAAATTGAAAAAGACATGTCTTTCTGAAAAAGCTGCTCCAATTTAATCAGAAGCCATATGGCGCATGCCGCAATTTAGGAAGTTTGCTGAGAGACAGTGAAACTTAATACAATTGCAGGCATTTCTGAATAGATTTTCACATTAATTTACATTAAAAAGTTTCAAAACAGTTTTTCTGCATGTTAACATTTTAATTTTTCTATTACTAATATATAAATTCACTGTTTAGACTACTAAGCACAATATATATATATATATATATATATATACATATATAAGTGCACATTGGGGTAATATGGTTTTACACCCAGTTGAAATAAATATAGCATCAAATTGTAAAGACGTTTGAATTCAGAACGCATACACGTCCACAAGAAAATCGAACTCTTAAGTTTACATATTTTATCTCATGAATAATCAACATTGTCTTCGATAACATTGAAATGCAATTTAAGCAAAGACAAATGCACCTATTTAATTAAAATTAATACCCATTAATATTAGTTATTTTAGATACTAGCAAGGGAAAAATTAATGTATGCAATAAAACAGTACCAGACTTTATGCCAAAGTGGAAATTAAATTACCTTTCCATCCGCAAAAATAAATAAATAAATAAATAAATAAAAAAATAAAAAATCTAATTTTGTTCTCTTGTACCATAAAAATTATATTATTAGTATGTGTATTTTAAGCTACAACTTTTAAAATTTTATATTTTAGCAAATTGTTCATTAATGATCTACTATTATTAATTTTAATGGTCACATATACACTTGTGTAATTTTATTTTCGAATTTATTTGTGTTCTCTTATTAGTTTTGAATTATTTAAGTTCTTTAATTCGAATTATCTCAAACATTTAGTTATCTAACTTTGTCCTATTTGAAGAACCATGTGTTTTTAATGAAATGCCCTAATAAGTACTAACTATTTAACTGTTTATTTTAGTATTCCTTGATAATTTAAAATCACTGAATAAGGCGCAATTTAGTTCAGCCAAGTAGTGCAAGAAGGCATTATAAATATTCCATCCTACTGCAACACCTTTAAAAAGCCAGCTCCAGCTATTCTGCATTTCTCTCCTTTAATTAACGTTCTGTTTAGCTCACATTTGTCCACATTTTCTACTAATTCACCTTAATTTAAAGACCGGCAATACCAACTTGCAGCATTTTCCCTTGACCCTCTCTGAAGCACCTGCAAGCCGTGCTGCTTTATGCCCGCCTGAGATGCGGGTCCTTTCTCCATTAGAGCGCTTGCCATCTGCGTATGAAGGTCCCATATTAACTGGTTGCAGGTTATATTATGTACATGCCTCACTCGCCACATATCAGCCCTAACCAGTTGTTTGCAAAATATCCATAAAAATATAAATCCTTACACACATTTGAATGAGAAGTTTAATTGCAGGACATTAGCAGATGGGACCCCTTCCTATTCGAGCGGTTCCATGTAAAATCGGACTGAAAATTAAAAAAGCTGAGCTTATATTTTGAAATGTTAATATATTTCACTCTAACATATAATAATAATAATAATAATTTATTATCACTTTATTATTGTTGTTGTTATTAGGAATATTTAAGGACGCTCGTTAACATCTCAGGTCTTTAGCATTCCTTCATTTCAGGGAGTGAAACGGCCGATAAATTTTACTCACAGGTCTCTTCTTTCAGATTTGTTCTTTTACGTGCCGTAAATCTACGATATGTCAGTATTGATTATAACATTCCCTGTACTAGGAAATTTTAGAAACAACCCGTTGTCAGTTGTATGTTACAAATGCTGCTGAAAGTTGATGGGGGGAGCGGAAGAGTAAAATAAAATCCTGTTAATATTACTGAGACTAGACGTGGATCCTGCAAGTATAAATGAGATGGTTGTTGAAAGTTGATTACAACTACAGCGTTAACTCATGTAAAGGGAGCACTTTAGCCCCCTCTCTTCTCCAATAAGAATATCTACAGACTTCGCTTTTTGTTATGAGGGTGCTCGAGAGCTTTACGCCATGAGTTTGGTGTAATCGCGTGCATCAACTTCTGGCTCCCTGTAAGTTATCTAAGGAACCTTTCCTCCATGTCGTGTGTGGGGAGTTTATGACTCTAAAAGGCACGTACACGAAAAGATGCATGCATGTTTCACGATGGAAGCTTTATATTTTACAGCACAGCTTTGTCTTGCGTGTGTTCTACGCCCCACATGCGAATTTTCTCTATATGAGGGAGTTACTCTACATACCCTATGGTAAAATTTCATCCTTTGCAGCACTGCTTTCACATCTCCACCCCGCCTACCCGGCCTGTGTGGCGCTGATTGCCATCATCACGATTTGTCGTTAACAAGCAGAGCTGAAAGTACTGGTGCTGCTAGTGGAATCATGGAATCTCTTGCAGCTATTGCAACGCCCGAGCGACAACGGAGAGAGCCGAAGGTTGAGACTTGCACAGTTATTACCAGATCATAAGGATTTACAATCAGTGGCACGATAGCTCAGGCGGTTAAAGCGTCATGCTATAGTTGTGAATTTTTCTGAAACTATCACTATGACTACATTGCTGTTAATGATTATATACCACAATTTCATGCAACGTGTATAAATACGTTGCGAGTTATAAACTATTTCATAAATTTTATTACGTTAATATGACACATAATAAAAATGTCTCACGCGGATCATGAGTTGAGAAAATTGGTTGAGAGCATTGCAATTGAAGCTTTGAACCCCATACAAAAATAGAATAGAAAGATATTTGAAAAAATTTGATGAGTGATTCTTTAAATCTATAAGAAAATAATCTTTAAAATTAATAATTGTAATAGAAAGTATTATTATTGTTGTTGTTAACATGTATTTTGTCCTATATAATGTTACACTGAATATTACTACACATTTTGGATAATTTTAATTGAATTTAAACAAAAACTGTGACAGGTGGAGTATTTTGAATGTATGAAAATGAAGTTTTGAGAAAAATGCTGTTTTAAGTAAAAAAAAAAATATTCTGGGGAAAAGTGTGATTTAAAAGAATAAGTGGAGTTCTTTAAATGGCTGCGGAGCTCAAAGTGTGGGGGGATATGCAAATGTTGACTCTCTGTAGACGCCCAGAGGTTCAAGGAACCACTTGCAGAGAAATAAAAAAAGGATTTTGGCCAACTCAGTTCCAGTTGTCTCTTAAAGTAATATGTATACACACTTCAAGTAAAGAAAAAACTGGGTTAACATAACAAAACTGAATTCAAACAAACAGAAAATGATGAGCGCTAATCATCTTAGACATTTACAGTTACAACAGTTGCTCAAAATGCACACCATCGGCGTCGATACACTTCTGAGTACGTTAACTATTGATTGAGCAACGTTTGCGAAAGTATCCTCAGCGATTGCAACACATGCCGTTTCAATTTCTTCCTGAAGTGCTGCCAGTGTAGCTAGTCTGCCCAGATGTACCCTTATAAACATCGCATACGGTACCACAAGTCTCAAATTTGTCTCGAATGCGTGCAATTGTTACTCGCGTTGGCGGTTCTGTTCTGTACACACGCCTTCATTGCCTTTGAACTTCAACAACATTCTCGGTTTTCCAATACTACTTCAAAATTGCTTTCCGCTGTTCAAACGATAATCTTGGCTCCATTTGTTGTAGCAACACTAGCATAACGTAATGTGAGTCACATCTGTTTACAGAACATCATACGATAATCTTGGCTTCATTTGTTCATTGTTGATTTACCTGTCACGTAACAACGCTACCATAATATAGGTGAGTCACATCTGTTTACAGAACATCATACTACACATTACTGTTGTTTTTCGGTCCAACTTTGAAATATATTAAATAGATATCTACTGTGAAAGTGTGTATACATTTTTTGGCACCCTCGGTCTAAGCAGCCGAATAGCTGTAATCTCAGTTCCTGGAAAAAAACCTAATTAATTCTCATAGTATGATAAAACATATTTTCTATGCTATTCCAGAGTATCTCTACATTTCCCTTAATAACCTAATGGTTGTTTCTTTGTTCTACACAACTACTACAAATTAATACTTTTTAATAAAATCAGAATAATTAGCTAATGCACGACCGACCTTTATAAACATTTCATGTGGTCAAAGCACCCCCCCTAAAAAAAAAAAAAACAGATCGTTCTGTTCTTAAAACAGAAAATAAAGTCAAGCACTTGGCAAAGCACGCATAAGGAAGTAGTGCTGCAGATCTCATTAGGCTGAGAATGTTTTTTTGCCAGTTCTGACGTACCGCTAATCTCCCCACAGAAGCCATGTCAGTATTATAAGTTTACAAACGACGACCTGGCAGTGCGAGCAGAAATATGCAGTAACACAATCGATGGAATGAGCTGATCTCGCGGAACGTTTAAAACCGGCTCTCACAGATAAGAAATCTGGCGCCAAGACAGCCGACGGCGACAGCTAAGCTCACTCATCGCCAACTCGCTACTCTTCTGCCTGAGTACGAGGCCCTTGCCGGAGACTCGCAGTTTCGAGTCCCATCTATGTCCAGAGCAGTCCAAAAGTCAAAGTCACAAATACAGTTCATTCTTCGTATAGTAGAATTCGCTTATGATGCTCAGGTACAGGTTCTGTCTACACTACCTGAATGCCGAGCAGGTGCTGTTTGTTACTCCCACTGCCTATGTCGTTTTGAACAGCAGCATATCTCCGTTTGGCGTCAACAGTTTGTGTGGAATTGGCAATAACCTGCCATCTTTCACTTGATGATTGCTTATATTTATAGCGCCGGTCCTGGTGGTGTAGTGGTAACAATACTTGCCTTCTAAACCCAAGACCACGGGTTCAAACCCGGCCAGTATCGATGGATTTTTTCGGGGCTTAAAAATCCTAAGTATGGCTTCCTTCGGAAGGGAACTGAAGCCGTGGGTCCCGTGTCGTACATTTACGGCACGAAAAAGATCCTCAAGCCTGAAAGAAGAGCCTCTGAGCAAAATTAGTCAGCCGTTTCACGCCCTGGTTTGAATGGGACGCTGATGACCTGAGCTGTTAAAGAGCGTCCGTAAATAAATCAAATCAACAAAAATTATATTTATAGGCAGTGAGAAAGATACGAAAATGAAAACCGATAAACTTTATGTAAACTTCTTTTATGAAATCCCAAAATATATACAATAAACGTTAAAGTCGGAGAAGAAAGAGAAGAAAGAAAGAAAGAACGATATACCACAACAATGTTTAAGAAGCTTTGAAATATGTTTTATTTTCATAAGTTGGAAGAACAAAAATAAATTAACCCTCCGCCCATCCCTGTTTATTTTAGCTGGTCTCAATTTCTCTAAGTATAACATACAGAAAGACAGTAGGCGACTTAAGGAGTATATAAAGGCATATTCTTGTTATGTTAAATTTACCAACTTGAGTTCCCATTTTCTCAAGGTCTATTACGTCGGTCCTGGTGGTGTAGTGGTTACCATACTTGCCTCCTACACCCAAGGTCGCGGGTTCGAACCCGGCCAGGACCGATGGGTTTTTTCGGGCGTAAAAATCCTAAGTAATGGCTTCCTTCGGAAGGGAAGTAAAGCCGTGGGTCCCGTGTCGTACATTATTTACGGCACGAAAAAGAACCTCAAGCCTGAGAGGCCTCTGAGCAAAATTTGTCGGCCGTTTCACGCCCTGAGTTGAATGGGACGCTGATGACCTGAGATGTTAAAGAGCGTCCATAAATAAATCAATCAAAAAAAAATCAAGGTCTATTACAGCTAATGAAATGAAACTTTTACAGAATACAGATGCACATAATTGAAATTTGCTGGTGTATTTTCACTACTATACCATAACTCTGAAGCAAACCATAAAGTATTTTCAATTGTTTACTTTTTCTCTATTTTTTCCCAGAATTTTATTATTTTACTTTGTCAAATTTTGTCCTCTCTCTACCATAATAGATCCACATCATCACAATAATATCACGAATAAGTGGTAAACGTTTCAAACTGATAGCTTGTAAAAAAAACGGGAAACTTGTGCACAAAAAAAAAATGTAATTTTTCAATACGATCATTGTGGTCAAAAATGTTTTTACAAAAAAAAAAATACAAAAAAAACTAACTTTTTGAGGGAGACACCAGATAAAACTCTCCAACAACGTAAAACAATAAAAAAATTACGTCATGGAAACAAACCCTCCAATTTATTCTATCATTCATGACAAACCTCAACTTTCCTGAGTAAATAGCTCCTGAGATATGGAATTTTAACTAAACAAGTGCTCGCGGAAATATAAATAAATAAATAAATAAATAAATAAATAAAATACTTCTGCCCTGACATAATTAAACATTTATTAAAATGCTTATAATCAAGGAACATTAATGAAAATAATCAAAATAAAAACAGAAAATTTCAAATATTAAAATGGTATAAAAATAGGATTTTAACTCCTGTTCTCTTCACTGCTTCCCTTAAGGAGGTGAACTGCAATTGTGTTATGGTTTGTTCGGCTCATTAAAGCATTTTTCTTTTGCATAACAACTTAAGTTCTTTCTGGCCTTTTCAGTTTCGAACTTCTTTTCCACCAATTTCGTACTGTATCTTCCTGGGTTTTCTCTTCCTTGATGTGGTAATTTAACCCGTAAACATGAATGCGATTTTTCTACAACACTACCATGAACACGAGGTCCTAGTGACCGCCGGAATTAATTATACTTTAACACTGGAAAAAGTGACAAAAAGTAATGACTTTTTATTTTAATAGTGCCAGTTCTAAATAAGCAATTATATAAATATGTTTAAATACAAATAATGTCGGTAATGCATTTGCTTTTATATTTTACTGCACATGAGTTAGGACACCAACTGCTATATTATAATAATAATAATAATAATAATAATAATAATAATAATAATAATAATAATAATAATAATAATAATAAAAGTAGATAAGGATAAAACACTGAGAAAAAGTCACACTTGAAATTGCAAAAATTTTTCTCAGTGTTTTACCCTTATCTACTTTTATTATTACTGTTAATTTGTTACATTGTTAATAGTGTTACTTTATTTTTATTTTTCTATACATATATACATATATATGAGTGGCTCTCGGAACAATTTAGCTAAAATAACAAGAACTATATTTGTTTTATTTACGGACGCTCTAACATCCCAGGTCATCACGTCCCAGGGCGTGAAACGGCCGACAATTTTGTTCAGAGGCCTCTCTTTCAGGCTTGAAGTTCTTTATCGTGCCGTAAATGTACGACACGGGACCCAGGGCTTTACTTCCCTTCCGAAGGAAGCCATACTTAGGATTTAAATCCATCGGCCCTGGCCGGGATCGAACCCGCAATCTTTCTGGTTTAGGAGGCAAGGATGGTTACC
Organism: Metallyticus violacea; assembly: GCA_030762175.1. Taxonomy (NCBI): domain Eukaryota; kingdom Metazoa; phylum Arthropoda; class Insecta; order Mantodea; family Metallyticidae; genus Metallyticus; species Metallyticus violacea. Next base: position 23,916,761 of record CM060841.1, read on the forward strand.
ATTATATCACCAGGACCGACGAAGAACTAGAGAAGCGGAAGTAGATGAAACAGTTAAATTTCGCTATATTTCCAACCGCTTGCGCTCTTATGCAAAGGAAGAAGACAATTGAAGGTCGTAGAAATAAATATTAAATCTCGTAGGCGATGTAATGCGTGGAAACAAATAAAATACGCAACAGGGGAAAAATGGTAATGAATGAAAAAAGAAAGAGAAATATATTAATAACGAGAGGGTACGATGTGATAATTTAGAGATGGAAGTATTAGTAGAAAAAAACTCTAATGCTACACGCGCTGGTCAGGTTTTCCGCAATACGAATATTAAATAGTAAGGCCTCTGGGTATTCCAGCCAAAAATCGCATAACATCACAGAATTCCTTCATTCCTTCTTATCCACAATGAAGTAGGCAAATTCTACTACGCACTAGTAAAAGGTGATGAACTATGTTAACAAACAAAATAAAAGATAAATAGTGCAGGAACGTAAAAAATAAAATGCAGAAGAATCTACAGATTATGAGTAATTTAGAATTTACAGATTAGGTAGAAACCTACAGAAATGAATATTAGGAATTAAGGTCCAAATAAGGTGTTAGTTGGTAGAACTGTACGAACAATTTACGGTGTAAAGATGGTGTATTTACAAATAGTAAGTAACATATATTTAAAATCAGGTTTAAATTGTGATATGTGTAATGTATATAAAGGAATAATATGTTTAAAACTCTAATGTTGTAGCACGATATGTAGGTATTTGCCCCTCGGCTAAATTTGTGTGCGTTCAGCTAACAACTGGCAAAGTTCCTCTCGAAACTTCCTTTTCTCTTAGGTAGCACCAGAGGTTCCCTGTACTTTTCTTCATTGCTCTACTTGTTGGTTCATAGCTGTCGGCTCTTATCTTTGTTATAGATAATATTGTGGACTTTGGGTTTGTCCTTGCTCGAATCTATCATATGGCAGGGTGGGAACTCGTGTACTACCGTTCTGCGAAGATGTCAGCCAGCAATGCTTACTCAATAAAATCTTCTTTGAAATTTGGTTAATTCTGAGCCTGAATTCAATTTCTGTGATGAGAGCAGCGACTAGGGTAACTAATTAATAATTTATTGTATGTATAATTTCTTTACATTTATCTTCTCACTGCCTTTCAGAAAAATCTCCATTGTACTTAGTGTAGGATTTCAGCCTGGTTTAATATTGCTAAGCTCCAAATTGAAAGTATTTTCTTAGCGAAACCTTGGCTATACGGAGAAGATTTGAAAAAGAATGTTGTATGTTAAATCTTCGTTGTTAAGTTAGTGATTTTAAGTTGCCTATATGAGTTGTAATGCATGCAAAATTAAATTATGCTTCATTCAAATTAAATTTAAATCCAAAATATATTATTCATGTTCATATTTTCGAAAAATAATTAATCAATATCTGAATCATAAGCAAACATTTAAATTAAAGACTAGTAATACACATTCCATTTTGTGATTGTTAAAATCCATTAACATATTAAGGGTTAGTTTCATCAACATGTGTTAAAAATGCACTAATATATTGTTTGTCAACATTGAATTAATATTTTAACAAAATGTTAAGACTCCTGCGTTTCACCAAACTTTTCCAGCACATTGTTAGTTAACACATTGTTAAGGTTCCCGAGTATTGCAATCGAGAAGGTGGCGTCATAATCGAAAGACTTTTGAACGCAGTCGGATGTATTTTGTTTGCATGGAGTAATTAATACATATGTTTTATGCAAGGAATATGAAAAGGAGCAGAGAGACAAAGGTGTTATAACCTCTCTAGTATTTAATCTACTGTCCTATAACGACTGTTTTTCACATTCAGCACCTTTGAAAAAATTGCTCTTTTGCGCAAAAATATTAAACTCACTACCCCTGACAGCCCTTTCTCTGTTATGAAAGACTTAATATCTAAATATAGAATTTCGGCATCTACAGCTGGTTTACGGCCACTATTTTCGAACTGTTACCAGTTGTAACTGAGAAAGACGATGTTAATATCACGAAGTTTTATTTGTTATTAAATTTATCTGTCATGCGTTGTATCTAAAATAAACTCTATAAGAATCATTTCCAGATTATGCAAGGACTAAATTCCTTGTTCAGTTTCTTTTATGTTCAACCTAAAGTAAGGGCAGATATTAATTAGAATCAGAACCAGTTACGTTCCACGAACTCAGAAAAAGAGTTTATAAACTCATTCAGTCAAAGTTCCGAGAATCATCCTTTTATATATTGGAAGATATATAAGATGGCTAAAAGGCACTTGAACGTTTATGGGCAGCTTTTGAAATGTTGTACGCATTCCATGCCGAATGTTATAGCCGTAGCATCTATATAAAATAAATAAATAAATAAATAAAAAATAAAAAAGACTTCCATATGGTGCATGCTTCGTTTTCTGTCGAATCTTTTTTCAGGAACTACTCTTGAGACCTTTTCTTTTCACTACCTCGTCAATTTAACATCAAAACATTACCCACTTCGCCTTGTCGAATTCGTTCGTTGATTACTGAACGGATTTTGGTCCCTGAGACCCTTCCATGACTGCAAAAGCGGAACAGTAGAGTACGCGCTTTGCAATTATTTTCCAATTTAAATTTCCAAAGGGAGAGTCAACCTTGCGTAGACGTTTAATGAGAAGAAAATCCTCGTGCTGGCGTCATTGTATTGAGTGCAAGAGAAGATATTTCATAGCGAGAGCCGATCTTCATGGAAGGTTTACGACCTGCTCCAAAGAACCGTGGCGAGAAACTTCGCAGAACCCAAAAGGAGCGTGAAAACAAAAGACGCGTACGCTTCTTATATAAAAAAAAAAAAAAAAAAAAAAAAACGCCGTAAGGCAAAGAGCGGGGTGGGGCAAGAGCCCGAACAAAGAAGTGCAGTGTATGTAGAACGCATCTGCGCGCTATATATAAAATGTAGTAGTGGCACATAGGTGTGTGTCTATACATTTTTATATGTTCAGCCGGGAACAATACAAGACGAGCAGAGACACATCCAGTCCCGTAAAAATGTTTCCCTAAGGAGGGTGTAACAACGCAGAAAAGATGACGTCTACACAAAATCCCACTCTTATTTATTCAAAGTGCAAAAACTTTTCCCAAATCCCCGAGCTTTATGTCACATAAGTATGCGCTTGCCGTATTGACAGCTTTTACTGTATTCAAGAGCAAACAAACGGAGCATTGTTGTTATTTAAGGTTCTCAGAAACTTCCTTTCTCAGAGATCGTAAAACGAGACGAACAAGACAACGACGAATGATTTCCTTGCGTGCCCCAGACAAATGTTACGGATGAATCTTCCGTGGTAAACAGTGCGATAGCGTATTATCTACTTTCAAGTAATCGACCATAGGGCGAGCAGATACAATTTTGAACACCTAACACGAAATTTTAAATTCTTTAATTCATTAACAATAAATAACAGAAATGTCCTAATTTACTGACGTTATTTAAAAACAAATACCTGTCACATTTTTAAAAGCCTTTTATTAATACAGAGCCCTCGTTTGGACGTTTGGCCGGCGTATCAGGGAATTGTCCTGTACCGGGAAGCACGCTGTTTGCCGGCGGAGTCGGATATTTATAGCTCCTTAAAATTCAAGTGCATAGATTTTTACAGTACACCAAACACCGATTTTTTTAAAATCATACAATGACATTTTTCCAGTATTTATTCTTTCGTCGCCACATGACCACGTAAATAAAAGCATTCTGCGTCCGTAAAAAATAAATAAAAATAAACGCGGGTCAATAGGGCGAACATGAACATTATTCAACACCCAATTGCAGAAATTAACTCAACTTACATTATCACGTGGTTGCAATTTCTTAGCTACAGTTATCTTATAAGGTTTTAATTTTAAAAGTTTAGTGGTATAACTAGCAGAGGTTTGCAAAATTCCTGATTCCTGCGCAAGCTTTCTCAAAGATATCTCTAGATTTCATTCTATTCTCCGATGTCATCGAGTTTTTCCTCTGTAAGAACACGGCGTTTTACTTTCGGTTTGTTATCAAGAACAGATCCCGTTTCTCTAAATTTATTCACAAGATTACGAAACGTTTCCCTGTGAGGCGCACGAACTGCAGGGAATCTGTCTATAAATCACCGTCTCACTTCTCTACAAGAATCATACATAAAGATTCTGTGTGCTAAAGCATACGGACTTTTGGCAGTATACAGCATTAACACTATAACACTGAAACAGTGGTCTCACAGCGTTCAATTCTTGTACAGCACAAAGACTTCGCGTCAGTACACGGAGAGGCGAGAAAGTGTAGATGGGAACAGAAGCGGTTAGAAACAGGGAAGACAAACCCACGCCTCCAAATGAAGGCTTTGTGTTTCATAGCGATTTAACTTTGTGCTCTTCGTTCTGGCTTAAGTAACACCATACTTCTTCAGCGAATTTCAGTGATTGAGGAGCTATGGTAACGCTGCAAAGAAAATGCATTTTAAGTGTACCTTAGTTCTCTTTCCGCAATTCTAAACGGAGATGCAGTACGATAAAAGCGATATTGGCTGATAGACTCACAGTATATTGATGCAATTAAAATGGTATCTGGTGTTAATAAACTACACCGCAATAACTTCAGAGATTGCAGAGAGCTCTTAGACCAGCAATTTGAGATAGGGAATGTATGGTTGAAGTAGGAGTTATATGATAAAGAAATTGCAATTAAATGCTGATAAATTATTATATAAGTAAAATGGAATACAATTCACAATATGTTTCCACAACTCAAGTTGTTAGTAGGGATTTGTAGCCCCCCCTCGGCCCCTTGATTTAACAGCCTGTGACTGTTATCTCTGGGGTTAATGAAAAAAAAAATGTCGTGTATATGACAAACTCGCGCACCGTACAAGACTCAAAGATAATATTCGTCAGGATATTGTCCCGATTTCTCAAAATGAACTACAGAGAGTGATGAATAATTTCGGCAAAAATGTGTGCAGAATGAAGGCGAGCAGTTTCAACCCCTCATTTGATAATTTGGTAAGTAATAAGCCTCTTAAGTTGATTTGAGTATTGTTGTATGGTTGGTTTGTTTAATTGTTTTACCTTCCCGCTAATCAATTAGACCTGGCTGCTCGTTAATGAGAGGCAACACACCCCGGGGGAAAACAAAATTGATCGTACTGTATTATGGCATTCACTGCAGCAAAAGCTTTTAGTTTGATGAGTAGAGTTATTATTTCAGATTGGTGTTACCACGTTTTAAATTTAAAACATATCTTTTATATCTATTCCCAATTTCGTCGCTAATAAGTGTAGTTTTTCATTCGGTTTACAATTTAACTCTCTAATGACAAGTACTCGATAAGCTTAACCTATTTTCTTATTTCTTCGTACTATGTACACCTACTTATAATTCTTTCATACTGTAATAATTTCGTGTCTGCTGCATACGCTTGGCATCAGAAGAAACTCTTTCACAAGTGATGTAATAATGACCAGTTCAAACAAAGAGTTGCCAAATTGAGATTTAGGTGATACTGAAGGAGGAAACGCTTTAAAAATTGTAAAGTAGCTAAACACGTTTTCTAATTAGTTTTAACTTAACAAAAAATATTAGAAACCATCTCCATAGCATTTAAAAAATTTAACTCGTAAACCTTATATTTTAAAATGTGTGTAATGCTTTTGGCAAAACTTCCTAAGAAATAGTGACACCAGAGCCTTATTCCACAAAAAGCATGGTCTACCTACAAGTGTATTAGTGCAGGTTCTTGTAACTTCCACGAAAGAAGTGTAACACTTGTAAACTATTAGTGAAAAGTTAACAGTGACGTCATATAAGACCAAGATGGAGGATTAATTGTTGCCATAATGTGAATTGGGTTATGTCACTCCTTAGGGATTTTTAATTTACACAGCAGACTGTCACTCCTGCTACATGAGTCTTCTATTTTTCCTCAGATATAATGATAATTTAAATACTTTATTATGCATTTATCGATATTTAAGTGTAATAATTCACATTGAGACGACTTTCCCTTACAGCTACATTTAGGAGCATCAATTTCAGTCCTTGAGAGATGGCAGAAGAATCGAGCTTCCCGATTGCTCTCGGTGATTTATATTTACTGGTTTACATTGCTCGGCAATCACCTTCTCTTTATAAGCAAAAAATTGGGGAAATTCTGTCAAAAGAAAGTGTTTTAAAAGAGAATTAAAACAAAAGCATTTTCGTGGAATGTAGCAAGAACCTTAAAAACACATTCAATAAGATGCTTGTCTGAAATATAGATTTGAAACATGGAACGCTAATATCAATCGTAAGCCATACTTTAATTGCACCCAACCTAACTGTATCAATGTACACAAATACTTATTTATTCTTTGTTAATGCATATTCCTACTCATCATTATCATCACTTTCCCTAATACTTAGCACATTTGGGTCAACTGGCTCCCAAAAGCATTAAAAATATAATAAATTTTGTGCTAGTATTTGAAGTTACCATTAATCCTACACTTGTAGAGAAATTTATACAAACTTCCAGTGCCCGACTAATACTAATACTTCTGTGGAATAGAACAACGAAAAAACACTCGTACACTTGTAAGTATGGAGTTGTAAAATACAAGTGTAGCAGAAATCTTTGTGGAACAGAATTTAAATATTAGCTACAAGTTACAAGTTCATACACTTGTAATCCATTATACCATAATTTTGTGGAACAGAACCCACCTTGTACAAACTATTGCTTTAAATTACTTGGTCTTGTATCGCATTATTAATTTGAGAATATTTGCTCCTAAAATGTACCCAAATACAAATATATGCATATATCATATTGATAAAAGTAGAATATTTATTTTATTCAGAGTTTTGGAAGATTAAACTTTGCTTTTCGCCAAAAGTATTTATTAGTCATCCATTACCTATGATGAAAGTATATATAAATATAAGGTTCTTCTTTTTACGTTTATAATCTCAAAGTCAATTTGCAAGATCATATAAGAAAATAAAACAAGGATCTTTGAAATAAGAGTCCCAAAAATTAAAAAAAATGGTTTGGTTGCTAAGTGTTCTTTCAGGAACTCGTAGATTAGATTAATAGATTAAAAGTTGTATCTTCTGTTCAATCTACTGTCTACAACAAAATGGAGAATTTCTCAAGAAATGAAAATGCCAAATCTTACTTGTTATCTTAAGATTTCTTGCAGTTTAACAACAACGTGCCTCAAGAAATGTAATGCAGTTCTTGCAGTTTAACAACAATATGCCTCAAGAAATATAATGCAGTTCTTGCAGTTTAACAACAATGTGCCTCAAGAAATGTAATGCAGTTCTTGCAGTTTAACAATGTGCCTCAAGAAATGCAATGCAGTTCTTGCAGTTTAACAACAATGTGCCTCAAGAAATATAATGCAGCCCCAATACTGTCAGAGTGTATTTCATTCCTAGGCAATTCTACAATGAAAATGTAGAGGATTTCAGAGCATTACTGAAGAGTGTAAGAGGATTACAAATGTTTACTTTTATAGAGGTTCCAATTCATGCATTAATATTTTCAAACTGAAGTGGAGTTCTCCGCAATTCTTTAATATCTAACATCCAGATTATATATCCAGAGAGAGTGAACTATGCTTCATCAGTGTTAAATGTGTTTTCAGCGATGTTTCATGTTGTCAGCCGGGTATAGTGCATGCACTTCAAGTCCTAAATTTATAAAAAGACAAAAATTTAAATGTTATAAGGCTAAAATATTTCAAAACGCCAATTCCACTACGAAATTACTCCCAAATATAAACTAGCTACTTTTTTTGTTTATTTACGGACGATCTTTTAACAGCTCAGGTCATCAGCGTCCCATTCAAACCAGGGCGTGAAACGCCTGACTAATTTTGCTCAGAGGCTCTTCTTTCAGGCTTGAGGCTCTTTATCGTGCCGTAAATGTACGACACGGGACCCACGGCTTTACTTCCCTTCCGAAGGAAGCCACACTTAGGATTTTTACGCCCGAAAAAATCCATCGATCCTGGCCGGGATATAACCCGCGATCTTGGGTTTAGAAAGCAAGTATGGTTACCACTACACCACCAGAACCGACAAATAGACTAGTGAAATTTCAGGAATAAAGTATAATAATTTAAAACTTCTGTCAATATCGTTTTAAAATTATGTTGCCATATGTCAATGTTCTAGAACAGACAGCGGCACCTGTGCACATGCAACGCTCAAATTTGCCTAATGTCATACAGAGGGACCAGATTTTATTTCAACTTTACCACACTTTTCTATAGGCAGAGAGCGCTATCACAGTTGCTGCATAACAGGGGAGTGGATATTGCTGTGCGTGTGGATGGGACTGATCGGCCGGAAAAGCGTTTTCCGCGCGCTACAGAAGAGATGCTGTGAAAATCGATTTCGCGAGCTGCCGCACCCCTTGCATCGTCACTTTTCTCTTGCACGCAATAAATAAGAGATTAAAGAGGTCCACAATCTATTCAAAACCGATCTAGACGTGGACACTAACTGGTCAAATGTAAGGTAAAGAATGTTTGAGGGTAAAAGACATTTATCTACAAAAACTTCGTCTCTCCCGAGTACATAATGGCCTTTTAGCGAATGATAAAACATAATAAAAATCCGATGCCGAAGTTTATACCATGGATATATCTCTCCACTTTTGCGATTTACATGTAGGAAGAGAAAGAGAAATTGCTTTGGTGGCGCCATATTTTTCCAGAGTACGATGATCTTGATGTTCTAACCTTCTTTCTTCCTTAACTCGCTCCCCACATTGATTGAGCAGTCTAAAAACTTAATGATTTATTTTAAGTGGACATAATAACTTCCGAAAACCTGACCCTCGGCTAGAAAAAGAAACAAAAATTTATATATGCGTTAGGATGTATTTGTTGTTCCAATTGCTGTCTATTTATAAGACATAGATATACGAAAGTAGGTGCTTAAGTTTCGGGCCTCGCCGATGAGGATTATCCCCGTCATAAAATCCTTATCTGGTGTCATTCCTTAACTGTTTAATAAATAATTGCAGCTGTAACTTCCACTCCGCTGTGTTCAGTTGTTCCATAAAGAAGTCTATGCGCAGAACATTGTAACCTGTTCAAAATAAAGTATGGAACTGTTATTAAGTTCTTCATAAAAGAAGGATTTATTCCAAATGAAATTAAACAGCGATTGGACGGTTTATATGGGGAAGCATCCCCCTCATATTCTACCGTAAAAGAATGGACCAAATGGGTCGAGAAAACATTGAAGACGAAGAGCGTGCAGGTCGGCCCTTGGAGATGTTCACTCCTGAAAACATCGCTCTTGTGGAAGGGGAAATTATGGAAGACCTGAGCTCTAAGTTACAAAAATAGCAGCAACGTTGGGCCTTTCTAAAACAACAGTTCTTCGAATTATTCATGAACATTTAAACATGAATAAGGTTAGTGTAAGAGGGGTACCTAGACTTCTTTCCTCAGTTCAAAAAAGTAACGAGTCATCTGTTGTCAGGCATTTTTTGGAGCTCTACCGTGGTAACGAGAGAGAAATTTTGCAAACCATTGTTACAGGAGATGAAACTATGGTCCTCTACTATAATCGCTTGTCCAAAAGAGAATCAATGGACTAGCGTAAACCTAGCGAAGCAACACCTTTAAAGGCCAAGGTCACTCAGTCAACCAAGAAGATCATGGCCACAATCTTTTGAGACTGTGAAGGAATTCTCTTCATTGACTTCAAGGAGAAGAACACCACAGTATATGGGGAGTGCTATGCTGGCCTACTGTAGGACTAAGTGCTTCCATCAAAGAGAAAAGGCGAGGAAAGCTGAGTGGTTGTGTGCGCCTTCACGACAATGCGCCTGTGCACACAGCTCTTGTTGCAAAGGAAGCTGTGAAGAAATGTGTCTTCAAGGTGATCTACAGCCCATATCTAGGTTTCAGTGACTATTTCTTTTTCTCAGAACTCAAGAAGGACCTCCGAGGAATGAAATTTAAATATGACGAAGAAGTAATGGATGCTGTTTATGCCCATTTTGCAGACAAGACTTGTGACTATTTTTGAGAGGGGGATTGAAATGTTAATTCAAAGGTGTCAGAAGTGTATTCCAATAAAGGGTAACTATATTGAGAAGTAAAATATAGTTTTTGTCTTTATCATACCTAGAAAATGGTTAGGCCGGAAACTTACTGACCTATCTCGTATTTTTGCCTTTAATTTGTATTTATTAATTTATTTTTCAATAATAAATGGTGATATTCAACAAACTTTAACATAAGAGATCATACTATTTTATATCAAAATTATAATTAAAAATACATACTACATTTTTAGTCATATTACGTTGACATCTATAAAACAATTGACTTAAAACATGACGGAGTTTTCTCACAATAAAGACATTAAATGACTAACACTGTTTAGTTTACATAAAAGTAAGTCATTTATATGGGGCTATCATTTCAAAACTTCCCAGTCTGAATAATGCCTGTTTAAGATGTTAACTTCAAAATTTCTAACTGCACCCCTAATCTTTAATTTTAAACAGGATTAAATCATCATTAGGAACAGGCTTTTAATGCAAATGCATATTTCTTCTCTGCTGTCAGAAGGTATGCTCACTTGACATGTGAGTTAATTACTACTCATAAATTTGTAACAATTTAAGAAATGTTTAATGTTGCATATAATGCATATATTGCCTTTTTTTTAATAGGCATAATATTTCAGCGGTTTGCAAATTATGCTGCGTATTTACTTGTTTTACATTTTATAAATATATTCTTGTTTTATTTGCTTTATGTTCTTATTTGATATACAAATACTATATTTCAGAATATTATGGGTCAACTTGGCAGCACTGATGGGGTAACGCAAGCTTTTTTCCGCTATAAGGATATCTTAAAAAGCAATAGTAAGCGGCTAACTATGGAAAACTTAAAACATTTGGTGGGCGTACACTTTTTCTTCTTTAATAATGTCTAACGCCAGTTTTAACTACTGAGGCATCACAGGCGGTGGACACTGATGATACATGAAATGGAATGATACACTGGGAAAGGATATTTGCCATTTATGAGGTCTGAGGAACACTGGGAAAAAAAGGAAAAAAAGGAAAAAAACAAAAACCTCAATCATGGCGCACGGTCCTTATGGAATTAGAACCTCAGACCTCTCTTTCATGAGTCCACGCCTTGACGACCTAATGATCGTAAACTACAGCAGAAAATAAACTGAAGGTGTGGAAAATTAAAAATGTGAGTACCACTATTTACTTATCCCCCCCCCCCCACATTTATAACGAAAATTATCCTAACTTTTCAATATTAAAAATAAAATTTATGAGTTAAATAATTTATATGGTTTCCGCAATATTTTTACTAAGGGAGACACTACACAAAATTGTGTTAAATTTTTATTTTATGTCAATATGATGTCAGGCAACGAAAAAGAAGTGATAACAGTTTCATCTTTCAAATTTAAGCACCAAAAGGCAGGAGTACCATTTGAAATGATTAAGTAGGGGTGAGGGGGTGAAACCTAAAATTTAATCAATATATTAGTTTTAAACTTTCCCCTTCAATATCAAAATTGATGTTTTTTTTCTTTCTTTCTTTCTTTCTTTCTTTCTTTCTTTAAATTAAATTTATTTTAAATATTTCAGACAAAAAGCTCTAAAATTAAACCCCTGAATAGACCATATTGTTGTAGATTCTGTACGTTCAAATGTTGTGAGCAGCGTTTTTTCTTAATATAATTATTTATAAGCGAAATTCTCTATTATTGTTGATATTATTATTATAACCTTCATAAAAAACGAAATAGTCTACAAGCTTAACTATTACATTTTATAGAGCAAGGATTTGTCTGCTGAGAAGAGAAATGTGTCTCAAACCGTTAAAGAAAATGTAGTAAGGTCAAGTCCGAAAGATGGCAACGGAAAGGCGAAACTAATTTTAAAGTTTTTTACCGTACTTTCTGCTGCCCATAAAACAAAGCGGCCAAGTGTTCTATGCGAACTTTTGCCCTTTATCGGAGCAGCACAAAGCAACCTTCCTTATTCTCCACCAGGATTCCAATCAAAATGGGTTTAATTTGAGAGCAGTGTTTGTGGCTCTGACGCCCAACTTTTATTGGTTTGTCTGCTACTAAGCAGAGACGGATGAATCGAGCGCAGGTAAAGCACACAACAGGTTCCTTTGTGGAAACACTACTGTCCAATTTGGTAAAACTTTCCTTTAAATTCCTAGGACTGTGCTGGCGGCCCACTCGCTGTTTTTAAAACCTACTTTCCTATTGTGGCCACATAAATTATCACCATATGCACAATATTTACCGACATGTGATGAAATGTAGAGAAATAATAGATATAGTGCAAAAAATACATTATCATAAAAGAGAATAATTAATATATAACTTTTACACTATTGTTACAATCAGTAGACAAATTCTAACAAACCATTTGCAAATAAACTAATTAAATAGCCAACTTTTATAAAAGCAATTATCACAACCGCAAGCGATGGACTCTGATGATACATGAGATGAAATTATATATTGGGAAAGGATTTATTTTTAAGGAAGGAAACGTTCCAGGGCTAAGTTTAGGGTACCTCTCCGGCATTTGCCATTTATGAGGACTGAGGAAAACCTGGAAAAAACCTCACTCAGGGAGGACTATCCTGGCGGAATTCGAACCCGAGATCTCCCGCTCACGAGTTCGCGCCTTAACGGCCTCGGCCACCCGTGGCGGTGCCCGCGTATCAACAACTTCTCACGTTTAGTGATTAGTAAATGTGTTTTAAGGAGCTGAATGTTTATCGACCTAGTTAAACATTTTCTCGTGTATCCAATGCAAGACAGTAAAGCAAATGCTTAGGTTGAAAATTATCACTTATTTATACACACAGGCCAGTATCATATTCTTTAAATAAAATACATCACACTTAAAATAGATTACATTATAAAGTTCAGATACTTTCGTGAAGAAAAATGAAAAAAAAAAATGGTACAATATTACGATTTTGTGTATCAGTCTTAAATGCTTTTACTACTACAGTTATAAAATTCTATGCAAGTTTCTTTTCGTTCTATTGTGGCAGATTTACAAGTACACAAATGTAATTATAATTGTCGTATGGGCCTTGACCGTACATGCTAATACAACCCTTTTATTAAAAAAAAAAAACAAACATTAACTCCTATCTATATGATTACCTTCCTATCTATATATGTATGTACATGTATACATATATACATAAACACATAAATACACTTACTTCATAATTTTCTATCAATAGTTTTATATATACAAATATATGTAGAACCCTTACCTCTAAGTCCCCTTCCCTTTACTCGCCCTCCTCCCCAACTTCCCTCTCTTCTCTATAGCCATAACCTTCTATGTCAGATCATCACTAGAAATATTCCCCATTTGTGTGTATATCTCTCATACACCAACACTTCTAGGTAGACTTCAAACTTCTGCTGGAATTCAGAAATTGCGGAGGAAAATGCTCATTTCTTAAAAGCTCTGTTTCCCTACCAGAATATGCCCCCAGGCATCGCTTTCTCCGCACAGCGAACAAATTCTTTCTCCAAAAGCAATAATTATTTTTATTTCCTTTCCAACCTTCTAATCTGAGCCATGCAAGACCTTCTTCTTTCTCTCCCACAGTAACCTTCCCTTACCCACATCTTATCTATTTGAGCCTATTTTGATGTTACGAAAATAAGCCTTACTTTTGTTTGTCTTTTATATAATGCAAGTCATAGTACTATTATTGGTGCGGCATTGTTGTTAATTATAGTATGTTAGTGATGTAAAATTTAATAATAATAATAATAATAATAATAATTGTTTTGTCTGGTAGAGTTAAGGCCATAAAGCCCTCTCTTACACTACACCATATTAAAATAACAAACGCATAAAATAAATTAATGAATATAATTAGGTAAATAAGTAAAAGCAGGGAGCTACATATGCACATATATACATATAAACTGATAAGAAAGATAATACTAAGCAAAACATTAGCTTTCACTGAAGCGGCTTTTATTAACAAGCTTACAACTAGAACAGATAAAAGTAATAACATTAATAGCTTGTACACTGTAGAAGAACATGGAAGCACAGCTGTTGCGAGTAAATGCAAATTTCATTAAAATAGGTTAGAAATGAATGATCACATCATTTCGAAAAATGTTCTGTATCAAGGTTAGTACTCTTTATGAAATGAAATTAATATTGTGTGCATATAATTTGTTGTTCAGAAATGCGTGTGAAACCAACCGGCGATCTCGCGCGGCTTGTAATCAATTTCGGACATAAACTCATTCAGTGTGAATCTACTTGCACCTGTAAAATAAAACTTCATACTGCCAAGGAATGAATGCGTTATAATGGCACACCAAACTTTAGGAAAGTTGTGTTAGTCAACTGGACTGGACTGGCCGGAACGGAGAATACTTCGGTACTTCAGGCGAGCGACCAATGGGGCACCTCTAGGAGGAAGAAATGAGGTGAGGGAATCTCCGGGTGAGAGCTGCGGGGATGCACGTTTCCTGATACGGAGTGAACGATCCATCAAGCAACCGGTTTCACGGCGGGCGGTTCGCCGGCGAGGCTGGCTGTTGTGTCAGCGGTGCGGGTGACAGGAAGTCCGCAGTAAATATAGTACGGTTTATCGCGTAAGTTATTTCTAACATACATAACATAAACACTTAAAAAGAAAAGTAAATTACTCGCGTATATTGAGGAACTGCCTCCCTTCGTTGTTCAAGCATTTCTGACACCCGCTTAGGAAATTACTCGTTACACTCTGCAGATCCCTCTGAGAAATAGCAGCAATTTCTTGACGAATGTTAGTTTTAATTTCATCTAAAGTGAGTGAATTTGTTTTGTACACTTTCTCTTTTAATTTTCTCAGAGATAAAGAATACTTAACCGTTTCACGAAATTTATTTACTGATCGATGAATGAACTCCGATTAGGAGCGTGAACATCAGGAAATTCCTCTTGAAATAATCTCCTTACAGTACGCGCTGATTCTGTACGCACGTATGAATCATACAAGAATAATCTTTGGGGATTAGAATACTTGTATATCCCAATTTCACTTGATACACTTTCACTCAATACATTGTATTGCGTCGCCTAACAAACACGTGCCACTTGTGCAAGATTTCAACTAACACAGAAGCCTCATGCAGCGGAGGGGAAATAAAATCTCGGCCGACATAGCGCTGCCGGCCGGTCGCGCGGTTGCGTCCCATTGCTCACCCCGACACTGGTGGAGCACAAACCTTTCCAAAACACCAACTACAGCACCCCATCTTCGACCTGGTAATTTCGACCTTGCAATAAATTAGGGATAAATTAGTGATATGTAAATAGTCATCTCAGTATTGGCTTAAGTGACCAAGAGAAACCACTAAAAAACTGAAGGTTATAACTGCCTGTCCAACGGAAATTGAACCGCGATTTCCCGAATGAGAGTCCCAAGCGTTGCAGATTGAGTCACCGGTAAAGTTGTGTTGATAGTATCACCGGCCAAGGACCGGGAGAGAAAAGAAAATGACCTGAAGTTATAGAGGGCGTGGTCGGATGTTTTCGATAAGTTTCTGCAAAGTCATAACACATGCAGAAACACAGTGTCAAAATCTTTTTTCCCTTCTTATCGTCTTGTGTCAATTTTCCATGTCAGATAATAAATTCTGTTCAAACCTGCTTATGAAATAAATTTTTATTTTATTTAATTTGTTGTAGGTTTATTATTAAGACTATTTCACTCATGTGAGACCTCAAAATCGACGATGAAACAAAAATTTTAATTTTGACCTATCACAGCAGGATTATGGAGTGAAATTGTCGAAATAATACATTATCAAATCAGTTTTATCACGCGACGTGCATTTGTATTTGGTCAGTGTAGCCAACTCTATAATTCCTGAACACGCATCACTGACCACTGATGCTACAGGCGTTGGGGAGCTATTGATAGCAACAAAAGCATGGACAATCGAAAAATGAGGGTTCTTCAAAGCGTTTTGGTGATGCGTCAGATGTGCAAATTGATCTTATCGTAAGGAATTCCAAACCACAGAATACAAAGAAAAATAGAGACACTATATGTGATTATGTTATATGTTATAAATCGCGATTGAAATAGTCGACTTTTGTGCATTTCAGTCTGACGCTTTCTGAATAGAATAGACATTCATAAGTATAACAAATGTTAATATTCTGTGCGCGAATTCAATAATATATATAAAATTATATATATATATATATATATATATATATATATATATATATATCACTTTTATTCTTATTTTGTTCATGAAATAGCCTAAACCAGTGTTTTGCTCTTATCTATTGGCATTACTGACAATCGGCATTCTTCTGTCGCAAGATTGCTTGAAAATGTCAAGCACAAACATACAATTACTACAATTTTGTAAGTCAAGTTTAGAGGAATTATATTTAAATCCTTGTTTCATTCGTGAAATATTCCTAATAAATATCACTCGAGGGTCTGAGCTTTCCAGATAATTTCAGACCTCTCGTGATATTATTTGTGATACATTTTAATTGCATAGAGCTAAAATACAGAAATTGTATTTACGTTTAATTGTAGCTATTTAAGATATTAGGGAATTATAATATATATATATATATATTATATTAAACAAAACTAAAAATTTCATGTAAAATAAAAGAGCAGGTTTATTTTGCTCTTGAAGGACCTAAAGTTCTCCATAGAAAATAAAAAATGGTATTAACAGTAATAAATGTATGGTGATAAACAGAAATATGATGTATATTTATTATCCGTACGTTATCCTCAAGTGCTTAGATGTGTTGAATTTTAAGGACTTTTACATGTACCTGCATCCTGGCGACAAACGTTAAACAGTCTCTGCAATCATTAAGTAACCAAGCACGATTTCTTCATAGATAAATGTTGTCACTACTTGACTGGAACAAGTTTCAAGAGTGAAGCTGTTCTTCCCATCCTAAAATGGGTCATAACAGATATTTTCGATTGCCAGCAGACTCCAGGTTGATATGCGTCATTCATTTTAACCACTTTGTCTTATCTTTAGCTGAAGATATTTCGTTCACGTTCCCTTTAAATAGCGTAAGATGAAAAGGGAAGGAAAAAATTGCTGTGCTGCACAAACTTCAGATCTTTTCCATAAAGCATATCAGCTTTTAACGCAGTTTAGCACACGGCGAAGACGTGAGAGTTCTCTGAACTTTCTACCAAAACAACCAAACACAACGTTCTGGCACACTGCCCGTTGCGGAGCCCAGACATGTCTACATCTTCATGGTGGTTCTGCCTTGATTGCTTCTGGAAGAAACAGTGGCGGCTCTTGCTCATAGAATTTTTAAACGCAAACGATTTAAATAAGAGTAATATTAGGCATGTAGGATAACGTCGATATTTACACTGTATTTACTATTACATTTCTTCACGCACAGTGTTGTTAAACAGTAAAAGAAAAACCTGAACGAAGAGTATTCCTTCACAGTTCCAAAATATTGTGGGCATGATCTTCTTGGTCCACTGAGTGAACTTGGCCTTTAGAGGCGGTGCTTCGCCAGGTTTACGCCACTCCATTGATTCTCTTTTGGACAAGGGATCATAGTATAGGACCATAGTTTCATCTCCTGTAACAATGGTTTACAGAACTTCTCTCACGTTGCCACGGCACAGCTCCAAAATGTCGGATAACAGATGACTTGTTGCTGTTTCTGGACTAAGGAAAGAAGTCTAGACACCCATCTTGCACTAACCTTATTCGTGTTTAAATGTTGATGAATAATTGAAAGGACTTGTTTTAGAAAGGCTCAGCCTTGCTGCTATTTGTGTAACTTTGAGCCGCCGGTCTTCCAAATTTCTCCTTTCACAAGAGCGATGTTTTCAGGAGTGAGCACCTCCAATGGCCGACCTGCACGCTCTTCGTCTTCAATGCTTTGTCGACCATTCGAAAAAGTTTGGCCCATTCTTTTATAATAGAATATGAGGGAGATGCTTCCCCATGCACATTGTCCAATAGCTGTTTAATTTCATTTGGAGCAAGTCCTTCTTTTGTGAAGAACTTAATAACAGTTCGTTACTTCATCTTGAACATGTCACAATCTTCTACACACAGCCTTCTTTATGCAACTATATCTGAACAACTGAACACAAACGTAGCGTAAGTTACAGCTCCAATTATTTGCTTAACAGATAACGTATGACACCAGATATGGCTCTTGTGAAGGCGATAATCCTTATCGGCGAGCCGGAAACTTATGGACCTTTACTCGTAAATAGTCATTGGTCCTTATTTATATAAGATTTTGTTGGTACTCCGACCAATCTCATTCAAAACTTTGGCCCATCGTTACACGAATACATTTCTTTCACTAAATAATCATCATTTATTGTTTTCTGCTCAGTCTTTGAGAGCTGAACATTGTTGGTATGTGAGAAAACTAGATTATATTAGAATACGGGGAGTGCGGCTTCATGAAAAACAGACGGGAAACACTGATCTAAGGTATTACCACCTTGGTAATCATAGACGTTAAGTTGGTAGTTGAGTTGTTGATAACCAGAAGGTTGCATGCGTGAGTCACGCCTCGGGCACAAGGTGATTGTAATGTACTGCAGCGGAGCCCATGCTTAACGGCAATTCCTGGAAGATAATGATTGGCAACCATGTTATAGTCGTAAATGGTGTTACAAAAATAGAATCAGTTAACAAGTTTTAATTCAACCTACCAGTGATGTATGTTAGTTTAAGTAGATATCTGTGTAACAGAAAACTATGAAATCCCACAGCAATGGTAACACGAGCACGGGTTACCAAGGTCGTTAAGGCGCAGACTCGTGAGCAGGAGCTCTATTCCCACCAGAACTGTTTTCCCTGACTGAGTTTTTTTTCAAAATTATCCTCAGTCCTCATAAATGGCAAATGCCGGGGAGATACCCTAAACGTAGGCCGGGAACGTTTCCTTCCTTAAAAAAAATAATTTCCCAATTTATCATTTCATCTCTTGTATCATCAGTAACCAGTCCTATGATGCCTCAAGCAGTAAAAACAGGTGTTAAACACTATTAAAAAAACTTGAAAATAAGCAATTCTTCAATGTTCGAAAATGGCTAGATTATTCCTAAACAAATATATAATATATATTCATAAAAAACACTCAGAGTGCAATATAAAAAAGTTCACATAAAATTTCACACTAAAAACCGTAAAATTGAACACTAAAACCACACAGATATTTCGAGCTTGGCTCTTGGTCATGTGATGAGAATGAACTAAGCTGTGGCAGGCGGCGTCTGTCGTAGTGAGGCATAGGGGTGTGACGTGGCAGCAAAACTGCCAACTCTAGCTGAACAAAGTAGTTTGGCAAACCTGGCAGGATTACAAGGAAATATTGAGGCCTGGAGGAATACGGGCTATATGTGAAACTATTGCTGCCATCTCTACGTCTCTGAGTAAGGTGTGTTTAGATGGAGGAGCGGCATCTATGAGAATAAGGGAGAAACTGTCATCGAACGTGGCCTGGTGAAAATTGGCATGTTGTGAAACCGGCAATGGGGAACACTGCCACGTCACACCCCTATGCCTCACTACGACAGACGCCGCCTGCCACAGCTTAGTTCATTCTCATCACGTGACCAAGAGCCAAGCTCGAAATATCCGTGTGATTTTAGTGTTCAATTTTACGGTTTTTAGTGTGAAATTTTATGTGAACTTTTTTATATTGCACTCTGAGTGTTTTTTATGAATTTTTATGTTTTTAGAAGTTTTTATTACTTCATTAATAGTATATATATAATTAAAAATTACCCAAAATAAAACCAAAGTCATGGAGTTTGCGGGCAAGAAAATGGTTAATACGCAACATTGCCTCGATAGAGAGTATAAGCAAAAATATGGCATAATGCAGAAAAGTACAAAGTTTCAGAATATGTAACACATAAAAATGCATTATTTTGAAATGGATGTCCGTAACAGCACGGTCCACGTTGACTACGGAATGGGTCGTACATGTATAACCCCTAAATTCAAGAGCTAAGATTTCCCATGTAAATTAGAATAACAATTTGTCCTTGTCATAGAAGATATTTGAAATGTCCTTGTGCCTTTAAAGAAAATTTGCTCAAAAGTGGCCTGGGAAAAAAATTCAAACTACAAAGTCACCGATGATGGATAAAATGTAATACTACAACTTTATGAAAGAGCTTTAAAAAGTTGAAAGCCATTTCAATGACAAGGGCAAAATGGCCCAAAGGGTAGTTAGGTAAACTTGAATCTTTGTGTACAAAATACAAAGGAGATACAAAGGTTTCTCAATACTGATGAAAGTTGGATATACTACACTACATCGCAAAAGCATCACTTTCTGGGATGACAGAAAAGGAGAACAAAGCATAGTGTGAAACATTCCATAGTACCTGCCATCAATGGCAATTAAAGTGTTGAAAATGGCCAATGAACAAAAAACAACATTCCAAATCTTTAGTCTTTTTAAGACAAATTTTTACGTACCACAAGTGTTTGTTTAGCAACAATTTGCACAAAAGAGCTTCAAGATTACTTGTTGTATGTTTGGAGGTATTTTTTATTACGCCGCTGTATATACGCAAGCAGACATTTGAACAAAAACCAGTCCTCTGCTGTAACGCGTGTTTACTAACGCTATCTACCGGCGTTTGTTGGAGGACAGTACAGTGTAGTGTTTGGTTTAATAGTCTGTCGGCGTGCACAGAGAGCCCGTGTACCGTTCAGGACACTTAACATAATCAGCCCTGATGCCAGGCCGCTTGAATCAACACTCAAACCTTTACAGAGATCGTAAAACTATTTTATCGCTTTTCTTCCATGTACACAGAATGCCCTGCAAACACAGCAAAGAAATACCATGGCGCTCTTCGAGGGTATGCCTGTAGCTTCAAGGCTTTAGATCCTTTAAGTGTGTCTCTTAAGACGGTTTGTTTTTATTTCTACAATTAATATCGTTTAAATCACAAAAATATCTTGAAAAGTAAAATTGTAAAGCTGGTTTATTGATTGTGACTCTATATTATATAAAAGTAATACATATATTCTGTTAACTTCCTTGGTCCAGTGGTTACCGTTGCTAATTGCTGGCCGGGAGGCCCGGGTTCGATTCCCGATACCGATAGGAATTTTTCTAAGTTAGGAAGGTCTAGAACGGGGCCCACCCAACTTCGTGAGGACAATTGGGAAGCTGACTGATAGAGAGGTGGCGATCTTCGACCTAGTAAGCTGCGATATAGCGACCGGCAGGATATGGTGTG
This sequence comes from Metallyticus violacea, assembly GCA_030762175.1. Taxonomy (NCBI): domain Eukaryota; kingdom Metazoa; phylum Arthropoda; class Insecta; order Mantodea; family Metallyticidae; genus Metallyticus; species Metallyticus violacea. The sequence goes on from CM060841.1 coordinate 23,938,077, forward strand.
CTGATTACATGCCCCCTGCAATACTGCACTCTACCAATGATATCACGTGATGGAGGTAGAAGACGCAGCGGTCGTCGTGGTAAGCCGAAGGCCCACATGGGGTTATAGGAAACTAAGCTTAGAAGAAGAGAATTCTACACGCCGATTGAGTCTTATTTGACAGACGACTTGTGTTTCAAAGATAACTGCTTCTTTTCTAGAACAGTATTTATTTTCTCTAAAGAATATTAAACAAAAAAAACTGCAATTATTCTTACTGCAATAACTTACTGCCGTTTTAAATTTTGTTTTCCTGCTACTGCCGGTAGTTTGAAATATCAGCAAATTTGTTTTTCAAACGTGTCATAATATTTTCATTTTTCTTAGGCTCATCTAAGACCCAAGATTTTTTTTTTTTTTTTTTTGATTGGTGTTTAACGCCAGTTTTTACTACTGAGGCACTACAGGCGATGGACACTGATGATACATGAGATGAAATGATAAATTGGGAAAAGATCTTTTTTAAGAAAGGAAACGTTGCAGGTGTAAGTTTGGGGTGTCTACCCGACATTTGTCATTTATGAGGACTGAGGAAAACCTGGAAAAACCTGTTAGGGAGGACGGTCCTGGTGGGAACCGAACCCCAGACCTCCCGCTAATTATTCCGTACCTTAACGACCCCGGACACCCGTGCCGGTAGACCCAAGATTGCGGGTTCAATCCCGGCCAGGATCGACGGTTTTTTCGGGCGTAAAAGTCCTAAGTATGGCTTTCCTCGAAAGAGAAGTAAAGCTGTGGGTCTCGTGTGATAGATTTACGGCACGAAAAAGAGCTTCAAGCCTGAAGAAAGAGGCCTCTGAGCAAAATCTATCGCCTGTTTCATGCCATGAATTGGATGGGATGTTAAAGAGCGTCCGTAAATAAATTGAGCTTAGTAACGGATGGGTTTTACAGAATCTTCGCTCGTAAGTTTGGCCAATCGTGATGCCACAACTGACGGCCTAGGCACCTTCTGTCTTCCGCGTTCATTCAGTCAGAGCTCGTACTGATATGTTAAAAGTGTTAAACGTGCTCTAAAGCATGCCATTAGTGCTACAAGTATTATAATTGCGTTACCATTACATTTATAATGTCTCGATAGAGGTACACATCATAAGAAAGATACGTGTTATTACAAATCCAAACAGGGAGGTTAAATGGCATTTTTCAACCAAATTCCCAGTATACCTTCTCCCTCCAGAGAAGCTGTACGATATACCGGGTGTAACAAAATATACGGCCAAACTTTCAGGACACGTTCCTAACACGTAGAAGAAGAAAATATGTTATATGCAACGTGGGTCGGGAAACGCTTTATTTCCATGTTAGAGCTGATTTTCCTCAACCCTTCATAGTCATTAATCATGGGAAACACACACAATACCGTTGGTCCTGGTGGTGTAGTGGTTACCATGCTTGCCTCCTAAACCCAAGATCGCGGGTTCGAACCCGGCTAGGACCGATGGATTTTTAGGGCGTAAAAATCCTAAGTATGGCTTCCTTCGGAAGGGAAGTAAAGCCGTGGGTCCCGTGTCGTACATTTACGGCACGAAAAAGAACCTCAAGCCTGATAGAGAGGCCTCTGAGCAAAATTTGTCGGCCGTTTCACGCCCTGAGTTGACACTGCTGACCTGAGATGTTAAAGAGCGTCCATAAATAAAACAATAAAAAAAAAACCCACAGAATACCAGCATACGACATAGAACTCTTTCTTGTACGAAATGTTCAAAATACCCTTTGGTTACCCTGGTTAAGTTGTAACACACCGTCAGTGTTTTTCGTTCCATTTGAACGAACTTAATGTTGACATGGGATTCACTTCATTGTTATTTGTGGGGGCATTTGAAAGTTCTTGTGTATCGAACCCCGATATAAGATACAGAGAATCTTCGTGCTCCTATTGTGGATGGCTGCGAAACAATACGCAATGTCCCTGGGATACATCAGCGCATCAGGGATTCAATGCGACGGCGGGTTGGTGCATGTATCAATACTAGCGGAGGGCATTTTGAACATTTCATGTAAAAAAAGTTTCATGTGGCTTTTTTTTTTTTTTTTTGAATGGTGCTTAACGCCCGTTTTTACTACAGAGGCACCACAGGCGGTGGACAGTGATGATACATGAAATGAAATGACATATTGGGAAAGGATATTTTTTTTAAGGAAGGAAGCGTCCCAGGCCGAGTTTTAGGGTACCTTCCCGGCATTTGCCAGTTATGGGGGCTGAGGAAAACCTGGAAAAAGCCCCAGTCAGGGAGGACGGTCCTGGCGGGATTCGAACCCCAGACCTTCCGCGCACGAGTCCGCGCCTTAACGACCTCGGCCACTCGTGGCGGTCTTCATTTGGTATGCTAGTACGTTTCCTATGAAAGGTATTATGAAGGGTTGTAGAAAATGAGCTCTAACATAGAAATAAAGAGTTTCCGGACCCATGTCTATATAACATATTGTCTTCTTCTATGTATGAGGAATATGTCCTGAAAGCTTGGCCTTGCCTTATTGATACACCCGGTAGTTACTTATAATCAAACTTACACTTACGGGATATATCATTAACAGATGAGAATGAGAGTGTTGTGTGCTTATTGAGGGGAAATTAGGCAATTTGGAGAAAAATTAAAACACAGTCCTAAGAAAATCACTTCGAGGGCTTGCACAGGAAACATAAATACCTTGGAAAGTTACAATTGAAACTATACAGAGTCACTGTTGTACAGTAATTGCAGCCACTTGATGATGAGCGCCGTGTACTTCGCTTTTGCGGAGTGTTAAGAATGGTATACATGCATCATATTCTTCCCCGATGAAACATGCTTCATTAAATGAACCTCAGCCTCGCACAACAAAAGATTAAGAGCACAGAGAAGCTGCAGTTTATAAAAGTTCCCCTGCATTATGAAATATTTGGTGTATGGTGCGTACAGTAACACTATCCCAGTTAAGTGTCGCCGGAAGTGCACCATTAAAAGGAAGATAGCGTCGTTGCACGTAAAGTTAGTATTTATATTTTTAATGGAGGCACAAAATGATATTGTAATCAAACTTATGATGACGTCATCTTAAAATCGACCAATGAACCAAAACAAAATTTCGAATTTTAACTAATCACAGCCGGAGTAAGGAGTGAAATTATCGAAAGAAAAAAAAAATTAAATACGTTTTATCACCCGATTGCATATGTCTTGTGGTCAGTGTAGCCAGTCAGCTATATAATTCTTGAAAATGCATCATTGATCATTGATCATTTGTGCTACAGGCGGTGGGGAGCTATTGATAGCAACAAAAGCATTGACAATCGACAATCATAACGCAAAATGAACGGTTCTTCAAAGCGCGTCAAATGTGCAAATTGATAGAATTTTTTCCATTTCAGTCTCACGGTTTCTGAATAGCATAACGTTTTATACAAGTGTTAGTATTCTGTGCGCGAATTTGAAATATACTGAGGGAGCCAAAAATGTATACACACTTTTACAGTAGATATTTAATATATTTCAAACAACAGTAATGTATAGTATGATGTTCTATAAACAGATGTGACTCACATGCATTGTGATAGCGTTGCTACGTGACAGGTAAATTGACAATGAACAAATAAAGGAAAGATTATCGTATGATGTTCTGCAAACAGATGTGACCCGCATTACTTTATGCTAGCGTTGCTATAACAAAACGGAGCCAAGATTATAGTTTGAACAGCGGAAAGCAATTTTGAAGTAGTATTGGAAAACCGAGAATGTTGTTGAAGTTCAAAGGCAATGGAGAAGTGCGTACAGAACAGAATCACCAACGCGAGTAACAATTGCACGCATTCGAAACAAATTTGAGACTAGTGGTACCGTATGCGATGTTCACAAGGGCAGATCTGGCAGATCACCAAATGACCACCGAGATGTACGTGCGTACCTTGATGACAATCTTCCAAGGCATTGGATCTAACTCCGGACCTCCGGATTTAACTCCGTTGGACTTCTACCTATGGGAACTCTTATTAAGGATGTTGTATACCGTAGAAAACCAGCACTTCCGGAAGAAATTGAAATGGCATGTGCTGCAATCGCTAAGGACACTTTCACAAACGTTGCTCAATCAGTAGTTCAACGTACACAGAAGTGTATCGACACCGATGATGGACATTTTGAGCAACTGTTGTAACTGTAAAAGTCTAAGATGATTAGTGCTCATCATTTTCTGTTTGTGTGAATTCACTTTTGTTATGTTAACACTGTTGACGACCTTTGTGTATCGCTTTTATTCTTATTCTATGAAATAATCCTAACCCGTATTTTGCTCTTCTCTGTTGGCATTACTGACAATCGACATTCTTCTGTCGCAAGATTACTTGAAAAGGTTAAGAACAAATATGCAATTATTACAATTTTTTAAGCCAAGTTTAGAGGAATTATATTTAAATTCTTATTTTATTTATGAAATACTCCTAATAAATATCACTCATGGGGTCTGAACTTTCCACATAAATTCACTCACTACGTTTGTGAGTTTACCAGCAGTCTCAGACTCTCTCGTGATGTAATAAACACTAACCTGTGCTACAAGAGATGTTTAAACTGCTGCTCTTCAGCGACACACGTGTCGGAAATTCCTGTATATCATCTGCTCATAACTTTTCGGAACACCTTTCTTGTTATCCTGTTTCTCGTAATATTTTAACAGGTTGACAAACAGTTTCTCTATATGGAACAGGATTTTCAGCATATTTTTGGCCCTACGCCTTACTACTTATGTGCAAGTATCCGTTTCCTAAATAGGTATCCTACATAAAAAAAAAAAAAAAAAAAAAAAACCCGTTCTTTAAGACAAAGTTTATGAAGTGGCGTAACTAACGAAGAACAATTAGCACACAATTGACACACACGGAAGCATCGAGTAACCTACAAACCCACAACCACTCTGACACATCCTCTCGTAAACAAACTACAACCTGCTACCTGCACATGCCTTACGCAACCGCGCTATGCCGGCCCATAACTCCAATAACCTTCCTTTCTACACCTACTGTGACTTAAAGTGTAATTTAATGTTGTGACTATGAAACTTCCCAGAGTCTTAGCGTCGGTGATACAGGTCAAGATTTCGTCGTGGGGTTGGCGCACTCGTAAGTTACTATTCTTGCCCCGTTACCGGGCAAGCTCACGGGCGAAGGCTTTGTAACATCGACTGGAAAAAAAGGCATAGGTGAGAATTTTACATTTTCTCTCCACCTTCAAAAGGGGAATGTTGTTAAAGGGAAGGCTTCAATAGCCGTCACCAAAACTCGGTTTAAACAAAGCTAATCCATAACAGAAAATTACGGAGCTAAACACAGGTTTCTTTTCAACTTTTAGCTAATGTGATTTTAAAAGCAGTTAAATCCCGTACTATTTTTAAAATATAGAAGGCAGTTAACAGCTTTAAAGTTTAAATACGATTTATTTTTTCTAATATTAATTACAACTATTCACATTGAATGCAAATTTGCGAAAATTCTTAGATAAATTTCTATTTCAAATTCGAAATATTTACAAGAAAATGAACGAATCTTATTCTGTCTTGATTTACAATGGCTGTTTTACTTAAAAAAAAAAATTTAAAATAACTTACTCAGATCTTTCTCTCTTAGGTAGTAGAAATGTTATGTAGCCGAGGTTCTCTCTTGCAATCTAAGTTGCCTTTTTAATATACAAAAGGCTCTTTATTAAATGAATCAAGCTTACAAATGCTAAAATTTTATGACCTCAAAAGGAAAAGAAAGAAAAAACAATATGCCTTCAGAAGGAAATGGTCACTGCGGCAAAATTACAATTGGTAGGTAAAATAATAAAACAAATATTGGAATTGAACTTTTGGGCTGACATATACAGTGGGTGCCAAAAAATGCATACACAGTTCAAGCAAAGAAAAAACTGTGTTAACATAACAAAAGTGAATTCACACAAACAGAAAATGATGAGCACTAATCATCTTAGACTTTTACAATTATAACAGTTGCTCAAAATGCCCACTATTGGCGTCGATACACTTCTGAGTACGTTGAACTACTGATTGAGTAACGTTTGCGAAAGTGTCCTCAGCGATTGCAGCACATGTCGTTTCAATTTCTTCCGGAAGTGCTGTCAGTGTAGCTGATTTTCTACGGTATACAACATCCTTAAGAGTTCCCCATAGATAGAAGTCCAATGGAGTTAAATCCGGAGAACGCGGTGGAAATTTCTTCGTCCTACTCAGTGCCTTGGAAGAATGTCATCAAGGTACGCACGTACTCTCGGTGGTAATGTGGTTGTGCACCTTTCTGTTGCATACGGTACCACGAGTCTCAAATTTGTCTCGAATGCGTGCAATTGTTACTTGTGTTAGCGGTTCTGTTCTGTACATACGTCTCCATTACCTTTGAATTTTAACAACATTCACGGTTTTCCAATACCACTTCAAAATTGCTTCCGCTGTTCAAATGATAATCTTGGCTCCATTTTGTTGTAGCAACGCTAGCATAACGTATTGTGAGTCACATCTGTTTACAGAACATCATGCGCTAATCTAGACTTCATTTGTTCATTGTTGATTTACAATAGTCTTGGCTTCATTTATGCATTGTTGATTTACCTGTCACGTAGCAATGCTATCACAATGTATGTGAGTCACATCTGTTTACAGAACATCATACGATAACCTGGGCTTCAATTGTTCATTGTCGATTTACCTGTCACGTAGCAACGCTATCATAATGTATGGGAGTCACATCTATTTACAGAACATCATACTACACATTACTGTTGTTTTTCGGTTCAACTTTCAAATATATTAGATATCTACTGTGAAAGTATGTATACTTTTTTGGCAGCCTAGGTATATTGTATTTGGGAGGAAATATTGAACGTAAAACACAAACATTTAATCATGCCTATGATAACTTTAGAACTGATTAAAAAAAAATACTACAACTGAAACTCAGAGCAAATTCTACAGAGACTTCGTTTGAACGCGTGGACGGCTTAACGGGGATTTATCCCCCTTCCGCTTTCCCTCCTCTCCGTATGCCGGCTAATCAGTTGACGTAAGCCTATGATGTATAGGAGTAGAAACGTTATGAGACGTGTGTTAGTGCTGTTATACTTTAGCACACAAACTCCTCATATATGATTCCTATGTGACAACAAACTCTTGTAGAGAAGTGAGACGGTGATTTATAGACAGATTCCCTGCTGTTCGTGCGCCTCACAGGGAAACGGTTCGTAATCTTGTGAACAGATTTAGGGAAACGGGATCTGTTCTTAACAAACCGAAAGTAAAACGCCGTAATCTTACTCGATGGCATCGGAGAAATGTTATAACTAAATCCTAAAAAATCTCTGATAGACATATCGGTCCTGGTGGTGTAGTGGTAGCCACACTTGCCTCGTAAACTCAAAATCGCTTGTTCAATCTCGGCCAGGGTCGATGGATTTTTAAGGTGTAAAAATCCTAAGTATGACTCCCTTTGGAAAGGAAGTTAAACCGTGGGTACCGTGTCGTTGTTTTGCGGCACGAAAAAGAACCTCAAGCCTGAAAGAAGAGGACTCGGAGTAAAATTGATTGGCTATTTCACGCCCTGAATTGAATGGGACACTGGTGACCTGAGATGTTAAACAGCGTCAGTAAATAAATCAACTGTGACAATTTATTATTATTATTATTATTATTATTATTATTATTATTATTATTATTATTATTATTATTATTATTATTATTATTATGATGATGATGACAAGCCTTGCCAATCTCGCCTTGGAATGCCACTAAACTTTTAAAATTAAAACCCTATAAGATAACTGTAGTTCAGGAATTGCAACCACGCGATAATGTGAGTATATTAATTTCTGCAATTGAGTACTGGACAATGTTAATGGGCGCAGTGCGTGGCATTTGTTAAACAAATCCAAGTTTTTATATCACATTACTAAGTAGTGTTGAGAATAAAATTGGGCATATTACATACCTTTAGTTTCATTAAAATATGTGTGTATTTAATATGTAGTACTTTGCTGGTTTATGATACAGCCTAATATATATTTATTGTAGCTGTCATTTCTTAACAAAACACTTGCTCACTCGGATGTATTACTGGGTTTATATCACCTATTAATACTTTTAAAAATAAATTTAAGGAACTTATTCATTTGTTTATTAATATTATTATTTATTTTGCTGTAAATAAGTGCGTGAATTAAATGCTGCTTACTGAAGAAATATCGAAAGTGAAAGCGTGTTTTAGATCACGTCTACCGTAGTATGTGGTTAATATGAGTAACATATTTACGAAATGTGTAGGGGTGTTATTTTTACCAACCGTGTGAAAAACAGTACAATTTTTTTTTCTGTAAATTAGTTATAATTTAGGTAAATGTAAAAAAAAATATATATTCCCAGTATTTTAACTTTTTTTTCCTGTTTTAGCACATAAATATATCATAAATGTTTTGGTGTTTTATTACATAAAAATAAATAACTTTAATTTTATTTTTATTTTGTGACAATGCGATATTTAACAACCGCGTAAGAAATATGGAAGTGAACATAGCCTCTTAAATAATACACATGTCCAACAAGACATTAATTTATAAACGGTTCTTTAATGGAAATAGCGTGCGGGCAAATATCGGAAGGGTAAGTGGGATAATAACTCCCAGGAGTCGAATAGAGGATCTGGAGGTTGACGCTTACATTGCGCTATTGCATCCAGAAATTCAGAAGGTGATCTCATTGCGAGAGATTTAAGCCCCAGGAAGTAACTCGAAACGTTTCATTCCTCGCACTTTTACTGCAAAGTGTTCTTTCGCACAAATCGCTTAGGCAAGGAGTGGATAGCAAAAATCCATTGCTGGCTTCAAATTCACAGCTCTGTTTACCCGCCATCATCGTGCTGGGCCAGTTGCTTTGAAAGGGTAGCTGAGGATTATGGGCAATGAGTTTTATGTTACAAAAGCCCGGGAAGATCAATAAGCTGCCCCAGTTTCATTCTTTAGGTTGGTGAAAAGCCCCAGATTAAAAAAAAAAAAAAAAAAAAAACATACCAGCAGCAGTTGTACTTGCTACCTTCGTCCAAGGATCCAATGTAATTGACTGTAACATTAGAAGCGATTAAGAAATAAATATGGATATAAATAAGCGTTGAAAACGTAAGTTATTAGTCATTTACATAGTTGCTATCTCCTTATTGAAACACACTATATTTATTTATTTTATATTTAACCGATCAATATTTGCTATTACTAGAAAATGTGGTTTATTACTGCGATATTTTTAAAGATTGTCTCAAAACGTTCAAGTAATTATTTACATGAATTATTCATGATGAGTTTGAGCATTAAAATTTTGATAAAGATTCCAGATTTGAAAAATCGAATATCCCCGTATTTTTTTTCCATTATTGGAATCTTTCAAATCCTAAGCTAAAAGCTCCGAATTTTGATAAATATTCCAGATTCAAAAACTCCAATCTCCACACTTTTTTTCATTATTCGGTGAGATAGAGGCATTCTTAAGCATATCGAAGACTGCAGTACATTCGATTTTGCATGGAACATTTAGCTATGAAAAACATCTGTTCTAAATTGATTCCGCATAATTTGACTGAAGTTAAAAAAATTTGTGTTAAACTGGTGTAATGAAGTGCTCAAAACATACCGCAGAGGAGCTGGAAAATCCGTAAACAACATCGTAACAGGTGACGAAACTTGGATATATTCGTATGAACAGGAAAGTTCACTGTTTGGGTGTTCCAAGATGAAACTGAACGTCACAAAATTTGTTCGTTCACGAAGCACTTCCAAGAAAATGATCATTTGTTTCTTCGGCTGTACCGGACATGTACGCAAATATTTCTTTAGAGGATCGAAGAACAGTTAACGCTGAATGGTACACAATAACTTGTTTGCTAGAAGCCATCCACAAAATCAGGAAAAACAACGGAAGCGTCAAACCATTGTTCATCATGACAATGCCAGCTCTCACACAGCACGTCAAACAATTATTTGAAAGAGAAAAACATCGAATTAATGTCTCATTGCCCGAATTCGCAGATTTATCGCCTAAATAATGTTTTATTCCCGAACGTCAAACAAAACAAATGCGTGGACACCGATTTTCATCACCTCAAGATGCTGTTTAAGTGTTTAAAAATCGTGTTTTTGAAATATGAACTTCAGAGTGGAAAATGTGTTTCGGAAATTGGTGTGAACGCATGCAAAAGTGTATAAACTGTAATAGCGAACATTTTGAAAATCAATAAAACATTTTGTTTGTTTCTTTCTTAATTTTTGTAACAACTTAACAGGCAACCCTCATATTCATACAGTTATTTTCAATACACGTCTGAGAGGATAGGTGTTAGTGTAACTTTATCTACATTGTTGCAGCTGACCTGGTAACAAAAGAACATTCAGGGAAGCATAGAAGACGTGGCATTTGAGTTCAAAAATGATTATGACCAAATAATTAAATTGCCTGTATGTAAATAACTTTAATATCAAAAATACCTTTCAAGCTTATATTAGCTACTATATAATATGTTAATTTTGTGGGATATCTGGCTAATTCTTATTTTCACTTATATTTTCGATGTACAAATTATACTGTTTTTCTTTGTTTTGGACATAAAAACGTTGAATAAATGTACCAATAAAATGTTGCACTTTCAATATCCAATTTCAGTGTAGAAAAAAATTTGTCAGCATTTTCAATTTTGTTTTAAGTAATAAGGTAAAGATTTTAGTTGTTTTGGACTAAGCATTCATTAATGAATCGTTAATATATACTAACTGGAAAAACAAAAAGGATAAAATACTAAGAAAAAGTCACAGATTTGTAATCGCTATATTTCGAACTACTTGAGTTATTCTATGGCAAACAGGTGATTACTAATCTGCGACTTTTTCTTAGTGTTTTATCCTTTTCTGCTTTTCTAGTTATTGTTATTTTAGTTACATTGTTAATAGTGTTACATTATTTTCCATATATATTTTTTGCACCTCTGGTATTGCTTTTAATTTGGCTTATTAATTTAAATTTGCTTTTGCGTGTTTTGTTTTGACTTCTTTACAATTTATCTATTATTCTTTTAATTTCATTTTTTACTTTCTCTGTGTTTTCTAATACGTTTTATTGTTATTATCAAGCTTTGTTATTTAATACTTCTTTTACTATGACATCTAGGCAAGGTAATGTTATGAAGTTTAATACTTGTCTTCTTGCCATAGAATAACTCAAACAGTTCGAAATATAGCGATTACTAATCTCTAATCTGTGACTTTTCCTTAGTGTTTTATCCTTTTCTGCTTTTCTAGTATTTGTATTTTAGTTATTGGTAATAGTGTTACATTATTTTTCATTTATATATATATACATATATATATATATAACGAAAGTGGATATAATCAAAACCACCATCACGGATGGCCCAGACCGCCACGGGTGGCCGAGATCCTTAAGGCGCGGACTCGTGAGCGGGAGGTCTGAGGTTCGAATCCCGCCAGGACCGTCCTCTCTGACTGAGGTTTTTTCCACGTTTTCCTCAGTCCTCATAAATGGCAATTGCCGGAGAGATACCCTAAACTTAGATCTGGAACGTTTCCTTCCTTATAAAAAAAATATTTTCCCAGTTTATCACTTCATCTCATGTATACCGCCTGTGACGCCTCAGTAGTTAAAACAGACGTTAAGCACTATTTATAAAAAGAATAATAACTAAACAATTTATTATGTTTTCCTCAAGATTGTACAAAAATGAATCAGGTCTCTTTTTGGAAAAAAAAATCTATTCAAAAGTGATAATAGCGTGTGCTATTATTTTAGGAATTTTGGGTATAAATTCTAAAAATTGTGCTTATTTAAGCTATAAAACCTGGCAATGTAATGGCAGAGAACAAAGATGAAAATAACTTCCAGCTTTTATGATGAAAAGATGAGACCAAGAACGCTCTTGTTTCATTTCTTATTCTCAAAGGACGAACACAAAATCAACATGCATTTGTAGCTCCTTCATAACCCGGAAAGTTACCCGCGACCCCACGTTTCTGTTTTGTGTTCCTGGGGTCTGAAAGTCCAAACGCTGCATCCCCTTCTTGTTGCGATTCGCTTCCAATTTGATTTACGCCTGTTCATGTGGGGAGAGAAGTTGGAACAACTTTGACCAGGGAGAGGAAAAACTTTTCCCTTGCCTGTGGGATAACCTGCCAGTAATGGAGCTTATATCGCCTAGCAATCCCCTCAAGACCTCACTGAAAGGACCAGGATGACTGTCACGTTTGCAGATAAACCTCAGCAGGGATGTCTAACACTCAACAGGAACTGAATGCCATTTTGATAAACCATAAAATAGCAAACAGCCCCCATCCCATAAACTTTGCCACGTGTAGGCCGAGGAGTGGATCCAAAAACTAGTTCCACTTAACGGCTTTCCAAAGTTGAAACGAATGTTGCACATAAAAACAGCACATTCGTTCGCTTTAGGCGTCTTTCCAAACATTAACCTCAAACACTTCGAGATGCCAGGAGCTGATCTGCTGCTATAAAAATATCATAACAAATAATTTACTTTTAAAAAAAGCCTTGCTGGAAATTTCAATTTCAGATTTCTCTGTTGCAAATTTTAGCGATTAAATTCAACGTGTATGTTTAGCTTCCGAAAGAGAAACATCGACTTTTTTTTTTTTTTTTTAAATCATTCACTGATGGGAACGTATAGCACGCAAGAACATCGTTAAGACACAATGTTTCATTAATAATGTCCTATGCCGTCTGCTTCAGAATAACAAACCGATAACGATGAATAATGAATGAATTTTGCTCAACAAAACTCATAAGCAAAGACTTTTGGAAACAAGCGAATTCTAATCCGCTCCTTACACATTTGTGATTTGTTTAAACGACCTATAGCTAGAAATTTATTGGGTATATGTTACATTTCCTGTCATAGCCCAATGCAAAAACGCTAGTGTTTTTAACTTTCGCGTCTGGAGATATACGAGGGTAGGTCCTTATGTTTCCTCGCCGAAAAGGCTTATTCCCTTGACAAAAACCTTATATGTTAAGTAAATAATTGCAACTCTAACTTCCGCTCTCAGTTGTTCACATACAGTTGCATACTTTCGAGCTGTTACTAACTGCTTCACAAAAGAAGGACTTACTCCAAATGAAATTAAACAGCGATTGGACGGTGTATATGGAGTAGCATTCCCCTCATATTTTACCGTAAAAGAATGGACCAAACTTTTTCGAATGGGTCGAGAAAGCATTGAAGACGAAGAGCGTGCAGGTCGGCCCTTGGAGGTGCTCACTCCTGAAAACATCGCTCTTGTGGAAGGAGAAATTATGCAAGACCGGCGGCTCAAATGTACAGAAATAGCTGCAAGGTTGGGCTGTTTCTAAAACAGTCCTTAGAATTATTCATGAAAATTTAATCATGAATAAGTTTAGAGCAAGATGGGTGCCTAGATTTCTTTCCTCAGTCCAAAAACAGCAACAAGTCATGTTATCGGGCATTTTTGCAGCTCTGCTGTGGCAACGAGGGAGAGAGAAGTTCTGCAAATCATTGTTACAGGAGGTGCAACTATGGTCCTGTACTATGATCTCTTGTCCAAAAGAGAATCAATGGAGTGGCATAAACCTAGCGAAGCACCATCTTTAAAGGCCAAGAAAATCAAGGCCACAATCTTTTGGGACTGTGAAAGAACTGTTCCTTTCCTTGACTGCAAGGAAAGGAACACCACAGTAAATGGGGAGTACTGTGCTGGCCTACTGCACAGACTACGTGCTTCCATCAAAGAGAAAAGGCGAGGAAAGCTGAGTGGTGGTGTGCGCCTTCTTCACGACAACGCGCCTGTGCACACAGCTCTTGTTGCAAAGGAAGCTGTGAAGAAATGTGGCTTCAAGGAGATCAACCAACCACCCTACAACCCAGATATAGCTCCCAGTGACTATTTCCTCTTCTCAAAACTCAAGAAGGACTTTCGAGGAAGGAAATTTAATTGTGACGAAGAAGTGATGGATGCTGTTTATGTCCATTTTGTAGACAAGACTTCTGACTATTGAAATGTTAATTCAAAGATGTGAGAAGTGTATTGCAATAAAGTGTTTAAAATGCCATTTACTTACGTTAACTTTATCATAGTGTTTAGAGATAATTTATGGACGGTGAAATACACAGTAGTCCAAGTTTTAATCACCCCTTGACCACCTAATCCTCACCGGAACAGTATCGCAGCAGGACACAGCTAGGTGGGTAATAACCAGAGGGATGCAACCCCTTTACAAGACTGTCGAAACCTCCAGGCAAGTAAAATACGCAATGCCGTACTCCGCTACACATATTTCTAGAGAGTCAAAACTAAAACTAGAAGAATATTAACCTTTAGGAGGTTGTGAATAATAATAATAATAATAATAATAATAATAACAAGAAGAAGAAAAACAACAACAACAAGAACAAGAAGAAAAAGAAGAAGAACAAGAAGAAGCAAGAAGAACAAGAACAAGAAGAACAAGAACAAGAACAAGAAGAACAAGAAGAAGAAGAAGAAGAAGAAGAAGAAGATTTTCTCATTAATAATAAAGTGCGTTTGTTCAAATATAAGGGAAATGAGATACCAGTAGGCATGACGTGATTAAGCAATAATTCACTTGGAATTGAAAGTTATTTCTAAAGCGAAAAAGGCATTTGTCGAACAATTATTTTGATTTTACACTTACATGATATCATTTTCTGAGACAGAAACGTTGATGTTTATAGAATATTTTTATTTCAGAAATTTCTACACCAATGTAACTTTTCATTTATTGAAGCTTTATAATTAAATATTTATCTATAACATAATTATTTGATTTTGTTTGTGTATTTTTAATTATTAATACCAAAGGCAAACTGGTGCTTCGCATTGTTCGCTGTCTCGTTCTCGCTTCTTTTTTATCCACGTCATAGCCCCACTTTTTCTAAAAATAATCTTTGTGAAAACAGAGCTCTCTTTGAGTTTGGCCGCCTGCATTATCACAAAGGAACGGGCATTTCTTTTATAAACACGAAGATTAGAGAGACTGGTCGGGATATGCGACCTGAGTCTGCAGTGTTCTAATTCTTACCTTTATATTGAGGGAAATGTTTTTTACGGCGCCCCCTAGTGTTTGTCGCACGTGCTTGTTCTGTTTAGCTTGCATTTTATTTATTTCGCGTTTTCTTCGAATATTATGCGAATTTTCTTAAGTCTGATTTACAGGTCTAGGTTGGAATTCCGTATCTGTTTTGGCTTCTAAGAAGTATTTACTACACTTTTTATTATTTATGCCCTTATCCACTTTGCTGTTAATAATGACTGCAATTCGGATTTCTTCTCTAGCTTGCGCGTAAAATAAGCAAACATAATAAAGTTGCACTTTATTCACGTTATAAATGTTACTTATTCCTTTTTTTGGGGGGGGGGCAATATACCGAGGGTGTCAAAAATATATACACACTTTCACAGTAGATATCTATTTAATATATTTCTAAGTTGAACCGTAATGTGTAGTATGATGTTCCGTAAACAGTTTTTAATGGTGTTTAACGCCCGTTTTTACTATTGAGGCATCACAGGCGGTGGACACTAGTGATACATGAAATGAAATGATATGAAAGGATTTTTTTTTTAAGGAAGGAAATGTTCCAGGCCTAAGTTTAGGGTACCTCCCCGGCATTTGCCATTTGTGAGGAAAACCTGGAAAAAACCTCTCAGGGAGGACGGTCCTGGCGGGTTTCGAACCCTATACCTCCAACTCACGAGTCCGCGCCTTAACGACTTCGGCCACCCATGGTTAATTTCAAATACGTCATATATAGGTTGTTCCGTTTATCTTCCTCACCCAAAATAACTATATTATGAAAATATTTTAAACAAACATTATTGAACATCATTAGCTGTTATATATAACAGCTTATATATATATATATATATATATATATATATATATATATAGGTGTAACAGAAAAAAAATTATAAACTTTGATGGTTGGTTCCTCACACGAAAACAAGAAGAAGAAACAATGCTATATAAACATATGTTCCGAAATCCTTAGTTTTTGGGTTATGAATGAAAGTTTACCAAAACAAGAAACAAAACCCAATAAACACAATGTTATTGAGAAACCCATAATAAATGTTTAAAACTTTACTTCCACATACGCACGCACTCGTCTGATAATGGACCAGCGTTCCCTTTCAAATACTCCCATACCGTGTCGAATGCTTTCGCAGGCTTCCATGGCACTTGATGAAGTGTTTCTGCATTAGGAATGTCAGCAGCATTAACCAGTTGTTTTAGATGGTCCCACGGATAAAAATTTAAAGAACTGAGGTCGAGGCAACGTGCAGGCCATGGAACTGGTTTTCCCCAACCTATCCATCTGTCATGATAGATATCAGCCAGTGCAACAAGAACAATGCGGCTATAAGGTGCTGGAGCCCCATCATGCATAAACCAATGTTGTTCTTATTTGCAAGGCCACGGTTAAACACAACACAAGTGAAACCCGAGATACAGTTTAATCACAAATGTATCAAATGACAATGTAAACAAGTCTCCTTGGCAACACATGGTCACCTAGGATACTATGAGTGCATCAGCATCATTCGATTACCTAACAAAATGAATTTTATTTTTGGTTACGAAATTACGATGTCAGATTGCACCTTGAAGCCATTGAAGTAAACTTTCATTAATAATTCTAAAACCAAGGATATTTATTTATTTATTTATATTTATCCATATATTTATATGGATTTTTGTTCTTCTTTTGATGGCATGAATTTATAAATATATATATAGTTGCCGTAAAAACCAAAAAGCCAATTATAAAAGTAATAATATTGGAAATTGAATTGTTGTATTAATGGTGCCTAATTCCAATTCACTTCTACTATCGCAATCTGCGCTACAGGGTGGTCACATAGTCCATTTTGTTAGTCGCACACTTCTCGGCGGATTATAATAAGGCTTACAAGGTAAATGTTGATGTTTTGTTTTGATTTGGTTTATTTAAGGACGCTCTTTAACATCTCAGGTCATCAGCGACCGATTCAATTCAGAGCGTGAAACGGCCGACAAATTTTGCTCAGAGACCTCTTCTTTCAGGCTTGAGGTTCTTTTTCGTGTACGACACGGGACCCACGGCTTTACTTCCTTTCCGAAAGGATTTTTACGCCCCAAAAAATCCATCGATCCTGACCGGGTTTGAACCCGCGATCTGGGTTTAGAAGGCAAGGCTACACCACCAGGACCGACACAACTGATGATAGAAGAGTAATAAAGGACATTTGAATGCCTGGGCAAGCTTAACTGAGATTTCAAATCTGAAATGTCGCATATAGAGTTGATTGGATGTGGCTATACCCACACAGTTTTTCATTAACTTATTGCCATTACTTCAGGAAACATGAATTTTATACAGGATGTATCAAAATTAATGGCGCAAACTGAAATAGTTGAAAGTACGCGATAACAGAAGCAAAAAGGTTCCAGTAAACATGGGTTAGCAACCGAGCCATGTGCGGGATAATCGCAAATGTGTAGTTACAAGCCGCCACTGACTTCGTTAAGAAACATTGTACTAGTTAGTACAAACTAATTTGAAAACTAAACATTTCGTTTAATTTCCACTCAAAGTTTACTCAAAATTAACTTATAACTTAAACTGACAAGGAATACAATTCTACTTAAGTATGTTACATGTTATGTACTGTTCATCCTTATGTGTTAAAGGGGGTGTTCAAAGTGTCGTCCTTGCATCTGTCGTCTTACTGCACTCGTCTCTACTGTGAGTTTCGAATTCTTTCAAACACCTCAAAGAATTTCGGGATTCTTGACAGGCATGTACAATTCTCTGCTCCATTACTTCAACCGTATCAATGGGAGTGCTGTACACTACACTTCTGAGGTGACTCCAGACAGAAAAATCCAAAGGATTGAGATCAGGTGATCGTGGAGGCCAAGGTATAGGCCCTCCTCGATCTATCCATCTTGGACCATATTTCCGCGTTAGATGGTCAGATTTGTAAACAACGAACACATCGCGGACCACTTTTAAGTGCGCAATGAATGAAGTCAGTGGTGGCTCGTGGCCACACATTCGCATTAACAAATTTCGCACACGTCTTGTTTGCGGATCCATGTTTACTGTTTTTTGCTTCAATTATCGTAAAATTTCAACTTTTTCAGGTTGCGGTATTAGTTTTGACACATCCTGTATATTTAATAATGTACAACAAATAAGGATATTTATAAAATTATTAATATTTAAAATATTTCAGCTGGTCTGCACTATTAAATATTATCTATATTAGTTAACTTTGTAATGAAATTTCTATACTAGCAGTGCTCAATCATTACTTGTATTTTACTTTATTAGAAAATGTAATATTCATATTGAACACCTCCTTGAACTAGTGGCTAGCGTTGCTGACTGTTGCCCTGTAGGCCCGGGTTCGATTTCTGGTATCTACTTAGGAATTTTTCTAAGATTGAAGGTCTGGAAGGGGGTTTACTCAGCCTCGTGAGGACAATTGAGAAGCTGCCTGATAGAGAGGTGGCGATCTCTGATCTAGTAAGTTGCGATATAGCGATCAGCAGCAGGATGCGGTGTGCTGATCACATGCCCTCCTGCAATACTGCACTCTACCAATGAAATCATGTGATGGAGGTAGAAAACGCAGCGATCGTTGCGATAAAGCTCAGGCCCACATGGGCTGTAAAAGGCTTTCCAGAAACAGAAATATACACATTAACACAATTTTTTTTAATATTTAGTAATTTTAAGCGGCCCAATGAAATTATATGCTTTAAAGTTTTAATTACAAGAAACAGCTTAATGTAGAGCTATATATTTACTTTATTTTTGTATTTTTTTCAATGTTTAGTGATCATTTGAGTAATTAAAATAAAGTCACATAAGTTATAAAATTTCGCTGTAGTCCTGTTTCAATTCCATTACCTTGATAGTGTATCTGCTATGTGACAAAATTTATCATCACTCTACCGAAAATAATACATATACTAAACGGGAAATAAAGAACTAAGCACTAAGCTTAAAGAATATTGATTAGTCTGAACTTTATTTATTAAAGCGTTTACAGTCTTGCTATAAAACAATCTAGTTTAAAAAAAATTAAGTTTAATAGATCTCTTGCATGCATTTCATGGTTTAAGGATATTCAGACAAAGAAAGTTTAGAAAAAACAAAGAATTTCAATATCCATTAGCAATTTGACTTCTGTTTATACAACCCCAAGTTTCTCTGTCGTGTTTTAACTCAAAAGGACGCTCCCTCAACCTCCCACATTAATCATACTCATTACTCAAACATCTCTGAAGGAAACGGCTTTCGAATTTTCCTTCGACCTTGATCGGAATTCAAAGGGCAACTGTTTGGATAAACGCAACGCTGGGAGAAACTGTCAAGATGACGGATTGCTGTTACAGTCATAAACATCGCCGCAGTTCAATTGTTTTCTTTTTTCTGAAGCTATTAGGAGTAGCCGCGCGTTAGTTATCGCCGGCTTGGCACCGTAACGATCATTGTTATCCTTTCCTTATGACAGCAGAGGTCAATCAACTGAGTACATGTGAAGTTATTCCTTAGCCCAAGTGTTTGTACGCTTTTATTCCAAAGGTGGCGTGACGGAGTATCGTAATTAGTTTATGCTTCTGCGGCTATACTGAAACACGCAATTCGCTCTGAGTCTCGAAATGCAGAACTAAATCTCCTGTTGTTTCTATCGCTGCTTAAAGCCAAAAGAATCAGTACTTTAAAATCACGTTTAAATTCCTTAAATGAGCCTGCTTCGGGTTTTCCAAATGAATAACTGAATTGCCAAATGCAAACACCAAATATATGCAAGAAACTTCGTAGATGCAGTCATGCCTAAATCTGGAACCGGACCCAGAAGAAGGTAATTTGATTATAAACCCTCTCTCCAGATCTATTCAAACTTAACACTGCCATGCAATTCACATAGCTTTGTGTACATGCAGTTATATTTATTCTAACGTAATTATTTTTCTTAACCCTGAAACGGCCCCTACGGCCCACCCCAATGAAATATAATGTATATCTTATAAGCCTAATTATCACATTTGGTGCATTTTAATTAGTAATGTAGATATTATGTATATATATATACACACACGTGTGTATAACTTTAGTAAATATACGTCGTAAAAAGAGAAAGTTCTCTGGCGTAACTGTCTACGGTAGCGCAGCAAGAAACGGGGCAGGGCCAAGAATTCCATAAACCATACAAAAGAAAGGGACACATGTATGCCATTTCTTAAAATACCTTCCGTTTTTAATAAAGTCCAGACTTTCGAATAAGTTAGGGCAATGAACTAGCCAGTACAGTTAACTTTAAACCAACGAATGCAAATAAATGTTTTAATTTTAAAAGATAGCGGGTGACATGCCATGGCAGGTGAATTTGAATCAGTCAATAGTAGATATATATTTTGAAGTTTAAAGCAAGGCTCAAAACTTGCGCGTGTTTGTGTGAGCCAACGTGTATTTAATTTAAATCGAATATATAAGAAGGCATTTGCTCCGCAGGTTCATCAATTGATATCAGTTTTGAGTTCATCAGATGGCATTTGCAGTTCAGAAGTGCAGTTCATATCACCAGTTCCGAGGATCAAATCATCAGATTCAGTTCGTCTGCTTGGAAGTCGCGGCAGCTAAATTATACTCAATGTACTCTGTCGTACGTACAACACCAGAGGACGCGAAAGATCTTGCGAATAATAAATTACCATATGTATTATGTCGCATCGAGTAATTATTTATACAGTTGGTATCCTCTGCCAGTCCTGTTGAGCACGAGTCACAAACTAGCGGAACAGAGCCCTGAGATATTGTTGTCCTGAAGCACGGGCAACAACACCAAAGCAATCAATTGTTAATTAATGATACGTCATCATTAAATATGGCGATCATCAACTAAATCGCTTAATATAATTGGCGACCAACCTGCTCCCAACGACAAAACCAATTCAAAATTGGTGCCCAACCCGGGGCACTCAGCCGGAGCATGCCAAACCGCTTAAACGAACAACAACAATATTAGCTGATTTTTCATTAACATTCCTTTCATTGCAAGTTTATGCAGTTAAATGTCTTTATTTATTTATTTAAAATGTATTTGATTTGTCATTTCTCTTCAAATGGAGTCTTCAATAGTTACCATTTTGTTGATTAAAACATTAATGATTACATTGGGTTTTAAACACGCCATGAATCTACAGCTATCCAAAGGTGTTATGAAAACAATAGAAGTTTTTCTCAAGGTATAAGAATTTAAATCGCACAAGAAGTTAAGAGAAGGTTCACATCTACACCCTTACAATTAATCATGTTTATCTTTGACGATCGTGTATCGCTCATCGGCAGGTATTTTTCACGGTCTGCAGATTTCAAATCGGTCGAATTTTGACTATGGTTAGTTTGGATTGTTAGGAACTTAGAAGAATATTTTGATACTTCAGTCTTCCTCAACAGTTGGCCGTTTGAGTCTAAACTCCCAGTGGGGGCACCTCCAGGAGAAAGAGATGAACTGAGGGCGAGATTAGGTGGCTAGGAGTTTGAGCCCCTCAGAAGGACTGCTTCCATAACAGACCAAACCTCTCCAAAGAGCAAACCACCGTCACACCGCACCAGCCCACCTCGCCCGATACTTTAGAAGCAAAAGAATGAAATGGGAGCAGAAAATTCGTGGAAAGGAAAGATTCCATTCGCCTAAGCGACCAGGGAAAACTATGACTAAAAAAAACAAACAAACAAACAAACAAACGGAATTGAACCCGGCACCTCCCGCTGCGAGTCCCAAGTTTTACTGTCTAAGCTACCTCACGTGTGATTAAAGAATATCTTGCCACAATCAGTAGCAATTACTGAAAGATGCTATCTCACAAATAATTTGGAATATTTCAAGATATTGTTAGCAAAATGCTGTGCATGGCAAAACAGAAAGAATGGCGTATGGTCAACAAGAGAACGGCACACATTTCCAATATTTGTAAAAAAACAAACTCCATTGTTTGCCAACAATTATTTATCCCTTATCAACTACGTTTTTTAAAAAAAAAATTATTTGTTGACAGAAAATCAATTTTACTTTTGTTATACGCTTTCCAATTACTTTAATTGCATCACTTTGGACAGTGTGTTAAAATTCAGCTGGAGTATAGTCATATTTTATTCACGCCGAAAAAGAAAACAAACCGCGTGCAAGAAAAGCAAAATAAAAAATTAAGGCTGCACAGTGCGGATCGAAGCGGTAACCAGAAAAATGGACTTGATCCTTTTTCCAATGCAGCGTGGGTCGTCCATACGCTGAAAACAATTCCACCAGGACTTAGGTACATAACTCGACGTCAGTAGCTATTTTTAATATCTACCAGAAACACTTCTATGGAAGAGGTTGACCCCGCTTGACAGTGACATCACGGCGCGGCGGTCCTAGACACCACAACTGATCTAAAATGTTAACGACACCTCGCAGCGTCCTTCAAGACCACACGCACAAATCACGTAGGTGGTCCTCTCTTAATCTTCTTCTGTGACCTCGAGTGTACACGGTCTTGTTGAGGATTCATCTTCTGATAAGTTTGGGATAAAGGAGAATGGAATGGGTTTAACATCCGAGAGCCCTGGTCTACATGCAAACCGCCTGATTTAAAGCTCACAATGGGCTGAAGGGAACTTTCAATTTCGTTTCTGTTTTTCTTCATTTTGTTTAAGTATTTTTCTCGTCTCCAATGCTTAGCTATTTAACACCTTCCACGGCACACGTTGTGTAAGAAATGCATCGTGTACTCTATGTCCGAAATGAATCAACTCACCAATGAGACAAACTGTGGAGGTGCACAACAAAACCAGATATGAGGATAGGTCTGTAAGTTACCCGCCGAACCATTTTCTAAGAATGATACAGACAAAAACTATATGTCACTTTTCAATATAGTTATCTTTTATTGCAATACACTTCTCATATCTTTAAAAAATAGTCAGAAGTCTTGTTTGCCAAATGGGCATAAACAGCATCCATAACTCTTGGTTACACTTAAAGTTCCTTCCTCGAAGGTCCTTCTTGAGTTTTGAGAAGAGGAAATAGCCACTGGGAGCTAGATCTGGGCTGTAGGGTGGATGGTGGAAGCCACATTTCTTCACAGCTTCCTTTGTAAAAAGAGCTGTGTGCACAGGCGCGTTGTCGTGAGGGCGCACACCACCACTCAGCTTTCCTCGCCTTTTCTCTTTTATGAAAGCACGTAGTCTGTGCAGTAGGCCAGCATAGTACTTCCCATTTACTGTGGTGTTCCTCTCCTTGAAGTCAATGAAGAGTATTCCTTCACAGTCCCAAAAGATTGTGGCCATGATCTTCTTGATTGACTGAGTGACCTTGGCCTTTAAAGGCGGTGCTTCGCCAGGTTTACGCTACTCCATTGATTCTCTTTTGGACAAGGGATCATAGTAGAGGACCATAGTTCATAGTTATATCTCCTGTAACAATGGTTTGCAGAACTTCTCTCTCGTTGTCACGGCAGAGCTACAAAAATACCTGACAACAGATGACTCGATGCTGTTTTGAACTGAGGACAGAAGTCTAGGCACCCATCTTGCACGACCTTTTCATAACGCAAATCACCGTCACGCTGCACCAATCTACCTAGTCATGGCACTTTCGATCCTTTAACAGGGCCAACAGAATGAGATGATGTGAAATGGAAGAGCGGAACGTTTGCGGAAAAGAAATATTCATCCCAGTATTCCTTTAATAGACCAGTGTAAACAAAGCAAAATAAAAACAAAACAAATAAAAAAAACCAAAGCTGGTTTCAAGGGATTTGAACCCGGTACTTCTCGAATGCGTGAGCAACGCCGCTCGATATGCAAATTCTATGTTCGTTAAAAGATACCAAAATTTAGAAACATACTAAATATAACAAAAAATAACGTTTAGGGGGAAAAGAACTTATAGTTTGGAAAGATTTTAAACTTTTCCAATTTTATTTGATATCTTCTTGGTTAAGTGCCTTATTATTATATTTTGCTACTTTGATCAGTATGACTTATTTTTAAATATTTTTGTTGACAGGTTTTTAAATTTTAAACAGTTTTTCTCCGAATTTTCAAACTGTTACATTTGAACACAATTTTTCAAATAGCAAATACGTATGATTTTAGATGTTTGAATATAAAAGCTGCAAGAAAAAAGAGGTATGCTTAGATGTGACTAAAATGCATTAACAAAGCTGTGTGGCTAGAAAAAATGTTTTATAAATAATGGTGCATGAATAAAAACTTCAAGTTTATAAAATTTTACATCTCTTTCTCAGCTACATCTTAATTCAGCCCTTGGAAATGTTTTAACAAAACCTTGTAAGATTGAGCTGACCGTAAACAAATTTTTAAAAATAGCAAACGAAAAATAAAACAAATCTGACATAATTCCGCGGAAGAAGTCGCTTATACCTTTGGTAAAGTTAGAGATGATCAGATAGTTCACTGAAGAAGCCCTTATTTATGCAATTGTTGATCCTATAAAAGTTCTTGAGAAATTCTGCCATTAGTACACGTTGTTTTAAACGAACGTTCTACCAACCGCTTGTTTCTAAACGAGTATGGCCTGCAAAGAGCGTATGGCCCATCTGTTTTGATAATCAACCACATATTGCAGATGGATGCAAAACATTATTCGGTTTTATCAGCTACTACTCATTCGTTTGGTAGATGTCGCTTTGTGGACGCGCTCTATTATCGAGTTAAAAACTTATCACAATGAGTTATGGAATAGCAGTGTATTCAAACTGTCGCCTGAGTGATTTAGAAGTAACGGTTTCCGCAATAAATTTACTAAATATTTCATAAATGGTCCGTGGCTGCTATGCATCTTCAAACCGAAGGTTGCAGTTATGCCAAAACAGTTTCTGTCTCGTGTCTGGCGAAATAATAAACGGAATATAAAAAAAGGTGCAACAAAAGTCATCACACATTCTCTTTGACAACACCAATAATGCTTTGGCAGAGTGGCTTAATAAGTTTGTATTCAATGAGTGTTTAGATGCTTAAATTTTTTTAATTATTTATATCCTAAGGGTATCTTTCGTCTAGCTTGTTTTCCCACAGTAAAATTGGATAACATCTAATGGTAAAAAGGTACACACTTCCTACATTGAAGATTTGAAGCTTAAGGGGACCAAGAATATGATGCATTTAAATTTCACATTACTTATTGTGGCATATGGGATGGGGGGGGGGTTGACAATATATTGTAGCATTAAGTTCCTTAAGTAAAAGAAACAGCTGTAAAGACTGCGTAAGGAAAATTGGGGTCTACGCATGTTCTTTAATGGATTTCGAAAGTCGAACGTCTGAGCTTGATAGTGGACGTGCCGCTGATTCGGGGTAGCCATCTTGGTTGATGTCCATCATGAACTTACGTAATAAATATAGTTTGTCTATAGTTTAAATAATGTTTTTTTGTATTCAGTGCTTACCTAACTGCGTAATTTTCCTAATATGATTCCGTTTAGAGTAATGATGGGTAGGATTTCTTTAGATTAGTGTTGTAGCTACGTCTCTTGTCCGACCCCAGTTCGTTAAATAAGTTACAGAATGATATTTTAGTTGAGTGGCTAGCAGGGGGTCGCACCAGTATTATATTCCGAAATATCTAAAAAAAATTATTCCATGAATATTCTATTTTTAAGTATGCTTTCCTTCGGAAGAAGAAAAACCATTGCTCCCGTGTTGTCGATTTATAGCATGTAAAATAACTTCAAGCCTGAAAAAAGAGAAATTTATCGGCCATTTCACGCCTTGAATTGAATGGGACGCTGAAGAACTGAGATGTTAAAGAGCGACCAAATAAATAAACGAAATGGACATTCTTAAAAAAACGTACACGTTCAACAATGTGTGAATACTATATACTACTATGTATTTGTCACATAAATATAACTTAAAATATAAACTTTAGAGAAAAAAAGTTTAAATAATGCAACAAAATCACAGATATTTTTATATATCTTTTTAGAAAAAAAATATAAAAATATCTGTGTTTTTGCTGCATTCTTTAAAATTTTACACCTCTGAATTTGTATGTGCTTTTATAATCCTCTTTAAGGAATAAAATTTTTATTATTATTAATATTATTATTATTATTATTATTATTACTAAGGTAGGCTATAACGTGTAACAGAGAAAGGGAACGGAACTTAGACTAAAGTTAAGTCAAACATATTAACACCTATTTCTTTTCAATATTTTTTCTGAAACATATTAAAACCTTCCTTCAAATAACCGTCTTGTTTCCTAATGACTACCTTAAAAGCATACATAATTATTAATAAATTTAATAGCGTAGTAACTATAGTTTCTGAGAAAATGGTACCTAAAAGTGTTCCTCTTTCTTGGTGTGATATTTTCAAAATATATCTAATATTAAAAGGCAAAACATATTATTACCAGGGTGTTAATTACATAAATTATTTGGGCAAAGAGAAGTCGCTTAGTATTTCGGATTTCTCTAGAATCCAAAGAATTCTATATAGCTGATCCTCGTCTTTAAGGAATTTCAACTCCCCCCTCCCAATTTTATGAGAATGTTTTGAAAATTTGCATATCTAATTTTTATTAATAATACAAATAAATTTTGCTATAAAGTTATAAATATTGGTATGTTTGTGGTGCTCGTGCGAAAATATACAACATAGGAATTTAACATTACCTAAGAAACCTATGCATCAAATCGAAACCAATTGGTCTGTACTCTAAATTGTAAAACAAAAGACTATCTATTCATTATTTTCAGCTGAACTGCCTGACTTAATGTTGTGTTTTTTGATTAAAATATTAAGAATAAAACTGTTAATTATATTTGCATTTGAAAAGTAATAAAATTTAAAAGTATATTTTTAGCTAATAAAGCACTAAAATAAAGTAAAATTTAACATAAAAATCATTAGCTTATTTTAGTATACTATTTTACATGGTTTGCTAATTTAAAAGGCACAGCCAGCAATTATATAAATATTCTATGGGAAATTACAATTTTTAATACACAATTTTTACTTACTGGGTGAACATTTTAATGATTTTGATGAAAAGCTACATTTCGCAGAGTTCATCATCCTTTCCTTTCTATAGAGATTTGCTTGACATACCCCTGGACTTAAAAAGGAATTCACGAATCATCTAAGAGGTCCCCTCTATACTTGTTGTCACATATACGAGTAACTAGTTTATGTACCAAGTTCTTACCAGCTATACGCGAAGTTCTGAAAGTAGCCTTATTTACTTCATCGTAATGCACAAGTAAGTTGTTAAACGGGTGCTGGTGTGAAAAATTACCTTGAATTTAAGGGGTCGAAATAACATTAATTATAACGATAACAGTAAAAAAATTCCTTTATGCAGCAATTGCGTTAAATAAGCGAATTCCTCACCTAGGAGAATTACTTAAAAAAAAAGAGTATAAAAATCAAATTAGGTATTATTAATTAATGAAATTAAATGAGTTATGGCATTACTGTGTGGTATTAGGGGAACAAAATTAGAATTTTTGCAATCTATAAGTATCAGAAAAGAGAAATCACGTATTATTATTATTATTATTATTATTATTATTATTGCAATAATACCACAAAAATTAATGATATACTCATTAAATTAAATGTATGACAATGATGGACAAAGGTGTATTGTGTGGGTATTTTTAAACATTTTAAATCCAACCATGTTTATGACCTGAGCTCTTGGTATTATCTTTACATTCACTAAAATAGAGAAAAATAACAGAAGGTTCGAGTTACATTGCATATTTAAGAAGACGTTCATATGTTTCAATAAAACAAAAACATGTAATTACTTAAATACAATTACTATTTACTAAGCAAATATACGCAATCAACAATATACATCGACGGCTTCATCAATTTTCATTCGCTTGGAAATTTAATGTAAATGGTATTTTGTAAAAATATGTAACAAAAATGTTTTTCTCAGGGTTATTACAGCGCGCTCTTACACACAACTATAATTCTCAAATTAGATTAATATTTTACATTTGCTATCTTCTGACGATGCTTTTGTTAAATATAAAACATATGCAACGTTATAAATACAGTTTATATGCTGAATTAATGAGTTCTTTTATTTTAAAATAATACAGCGAATATTAACCGCGAGAGCTTTTTAAATTTCGGTTTTCAAGTATACCATTACCCTTTACCGTTCAATTCCCCTAATTTTCAGAAATTGTTGTTCTTATTTTATTTAAATGATATATAGAAAATTTAGTTGTGAAGAAACAAATATTGGTGCCGTTAGAGCGATTTTTAAATTTTGGGTTTCAGGGAAACCCCCTTTCTAACTGATTCGATTTCCCTGATTTTTAGGCACTATTTTTCTTATTTTATTTAAATGTTACATGCGGAGTTACGTTGCGAAAAGGCAAATATTGGTGACGCTAGAATAATTTTTAAGTGTTGGGTTTCAGGTAAACCCCACTTCTAATAGTTTGAGTTCACTGATTTTCAGAAACTATTAACTCTATTTTATTTCATTGGCTTATAAAGATTTTTTGTTGTGAAAAAAAAAATTTGCGGCAGCTGGAGATAATTTTAAATTTTGAGTTTCAGGTTCCTAATGGTCCGATTTCCCTGATTATCAGAAACTATATTTTTTATTTTATGTAAATGGTATGAACGGAGTTTCGTTGCGAAAAATACAAATATTAATGCCGCTAGAGCGATTTTTAAATGTTGGGTTTCATTTAAACCTCTTTCCTAATAGTCAATTTCACTGATTTTCAGAAAGCATTTTTCTTGTTTTATTTCAATGGCATACGCCGAATTTCCTTTAAAAATATTTAAAATTGCGACCGCTAGAGCGATTTTAAAAGACTGTTTAAACCCCCACTCCTTTTTCATGTATCCCCACTCATAATGGCCCGATTGCCATGTTTTAGGAAAATTATTTTTATAAATTTATTTTAAAGAAATCCATAGAGTTTCATTAAAAAAAATTGCGGCCATTTTTTTTTTCTTTTCTTTAGGTTAACGTTCACCTCCAATGGTCCAATTTTACTATACATACATTTTTTCCCCCATTATCATTTTCGGTACCTAATAGGTAGGAACAATGGAGATTTGAAGAAATGTTTCATGGGTGCAACCGCAATAGCTTACTAGTTCATAGCTTTAAAATGTGGATACTTATGAGTGTGACGTCATGACTTAATTTTGAGGAGATGTTTATCGTTTCTTCCAGCATTAGGCTTATATAATTTTAAGTCGAAATGGGGAGGAAAAAAAATTAAGAACAACTAAAAAGTTTTAATGATTCGCAGTTCAACGATATTGCTAAAAGGAATAAATAAACACAAATATAATGTTACGGGGACAAACCACTTAACATTAAAATATAACTCTTTAGAAATCATTCGAATTTCTTTAAATAAATTGCAGTGTTTATGCTCACATAGGCAAGCGAAAACTGAACAATTTCTACATCATAGAAAGGAAGAAATAAAACGATTGATGAGATTCCTGCATTTGATAGCGGCTTTATCTCTTCAAGAAATAACCATCCCATCACAGCTAAAATTTCTCGCACCATTGAACAATTTTATAGAATTCATAGAAAATATTGAAGCTATGTTTTAGGCCTTAATCAACAGCAAATAAAGCAACCAAAATTTAAGGGACGCTCTTGCTGAGATATATGAGAATTTAAACCTGCGGCGCTCAAAAGTAAATATGTTAACACTGCCTCCTCGCTTTAAGGCGGTAAATTCAAAGAGTTTTGAGCGAAAGCGGACGTAGCTATGCGTGTGCACACTCGAGGCCACAGACTCTGCGGAAGCCTTATGAACTACAGGCCACCTGGTAATGTTATCAGTTCCGCTAGGGATTCTTCCTGTCCAATAAACATAAGAACGTGCGCCCACCTAATTTACCTCTCTACAAAATTCACACATCAAACCAATATACCTTCTTTGCCTGCTTTCTATCCAATGCGCCAGATTCGAATAGCGTCTTTTATCATTAACAATGTTAGATGCACCACAGGGGGATAAAAACAAAAATACGTAACTAGAAAATAAGACTATGTAAACAATTTAAAAATATTTGTTACTTTTAGCTCTAAAAACTAGCACGATGCAGTAAAATCAAACACCGTTCAAGAACAACAGCGCTTTATGGTGAGCTATACATGTATTATGCATGTGTGTTAAAGCAAAACATAAGGGAACCGGTATTGCGTTCGCCTTTTGTTTTTCTTTTCGCTTTTCATTACCTGCAATGTACTCGGTATTACTTCATATTGACACGGTCTAACTAAACTTGCTGTGTACACTATTATGGATGGCGAGCGTGCTGATAAAATGTTAATGCGGAGCAAAGAAAAGGAACAGTTTGTTCACAATTCAGGTGAAGCAAGTACTTCTGCGTACAATGGATACAAATCTACCTAAGGATAGAGTTTCGCAAAAAAAATATGACAATAATCTATTCGAGGGTAGGTCCATAAGTTTCCGGCCTAACCATGTCCTAGGTACGAAAAAGACCAAAACTGTATTTCAATTTGTTAATTTACGTCTTTGAATTAACATTTCAATTCCCCCCCCAAAATAGTCAGAAGGCTTGTCTGCAAAATGGGCACAAACAGCATCCATCACTTCTTCGTCACACTTAAATTTCCTTCCTCGAAGGTTTCTCTTGAGTTATGAGAAGAAGAAATAGTCACTGGGAGCTAGATGTGGGCTGTAGGGTGGGTGGTCGATTTCCTTGAAGTCACATTTCTTCACAGTTTCCTTTGCAACAAGAGCTGTGTGCACAAGCGCGTTGTTGTGAAGAAGGCGCATACCACCACTCAGCTTTCCTCGTCTTCTCTCTTTGATGGAATCACGTAGTCTGTGCAGTAGGCCAGCATATTACTCCCATTTACTGTGATGTTTTTCTCCTTGAAGTTAATGAAGAGTATTCCTTCATAATACCAAAAGATTGTGGTCATGATCTTCTTGGTTGACTGAGTGACCTTGGCCTTTAGAGGCGGTGCCTCGCCAGGTTTATGCCACTCCATTGGACAAGGAATCATAGTAGAGGGACATAGTTTCATCTCCTGTAACAATAGTTTGCAGAATATCTCTCTCGTTATCACGTCAAAGCTTCAAAAATGCCTGACAACAGATGACTCGTTGTTGCTTTTGTACTGAGGAAAGAAGTCTAGGCAACCATCTTGCACTAACCTTATTCATGTTTAAGTGTTAATGAATAATTCGAAGGACTGTTGTTTTAGAAAGGCCCAACCTTGCTGCTACTTCTGTAACTTTGAGCCGTCGGTCTTCCATACTTTCTTCTTGCACAAGAGCGATGTTTTCAGGAGTGAGCACCTCCAAGGGCCGACCTGCACGCTCTTCGTCTTCAATGTTTTCTCATCCCATTTGAAAAGTTTGGCCCAATTTTACCAGAGAATATGAGGGGAATGGTTCCCCATATACACCGTCCAATTACTGCTTAATTTTCTTTGGAGTATGTCCTTCTTTTGTGAAGAACTTAATAACAGCTCGATACTCTACTTTGTAACTGTCACAATCTTGTACACATAATCTTCTTTATGCAACTATATCTGAACAACATAACACAGCAAAGTGGAAGTTGCAGCTGCAATGATTTACTTAACAGATAAGGTATGACACCAAATAAGACTTTTGTGAAGGTCATACTCTTACCGGCGAGGCCGGAAACTTATGGATCTACACTCGTGAGTTTCGATTTCTACATCTTTGTGTCAAGCTCTACTAGATGTTAACTGGGATGCAAAGTAGAGCAATTTCTTACGCTGGACACCCAGTTCGGTCACGTTCTGTGGTAAGATGAACGCAAGGATCAGAAACTAGCACGGACACCGTAAGAAGGAATACGAAGCACAAAGACCCCCAGCCATTCTCCACGCAGTGGAGAAATGGGCACTATCCCTGCACGTAAGAGCCAATATCCAGTGCTTTCTTTTCGAGATGGGAAACATATTATTAACATGCTTTGCTCATTTTTTTTCCATGCCTGTTATAAAAGAGAGCCTAGGTATGCTTGAGGATATAGCAGTGTTTGCAAACTTGCATTTTGAACAATTTTGTATTTACTTAATGATAAAACTAACCATTTTGCTTCCTCGTTTTCTCTTTCTGAAGAATGATTTTAATTTTTAACCTTTGTTATAAATATGCGTGAAGACATATACATAGACAAATCCATAGCTTCTGTTTATTTTTCACTGCTGTAAGAATAATAAAAAAATAAAAACAAAATTAGGTCTTATTAATTGATGAAATGAAATAAGTTATAGCATTATTTCATGATATTTGGGGAACATCATTAATTCCTGCAATCTATAGGTATCATGAAAGTGAAATAACGTTTTAGAAGTATCATTATTATAAAAATTTAGATTAAAACAAAAAATTAATGGTATACTATTAATTAAATAAAATGCATGACCACTGAAACAAAGCTATACTATGTGAGTAATTTTAAACATTTTTAAATGTAACCATGTTTATGAACTGAGCCATTGGTATCATCTTTACTTTCACTAAAATAGAAAAAAAAACAACAGAAAATTTCCAGTTACGTTGCATATTTAAAATAAGATGTTCATATGTTTCAATAAAACAAAAGCATGATACTATGTAAATACAATTATTATTAAACATACGCGATCAAGAATATGCATCGATGTTTTCATCGATATTCATTTCAAAGTTTCATTTTTAAATTTAATTTAACTGTTATTTTGTAAAAATATGTAACAAAAAGTTTTCTGAAGGTTATTACAGAGCGCTCTTGCATACAAATATAATTTTCACACACATATTAGATTAATATTTCTCATTTACTATCTTCCCGACAAATATAAAATATAAAATATGTGCATTCTTATAAATATGCTGAATTAATTTGTCCTTTTATTTGAAAACAATATAGAGCAAATTAAATGCAAGAGGGATTTTTGAAGTCGGTTTTTAAGTACACCCCTATTCCTAATGGTCCAATTACCCTAGTTTTTTAGTAACTATTGCTCTTATTTTATTTAAATGGTACATACGGAGTTTCGTTGCAAAAAACAAAGTTAATGCCGCTAGAATCATTTTTAAATGTTGGATTTCAGGTGAACTCAAATTTCTAATAAACTAATTTCATTGATTTTCAGAAACTACTTTTATTATTTGGTTTGACTTATATATATCGAGTTTAGTTGTGAAAAAACTAATATTGGTGCTGTTAGAGCAATTTTTAATTTTTGGGTTTCAGGTAACCCCATTTCCAATAGTCCCAATTTCACTGAATTTTTGGAAACAATGTTTCTTATTTTGTTTCAATGGCCCATACTGAGTTTTCCTTTTTTTTTTTTTTTAATTGCGAACGCTATTAACCCCCCACTCTTAATTGCCCGATCGCTCTGATTTTCGAAAATTTCTTTTATAAATTTCTTTTAAATAAATATGCCTAATTTCTTTGAGAAAAAACAAAAATTGCGGTCGTAGGCGATTTTTCAAAATTTCGCTTTAGGTTAACCCCTACCCCAATGGTCCAATTTTGCTCGTTAAGGAACTGGACAAGTCGTTTTAATTGATGGTTATATGTCGAGATTCGTTAAGAAAAAACAAAAATTGTGATCGCTTGAGTGTTAACAGACACACACAAATGCATTTTTCCATTGTCATTTTCGGCACACAGTATATGGATCGATGAATTTGAAGAACATTTTGAAAAATCGTTTCACTACCGGTCCGTAAATCAAGCGTCCTCATTGTAGATACACGGTACCCAGCTTCCGTATGTGCCGCATTAGCTAAACTATGCTTAACGAAATTGTGTACACAAGTATAGCTCGTTAAAAATAATACATTAACTCCTATAATTCAAAATATGATTAAATACTTTGATAATGTTTTACTGTTAAATACTTTTAACTGATATACGGCCATCCTTCTGTCAATTTGTTTCCACACTCTATTAAGCAAACTGGACAGCAAAATAATCTGTATACAGCGGCGTTTTGTGGTTTCGATGTGTGTTCTATTTATTGTTGTGTTTTCAAAGCAGACGATTCAGAAAAGTGACTTGGATACCATTTTATTGCTGAAAAATTCTTAAAATAAAGACACTTATGTTTGCATAACGATACATGTGCTACAGATGTTTAGACATGGGCCACATGAGTGGCCGAAGTCGTTACGGTACGGAATCGTGAACGGGAGATCCAGTGGTCATCCTCCTGACTGGGGTTATATCCAAGTTTTTTTTCAGTTATCATAAATGGCAAATGCTGGGAAGGTACCCTAAATTTAGGCCTAGATCGTTTCCTTCCTTAAAAAGATTTTTTTTCCCGAATTTATCATTTCAATGTATCTTCAGTGTCCACTGCCTGTGATGCCACAGTAGTAAACATGGGCGTAAAAAACTATTTTTAAAAAAAATCCAAATCTGTTTTTATACATTTCACGTACAATATTGCAATGTGTAGAGCTTGATGTAGTCACAATAATAAGCGATTATCAACAATACAGAACTAGCAAATTAGATACAGAACTGAAAATGCCCACTTCAATGTGACGATTAAGCCACTCTTGAAATTGAAAATTATGCTTCATCATAGATAACGATATGAAGATTTATTCAAAATGTGATTTTTGTAAACAATTTATAATGTCTTTTAGTTAACATGAAGTTAAATAATACACTCAAAATAAATATGTTTTTGGACCACGAGTTTGCGATTATCTTTTGTCTTAGATTAGACTCTGATGTTTAAAGTTTTCGAAGTATTTACGAATACCATGTTTGATTTTGAAAATACATTCCCTGTAGTTTCATATATCTACATATTTTCTTTAGTGGTTTTCCAATTCTAGCATATTGGGGGGGGGGGGAACATAGCTTTTCTTTTCATATCTTTACGAGATATAAACATCATCCTATATAGGGGTTAATCTTCTCTTCCTAGAAATCTATCACGATATGTTGTTTAAATTTGGACGTATTTCAATGTTCCACAATGCTTGTCACAGATCTTTAGAACACAATAGACCCTCCCTGTTCACGATATTGGGTAACTGGGCAGAGCCCCTTCCCGCAGCATTTCCATATGCCGGTATCTTAAGTCTTTAAGACCCCCTCTCCCATTCCTCTGTGAGGATAGATGCGAACCGGCCGCAGCCAATCATCCAGATTCGTTACCCTGCCTTCCCTGTACAGTGGTAGGGCGGCCTAATGTAGCATCGGCCTCCTCAACTCTACAGGTGAGTACCCGAGCTCTTTTGATGACACAAGAGCATTATTACGTCACGGTATACTAAATTACTCTTGAGTTGCTGGAACTCTTATCCCGTCATCCGGACGATTCCCCATGGAGACGAGTTTGGATGACTGGCCAGTCGTGCTTCTAGTAACATCAGAAGTACCATAGGTGCTCAGGGTCTGCAGAGCTCGCACCAGAGCATATGAATGAGCCGAACCCCCCCCCCCCCAGGTCGGTCCTGGTGGTCTAGTGGTAATCATACTTATCTCGCGGGTTTAATCCCGGCCGATGAATTTTTTCGGGGTGTAAAACCCCTAAATATGGCTTCCTTTGGCAAGGAAGTAAAGCCGTGGGTCCCGTTTCGTAGATTTACAGCACGTAAAAGAACCTCAAGCCTAAAAAAAAAAAAAAGAGACCTCTAAGCAAAATTTATCGGTCGTTTCACGCCCTGAATGGAATGGGATACTGATGACCTGAGAAGTTAAAGAGCGTCTGTAAATAAACCAAATACCAACAACACTCACCTTTACGGAAATTATAAAGGGGATCCCTCCTATTACCAGGGGATGTTGTGGTTTACAATTTTCTCACAGAGGTCTGCGCATCCCGTAGGTTTTTACATTAGGACGGCACCTAGGGCTATTCCGACCCGCCGTTCGGCTGCAGACGTTTGCGACGCCCAGATGCGCTAAGTTGCCTTAGCTACCAGATTCTTACTGGTGGAGAGGTCTCGTCTAGCAGGACCTACTCGTATTATAGAGGTGAGTCACCCAGGCATTTAGGTAGCCGCCACCCTCCTCACAAATGGCAGCGATTCAGGAAAACCTTTCTCAAGGGTATACGCCTTCAGTGCTCCCCTGGGACACGCTGCCATCGTGGGTACTCATTTTCCCGTGAGTTCCAGGACCAACTGTCAAGCCGAGTACAACCCAATCCGGACAACTCCCCTTCGGGAGGGGCTCGAATTAGTCCGGCCCGGCTCCTTCTAGTAACGTCAGAAGTACCGCGGGCTCTCAGGGTCCGCAGAGGGTAGATCTTCAGAACAATGAAGTCACAACTACCTAAAATATCACGAATGCAACTCGCGCCCATTGAGTGAAGTGTACAAAGTGGCCAAAAGTCGCTAAAAATAGAAAAATTACAAAGAAGTGCTCATTTATAAGTACTTCAACTGCATACACTCCATACACTAACAGATCTCCTGTTTCATGGAAAACATTTACAGTCACTCGCGAGGTATTCTACAAGTGAGATCTCAACTTTGCACTCACTCAGTTCAACATCACACGAGCGATTTAATGCTTTCATAAACCTCTCCCCCACCCAAAATATGGGCATCTGGTGCTCTGGGTATGTTCTCGAAATCCTGCGAACAGTTGAGGTGGGACTTTGTAGTCCCTGTGATCCCAGTGAATTGACAAGCTATGTTCGTTTTCAAAGAGTTTATGTTTCTGCTGTGTACAGAGAATTCCAGATGTTTCCTCTTTATAAAATGAAATTTCTGTTGAATTTGTTTACCAATTCACGCTAATGGCTTTCAAATCCATCTGTAAGTTCGTGTTTCTCTGAATACCAAGTTTTACTATCAAGTCAATGCCAGCAATATAACATTTCATACTATTACATTCCCCCACCCCCCAAAAATCATAAGGAATTTATGCACACCCTGTATTATTACATCTTAAGAATACTTAATAGAGTGTTTTCTAAAATTTTGAAAAATAAAATTATGGTAAATATATCAATTTTAGAACACGTTAATTACTAACTAGTGCAAAAGCAAATATAACTCTTTCAAGTCTGTATGTACGTAAACTAAATGAAAAAAGTCTCTCGCTGCATCTATGAGAAATACTGCATGCAAGGATGGCAACTTTGGTATTTAACTTTTAGATAGAAGCCCGGCACATCTGTATAAACAACTGCATGCTGGGAACAAAGTATAATTATTTTAGAGGTCTGTTTTCTAGATGTCGGCTTCCCTCTGTTTGCTCGGCCTCGGCGTTGTTTAGGGCTCACCTCTGTTTATTAAAGCCGTTTAGACAGCTTAATGGGATCCGTAACTAAGCTATTAAAAAACCGTGGAATTAAGCCAAGAGCGTTTCTTCGCCCATGTGCAACTGTTGCTTAAACAAACTCAACCCGTCCCGAAGACCTTGCGGCACCAAGACACAAGGAGGGGAAAGAAAAAAAAATTGTGCTCTAACCGCTGCCAAATTAAATTCTCCTTAAATATTCCGGCGTTTCTCCACATGGTTTCATGGTATCTTATTTAATAGCAAGAAACTTTATAGTTCGATTGCGTTTGGTTGGAAACAAACGACAGTAAATTTTGGCTACGTAATTTAAATATTACTTAAGCAAGAGATACTGAACACCAGTTTCGAAGGATATTATCTAAGATTATAGCCGGTAAGCATCGTGCGATTGTTTGACACAGACCAAATAGCTAAGCAAAAGAAAAAATCGGAGCGAGAAAGCCAACCTATCGGCAATCTGAGACCCTCCAGTGATATTTATTGGGACTATTTCACGAATAAAATAAGAATTTAAAAATAATTCCTCTAAACCTGGTTTACAATATTGTAATAATTAGTACATTTGTATTATGAATACTAAAACTTTTCAAGCCATATAGTAACAGACGAATATCGATTGTCAGTGATGCCAATAGAGAAGAGCTAAATACGGGTTTGAGACTATTTCATGAATATATGCGCCCTTAAACAATATTCATCGTGTATAAAATAAGAATGAAAATTATATATATATATATATATATATATATATATATATATGAAATTCCTGCACGGATTATTAACAACTGTATAAAATATTATACTTACTTATGAATACCTATCTATTCAGGAACTGTGAGAATGAAATAGACGATAGTCAACTGTTACAGTCGCTACAGTTCGATTTATTAATACCAATTGAGAAAAACAAAAGAGAAAAGATTTACCATTCAAAACAGCGTGTTTATTAAGATATGTGGTTGCTTAGGCAGATAATGTTACAAATGATCTCAGACTGTTTAGCTGAATACGCCAAAGCAATTGCTTGAGTGAATAAACATTAAGTTAGTTAAATTTACAATATCCCCCAAGATATATAATGGGTATGTGTGTACAGTCTATAGCACCTAAAATGCAGCAAAGTTACGAATGCTATAGAAGCCTAGCATCAATTTCTTTACATCATCCTCTTCTGTCGGCATTTTAATGAACTGATGTCTCCGAGCTGCAATTGCTCTAGTAAATTTATGGATGGTTCTACTGGCCGTTTCTTTCTTCATTTTGAATATACCTCTAATAACTATTTGGAAGCTCCCTATCGCATAGAACCTTAAAGTTAACCTCGAATGCAAAACACGATTTCGCTTAGTTTGTGATTGTAATCGGGAACGTAACATCTTTTCCAATTCTTTGACATTTTTGCTAAGCGAAATCACATTTTGAATTTCATCTTCGGATTAGATGTCGGAAATCAAGGAAATCTGTACAATATTCCGCTTGTAAGGTTAACCTAACATAACCTATAATTGAACGCAACTCTGTTGTAATTACGTGAAATGAAATGCGATACATTGAAGAAACTACAGGAAATTGAAATAAACTTAGCTAACCATTTTATTTATAAATGAAGTTGTTATGCTTCTATACTGCAAGAAATGCTTTATTTAGCAGTTACTAAACTCTAGTTAGAAAGTTGTGAAATTTCGCGAGTTAGATTTAATTTGAGGTTAAGATTCAATAATCTTATATTAATGCTTATACAACCAAAATTTCCAAGTTAAGTATAACTGATGGTTAATTTTATGCCCTAAACTCAAGTTAATTATTTGTCCAACTGGCAATTAATGTGAATCTTTCAACTAAACATCACCATGGCCCACATTAAAACTATATATATTGCTAAGGTTATTCTGTAGTGTTACTTAGAGCACAGTACACACAATATGGACAGCTTGGGTATTTCGCCGGATCGAATTCTGAGTGCGCATGTCACGAAATTGACTGTACTACCTGCACTCTGCCATAGATGGCTCTTCATAAATAAAGGAATGGCATAATTGAAATGCAGACCAAGAACACTTATTGCTACACTTTTAATAAAGTAAACAGCTACCAGGCATGCGTATGCCATGAAACCCTATTGTCGAATGTATTTCCAAACACTTTCTATTGACGTCACCGGGAAGGTGGCGGTTGGCGAATATGTTTGCAATACCCGTTCATAATTTTCTAGTTGCGTAGGGCCAGAGATGCACTTATATGTGACATATGTACAACAGAATCTGAAATGAAGCTCTCTTATATTTTATACGATCGTAAAAAAGCTAAGACATGGAGAATAAACTTAACGTGAGAAGTGTTATGATGTAATAAATTAACACAGAGAAACTTGGAAAAATTATACATTTCATATACCAGAAGACGAATGGGTCAACTGCCTTGAACTAAAAACTAAAAGGAAGCAAGACTTCGAAAGATTATGAAGATACGACAAAATCTTTAAAGCTTCTTTGGTCTAAACATCACAGTGCGCTAGAAATCAATAATCTATATGGAGACGAAAACGTTTTAGTGAGACGTCAAATGCATAACTTGCCCTTATAGTTCGAAGTTCCAAGTTAATAAAATTCTAAGCTAAATACAAATAGTGTGTGGAATCAGTTTAAACATTTAATTTTCTAAATTGTGCTTTTAACAATTATACATTTAATTTGTGTTGCAGTTGTTACCTAAGAGTTTAAATGAAAGAAAAAGCTGCATATCTCGCAAATCGTTTTAATTTCTACCTTTATCTGATCGCCGGATTGAACATTCATAACAGTAAACGCATTTTATGGATATATTATTTTATTTTCATCCTTTCATTCGATAAATAGTCAAAATAAATAGAGTTACAGCTCCAGATTAATTCTG
The DNA here is from genome assembly GCA_030762175.1 of Metallyticus violacea. Classification (NCBI taxonomy): domain Eukaryota; kingdom Metazoa; phylum Arthropoda; class Insecta; order Mantodea; family Metallyticidae; genus Metallyticus; species Metallyticus violacea. The sequence goes on from CM060841.1 coordinate 23,978,374, forward strand.
GAGCTCTCGTTACATTACTGCAGATAAGCCTTTGCCCAAATTTAGATACTGCTTTTGTCCATAGTCATCTGTCATTACATGGGATAGCCCTAAAAAGGCGTAACGAAATTTCTTTAGTAATCTTCTGTGCGCAACAACTATATGTTCTACATGTTTTCCATCAGGGGGGGGGGGCTGAAGTCGTTAAAGCACGGATTCGATTCCCACCAGGACTGTTCTCCTTGACTGAGATTTTTTCCACGTTTTCATCAGTCCTCATACTAGCAAATGCCTTAAATTTAGACCTAAAACGTTTCCTTCCTTAAATAAATAAACAAATAAATGAAAAAAAGCCTTTCCCAAATAATAATGTCATCTCATGTGTCGTCAATGTGCACTGCCTATGCTGCCAATGTAATTATGAACGTTTATGGCTATTGAAAAAACATGTGTAAATGTTCCACACGGTTTGTCACCCCACTCCCCTGTTACATGTACAGAACAGTTTCGATGTTTACATAAAGTTCGTCTAGACTACGAGGAATGCGTATAAGCAGGAGCGGCCCATCAATAAAGGCCAGATGAGCCAGGCCCTCCGCCCCCAAAGAAAAGATCATAATTATTTGCCATTTTCTCTCTACTGGCCAACTTTTAAAACAAAAAATGAATGAAAAGAGGGATGCATAACCGGTATCTTAAGCAACAAGCGCATTTCCTCTCTACTGTAGTAGCGGTAGCTTGCGGGTCCTCCATTAGCGAGGGAAGCTCATGGGCCAGTCCGGAAAATTTTACGCTCTAAACTTATACCTTTGTAGGCCAGTACACGCTGTCACTTTCCTCCAATGTGTACATTCATCCATTTTTCCCAGACTAGTAAACAAGCATTTTGCTTATTGACATGGCCACTAAGCAGCACATCACAATTCGTGAGAATGCCACCAGATTTGCAGATATTCAGTATCTTGAACACCTTGCTCAGCTTAGTCGGTCCTGGTGGTGTAGTGGTTACCATACTTGCCTCCTATACCCAAAACGCGGGTTCGAACCCGGCCAGGACCGATGGATTTTTTCGGGAGTAAAAATCCTAAGTATGGCTTCCTTCGGAAGGGAAGTAAAGCCGTGGGTCCCGTGTCGTACATTTGCGGCACGAAAAAGAACCTCAAGCCTGAAAGAGAGGCCTCTGAGCAAAATTTGTCGGCCGTTTCACGCCCTGAGTTGAATGGGACGCTGATGACCTGAGCTGTTAAAGAGCGTCCTTAAATAAATCAATCAAAAAAAAAAAAAAAAAAAAAAGGCTCAGCTTATCAAATACTATCTATAACATCGTTTTTTTGTAAAAAGTATTTTCATACGATCTTTGATTTGGGGGGGGGGGGTTTCACTTGTACACTTTCTGAAAGTCAAAAGAAATTAAATTACTTCTCTTTATTTATAACGCATTAGCGACTTCATTATTCCAGCAAGCAAAAGACGAGGAAATTACAACAAGGGTGCAAAGTAACAAGCTATAAAAAGTATTTTCCAAAACAAATTAGCAAGAGAAGAATGGTATAAATATGTGAATGAATTAGAACAAGACATTCACGGTGCACAAAATAAAGCAAGGTGAAACAATTAAGAACAGAAGAGAAAGAAATTTAACTTGCCCACTTTCATATTATTTTTACATTATGAAAAACCTTTGATAGGGTTCTCCGATACAAACTATGGACTGTAATGCAAGAGAAAGGATATCTTATTCATTTGATTCAGGTAATTTACAGCCTGTACAAAATTACAAGAATTAAGATTGGCAATAGCGTTAGAACTGGAAACAAAACAGAAGAAATAAACCAAGGCGTTTAACAGAGATGCCCTTGATTGCTGGAGTTTTGAAAGAAATATTCTAGAAATCATTTTTATACATTCCAAACATGTGAATCTGTGATTTTTGTCTCAGAATTCATGTTTCTCAAACATAGTTCTATCTTCATCTAATTACAGCCATGCAGGTCTCTTTTTCACCAATCTTTCTCTGCTAAGAAACTCTTACCTGTAGGTTTGAGAACGACTCAATTCAAACAAAGTATGCCATTGCTTTTTATAGCGGTAGGAATGGTAGAAGATCGACGCTTTTGCCGTAGCACAGAATGTCACTCTTTACGGTTTGTCGTTATTCCCACTTGTCGCTGTTTCACTTATTCCAAATAGATGCAAAATAAAAGCTTTGTATGTTTACCTAACCTAACCTAACCTACATTCGTTCGCTATGACCATAATTTGCACTCATAGTTTCTACATTATCAAGTTATTTTTATGCTATGGTGTATAATTAACATGACAAACGTATTTCAATGTAAATTATAAAAACATTTAAAATAATTTAATTAATTTATTTTGTACGAATTTGCCGTAGAGCTAAAATTCCCCAAAATATATTTTAATTTCACTTTATATTTCAACAAACGTATAATATTGCATTTTTAAAGTAAAAATTAGTAACGAATGTTCGTGTTTGCCGTAAATAGGTGAAAAAAGTATCAATTAATGGCATGCTGTTGTTAAAGCATTCATTGTTCGGTAACATGCATAACATAATAAATATTCAGAAAACTTTAAATGAAATTTTAACTTTTTCTAGCATTACGTTTGTCTTCTTCTTTGACTACAAGATTTAGACCATCTGGCCTGTTTCGTATTCTATCCTGCATGCTGTTCCAACTAGTACACCCCCCTTGCTTGTGGTTCAAAACATTTTAAGCGTTTAGAATAGAAATGGTGTACGCTCCATTAATTCAATAAAGTTGAATACCTTATCCATAAGCACCGCATACGCCATTATAATCATGTTTATAGAAATTCTTGTTGCTGACGTCATTAATAGACGAATAATGAAAATTATAGCCATAATAAGGGAACCTATGTTAAAGGAAGTTTTGTGCATACCAAAATTAAGTGGGACACATCTGCTACTTGTTTGCCATCTTGACCGGAAAAATCCACGATACGATAGGGGAATGTTTCTAAACATCTTTACGTTTTACTTGGAATACTGACAGCTTGTTCTATTTGTTCAGAAGAGGAACTTTTGACAGATCAAATCCAATCGGATTAAAGTAACTGATCCCCCTCTTTGGAAGTTTACTCTGCTAGTTGTTTCTAGACTGTATGCAGGCTTGAATTCTTCTGAGAAAACAGAAACTTTTCTACCAGAAAATATAGATCCTTTTACTTCTTGTTTCATTATTTGAGACTGAAGAACATCTACAGACTGTTTTCAATGTGATGCAGTATTTCAGAACATCTTCTACCCACGTTTTTATCCAAGATGTACAGTACTAATAAAATTCATTATGCACGGTATATCCAAGTATCGCTTCGGCCTCGCGGAAACGCATGTAAGGTTAGTGCAAGATGGGTGTCTAGACTTCTTTCCTCAGTGCAAAAGCAGCAACGAGTCATCTGTTGTCAGGCTTTTTGGAGCTCTGCCGTAGCAACGAGAGAGAAGTTCTGCATATCATTGTTACAGGATATGAAACTATGGTCCTCTACTATGATCCCTTGTCCAAAAGAGAATCAATGTAGTGGCGTAAACCTGGCGAAGCACCGCCTCTAAAGGACAAGGTCACTCAGTCAAGTAAGAAGATCATGGCCACAATCTTTAGGGACTGTGAAGGAATGCTCTTCATTGACTTCAAGGAGAGGAACAACACAATAAATGGGGAGTGCTATGCTGGTCTACTGCACAGACTACATGCTTCCAGCAAAGAGAACAGGAGAAGAAAGCTGAGTGGTGGTGTGCGCCTTCTTCACAACAGCGCGCCTATGCACACAGCTGTTGTTGCAAAGGAAGCTGTGAGGAAATGTGGCTTCAAGGAGATCGACCATCCACCCTACAGCCCAGATCTAACTCCCAGTGACTATTTCCTCTTCTCTAAACTCAAGAAAGACCTTCGAGGAAGGAAATTGAAGTGTGACGAAGAAGTGATGGATGCTGTTTATGCCCATTTTGCAGACAAGACTTCCGACTTTTGGGGGGGGGGGGGATTGAAATGTTAATTCAAAGATGTGAAAAGTGTATTGCAATAAAGGGTAACTATACTGAAAAGGGAAACATAGTTTTCGTCTTTATCATACCTATAAAATGATAGGCCGGAAACTTATGGACCTACTCTCGTAATTTGGATGGTAGGCTATGTATATCCACTGTATATCCAATACAGAATCTGTAACCGAAAAATATGGAAAATCTATTTTAGCTTTATGTAAGAATGTGATGTGGGGATGGAAAAAACTTTTACTCGTTGCACTTTAGACAACCTGGTCACCGTCAGGAAAAGAAAAGAAAGAAAAAAGTTGATGTTGAAACTTGAACTTCCTGCGCATGCTCTAGTTCTGCGCCACTTCTCGATACATATTTGTTTATACAATTGATGTACAGCAACAAGGCAAGCAGCATACTCCGCAATATCGACCCGGTGAACCGCGCTCGAAAACGAAGTGGTGATGGAATATTTCCTGCTGTGAGTGCCTCTCTATTGCAGCAGCTGTGGATCTTTTGCTATCTATAAAGTTTTTGATGATCATATCAGTCATTTTTTTGTCATGCAATGTTTTTTTCCGGTATTAATTTCTTTAATTTTTCTACATTACATACTTTATCAATGTCTTAGGTTTTGTACATCCTTTCTTTGGAATTCCTAATGATAAGATCAATTTGCACATTTGAAGAACTTTCCATTTTGCATTATGATTGTCGATTGTCCATGCTTTTGTTGCTAGCAATGGCTTCCCACCGCCCCTAGCAAAAGTGGTCAGTGATGCGTGCGTGTTCAGGAGCTATATAGTGAAGGTATAGAGCTGGCTAGACTGGCCACAAGACAAATGCACGTCGCGTAATAAAACGGATTTGATAATTTTTTGTCGATAATTTCACTCCGTAATCCGGTTGTGATTGGTCAAAATTCAAAATTTTGTTTCGTTCATTGGTCGATTTTAAGATGACGTCACATGAGTGAAATAGTCATAAATATATCAGAGTATAAGAATGGTTGAACCTAAATAAATAATGACATCTATATAATAATTTTCCCTCTCGCGTTTGATTATATTTCTTTTATAACAATTTTTTCCATTCCACAAGCAGCTTAAAATCTCTATCAATACTTTTCATTGCTTACCTATGCGTTGATAAATCTATAAATGAGTGTTTAAGGAATACTCGTTCATAAACAAAAGAATAAACGCCTGACATTTCAACTGCCTAGTGCACCACCGAAAAGTGACCTAAAGAAAAGGTGACCGTCCATAAAAGATTCGTCTCATCTCTAGTGAACACTTAAGTCTCTTTTGATAATTCATAACACACAACAATCGAATATTTATGATTGTGTCTTAAATACACTGGCTATAGTCATTTTAGAGCATACTAAATTTCCAGAAAGAACAGTCAGCCATACGAACAGTCTTCTGTGTCATCGAATCGGCTCAGAAAACCTCATTCAAGTTGCGCTGCCTTGACACGCTGTTTACTCTAACGTTAAGAGTTTATAGTTTCGAACGGCTGCCTTAAGAATTCATATTTATAATTCATGGGAACTATTTTAAGGTCTGAATGCATTTCCTATTTTATTTTTCACTCTTCGGCATATTAAAGGCATTCCCCTAACGCTGATGGAAAGCCAAATGTTCTTGAAAACTCATAAGTGGGCGAAATATAGCATAAACAAAAAATTCACAAAATTTTAATGGAGAATATATATGTCATGTAACGCCAGTCGAGCTTTTGCAATTACAGAGAGATTAATTGAATTACGGGCTGGCATGGCGGGGCTGCGTTCTGAGATAAGCCAGTCGTCAAGACCCGTATAATGCTTTTGTAGGTAGCAGCTTTTAGTTTGATAGAGACTTTGTCAGTGAGTGGTTGTGCTTTCGTGTGTTCATCGGTGTTTTCATTGTGTGTAAATTGCGTGCTAATTGTTCTTTGTTAGTTACCCGCTATATATAAAACTCTAAGAAAAAGTCACACTTGAGATCGCATGCCTTATCTCACTGTAAGAATTTTGATGGTGCTTTTAATTTAACTCTTATTGATGCTTTACCTACACAATGCTCTGATAGTTTACTCAGAGATAGAGAAATGGCAGCTATATTTTTACATAAAGCGCGTATACCACCTGGTTTAAATCTTACTTATTAGTTTTTTTTCTTCCCACACTCTCATTTCTAGTTTCATCTGTTTCCATGCATAACGTTACCTTCGATACTCAATATTTACTTTTATCACCGTCACTTTTCTTGCCATAGAAGGACTCCACGAGTTCGAAGTATAGCGATCCCAAGTGTGACTTTTTCTTAGTGTTTTATCCTTTTGTACTATTATAATTACTGTTAATTCTTTACATTGTTAATATTGTTACTTTATTTTTATTTTTATTTTATATTGTTTGCACCTCTGGTGTTGCTTTTAACTTTGCTATTTAAGTTTAATTTGCTTTTGCGCGTTTTAAAAAAGCGATCTCAAGTGTGACTTTTTCTTAGTGTTTTATCCTTTTGTACTAATATAATTACTGTTAATTTGTTACATAATTAAAAGTGTTACTTTATTATATATATATATATATATATATATATAGTCTTGAAGAACATTTTTATATACGATACATGTGTGAAAAAGGATTCTTGTAGAGAAGTGGTAAGGCGATTTGCAAGAAAATATCCAGGTAATCGCGTTCCAGGTAGAGAAACTGTTCGCCAACTTGCTAATAAGTTACAAGAGACGGGATCTCTCAATGATAAGAAAAGGTAGATAAAATACATGCATTTAGTATGCAGATGTTTAGCAGCGTAATGCCGCTGAGGGGCACTGTTTTCAATATCTCTTATAATACAGGTTAGTGCTTATTATTATTATTATTATTATTATAATTATTATTATTAATTTTAAATACAGTAATATGTTATACTTTCAGTAAAAATATAAATACTAAAATAAAAGTGCTGCTTTTACGCTTGACGTCTCTTATCTCTCTCCTTTTGGAGGCTCCAGTCAGGTGGTTGTAACTTAAATCTTTCGTTCGGGGAGTTAACAGCAATGTACCCTAACATTCGTTGTATTTTATTAGCAGCAGTACCAGATGTGTGCCAAAGAAAATTTTATTATTATTATTATTATTATTATTATTATTATTATTATTATTATTATTATTAACTTCGTAACAACACAAACTGGTTTAATCATAAGTGTGACTTCTACACATTTTTTCTACCAAGCGTTGTAAGGAATATTACACCGTGTTACATCAACTTTAGATTTTTTGAGGGAAGTATCTACTTGCAAATTTACAATAAATGCGATGTCATTGTTATTAAACCTACTGCTATTAGAAAAATGTAATGTAAAATCGTTCAGAACTTATTTATTTAAATACATCAATAATATTTTATTCATCTTTTGTTGATCGGGGTTATTTATGTGTTGAATAGTTTTATGTGTTCCTCCCTTTTTTGATCTGATACATCGTGGCTCTGGAACTACTTACAGCGCAGAGCTCATGTATAGGACACGAGAAAGTTACTAAATTTTCGTGACTGAACAAATTACTGTCTGGCGCATTAACAAGCTAATTTTCCCCTATTTTTCGCCCATTCATCTTAACTCGTAAGGAATTTTTACATGTCCTTTAAATTATGACAAAGTACCCAGTAATCGTAGCATATGAGAGACCGATTCATGCATGGCAGTCACCCCTCTATACTATAGGCGAAATAAGAACGGGTTCACGAGGAACATCTCAAGTCCGGTTCAATCGACAAACGTGGCACAATCATAAGTAAAAAGTTCGTCATGCAAGAGCTGCGTAAACTAAGCAAATTTCTCACAGAGTTGAATAACTTTTAATAAAAATTAATATGAAATCCAAATTAGACTTTATTGATTAATGAAATGCAAAGAGTTGTGGCATTGCTGTGTGGTATATGGGGAACAAAATTAGAATTCTTGCAACAAAAACTACATTTTTAGAATTATCATCATCATCATCATTCAGATTAAACCACAAAAATTAATGGTATATTATTAATTAAATGAAATATATGACCACTGATACACAAAACTATACTGTGTAAACATTTTTAAATGTAGCCATGTTTATGAACCAAGCCCTTGATCTTTACATCCACTATAATATGGAAATAACAAAGTTTTGAGTTACATTGTACATTTAAGATGTTCATATGTTTCAATAAAACAAAAACTTGTTACTATTTATAAACACAATGAATGTACAAAGCAAATAAAAATAATCGAATTTTCTTCAATTTTCAGTGGCTTTGAAATGTAATTTAAATGTATTTGTAGTAAAAACATGTATCGCAAACGATTTCTGAAGATTATTACAGAGCGCTCTTGCATACAAATATAATTCTCAAACAAAGATTAATATTTCACATTTGCTATCTTCATAAGAGTGCTTTTATTAAATATAAAACATATGCATCGTTATAAATACAGTTTATACGATGAATTAATTTGTCCTCTTATTTTAAAACAAAATAGAGAAAATTAAACGCAAGAGCACTTTTTAAATTTCGGTTTTCAAGTATACCACCACACTACTCCTAAAGCCCCAATTTCCCTAGTTTTGTTGTGAAGAAACAAATATTGGTGCTAGAGTGATTTTTAAATTTTGAGTTTCAGGTAAATTGTCTCTCTTAATAGTCCCCTTTCAGTGATTTTGGACTCAACTTTTCGCGCTCTATTTCAATAGCATATACTAAGTTTTCTTTAAAAAAAAATTAAATTAAATTGCGGCTGTTTAAAATTTCACTTTACTCCCGTTCATTTTTCAGATATACCCTCATTTATAATGACCCAATTGTCATGATTTTCGAAAACTGCTTTTATAAGTTTATTGTAAATAAACAAATCTATCAAGTTTCGTTGAGAAAAAGCAAATATTGCAACCGTCCAAGAGAGAACGGATACCCCCCCCCACACACACACACACGTACATGTGTGTGTTGTGTACATATTATAGATTCTTTTTTTTTTTTTTAACTGTAGGTGTGTAATAGGTATGATCGATACATATTTGGATAGATTATTTAAAACTCTTTCCGTGGGAACTGCAATAGCTTACATTCCTTCGGAATCCGCTATAAATAAATAATAAATTCCCTAAAAATAAATCGATTTTTCACGCGTCCGGCCGCAATAGCTTCATTTCTTCAGAATTCGCTAAAAGTTGTAAATAGAACGAATATAAATACTTATACATCTGAATGCCTTTTCAAAATCCGAAGTTTGTTCTTTTTAGGTGAAATCGTTTAGCACTTGTTTACTTTGCAAACGCATTGCCAGACGCCACAAAATGTGGAAAAAGACTCTAATGAAAATGCTGAATGCGAAAAAAGGGGTTTTATAACGCTGAACCAATTAAAGCATAATAGATGCGACTAATAAACCACCCCAACAAATAAGTGAATCTTATTATATGGCAAATAAAACATTTGTCCTTCCGTATGTGGTTCAACTTACAAAACAAAAGAGGGCAGAAAAAATAACTCGTAATGCTCAAGCAGGCAATTCATAACCAAGCATACAGTAAAAACTTTTTGCCAAAACCGTAAATGCTGGGAAACGAGTGGAACAATAGAATGACCTTCATACTGGGATCTATGGTCTTCTAGATATATAGGTTGCGATGCAAAACCTGAAGAAGTACATGTACGAAATCTTGTTGTTTTACATTTGGAGGTGATATTCTGATAAAAGGTCCATCACGCAGTAAAGAATATAAAAAGGAAATGTTGTCGCTAGGGTAATTTTTAAATTTTGGGTTTCAGATAAACTCCCACTCCTAATAATCTGTTTTCACAGAGTTACAAAAAACTATTTTTCTTATTTGGTTTAAGTGGTATATGCAGAGTTATGTTGTGAAAAAAAATGGTGCTACCTAGGGCGATTTTTAAATTTTGGATCTCAGGTAAACCTCCACTTCTAATTGCCCGATTTCCCTAATTTTCTTTCTTATTTTGTTTAAATAATATACACGGAGTTTCGTTACGAAAAAACAAATATTGTCAAATTTTGGGTTTCAGGTAAATTCCCTCTCCTAATAGTTCAATTTTAGTGACTTTCATGAATTATTTTCCTTACTTTATTTCAATGGTTATACGGAGTTTCCTTAAAAAAAATTAAAATTGCGGCCGCTAGAGCGATTTTAAAATTTCGCTAGGTATACCCCCACTAGCTGCCCAGCTTTTCGGAAACTAATTATATAAAGTTATTTTAAAGAAATGTACAGAGTTTCTTGGAGAGAAAACAAGTACGGCCACCAGAGCGATTTTTCACTTTATTTTAAAAATTCTCTCTCTAGGTTAATCCCCACCCCCAAATTTGCTGATTAACGAACTCGATTCGTTGTTAATTGGTGTTATGTGCCGAGTTTCGTTGATAAAAAACTATTGCGGCCGCTAGAGCGTTAACACACACACACACACACACACACACACACACACACATACACATTAGGTAGGTTGGTAGCATCTATGGAGATTTGGAAAGATTATTCAAAACGAAATCCATGGATACAACCACAATAGCTTACATTCTTTCGGAATTGGCAATTGTTTTAAGGGTACGGCTGCAATAACTTCCATAGTTACACATAAGGCATGGAATTCAATTTTATCATATCAGGCGTTTTTCATTAATTGATGAAGTAGTCAATATGCAACTTATTTAAAAGTGAGTTTAATCAAGACAAAATATATTATAGAAGTTTTAATGAGGTTGATTATGTTTCTTTTCTATGTTAGTAGTGAAAACGCTCCCAAGATTTAAGTTGAATTCTGGCTCGTAAATTTCTTTTTATTAAAAATGGAATTTAAATATAAATTGTATTACAGCGAAAGTAGTTGGTACTGATAGATGGGTTTTTATATACCAGGTAGATTACATTTAATTACCTACATATAAGATGAAAAGTGAATGACCTTGCTAGTAAATGTAAGTCAATTAGCGATTACTTAATAAGGCTTACCTTTTGAGCCTTACACATGGAGTTGATGGCCTGGACGTCATGACTGGTGTGTCTGGTGTCGTGAAGACAGAGCGGACAAACTGGTACCTTGCAGACCATACAATACATGGACAGCGCTTCATCTTCGTGATCAGAACACTGAACATCGCGCCCTCGGGCCCTTGCACGCAGGGCGGCCCTTCCTTGCGTGGGTTCTAGAAGCGTGTGCTTGGCCAGAGGACCTCGGGCCGGATGACAGTTCTCTCTGCAGCGTTCGCAATACAGCACTTCACATTGCTCGCACATGACGGCGGCGTCTTCTGCCGGGTCTCCTTCGCAAAGCTGACACTTGAGCGCCAGTCGGCGACTTTCTCCGTATCTATCCACTATCCCCTGCATGGCACGGTATTTGGGGAGATTGTGGGCGCCGGATTCGTCGAAATACACCATCTTGTGACAAACAGAGCATGCCAGGGAGAGAACGCCGCCCGTGGTGGTCGCCAGCAGAGGTGGAAACAGAATACCTTGTATGTTTGGCGTTCCAACGTAAGAATTTGGCCTGCTGTTGCATACGACGCCGCTATCGGTTTCGCTTAAGATCGACAGTTTGTCGACCTCTTGGTAATCTCCGCCGGCACTGCCGCCTCCAGCCGAAGACGACGTGGACGACGCCTCACCTCCGCCGGCAACATCGAGTTCTGGTGCCGGGGGCGGTTGTGGTTGTGCTACGGCGGCAGCTGGCTGTTGTGGTTGCGGAGGGTGCTGCGAGGCGGGCTGTTGGAGATGTAGGGCGCAATTCAGGCAGAGGGCGTGGTAACAAGGTAGTAACACGGGGTTGTTGAACAGTTGTTTACACACCGGACAACGCAGTTCGTCCTCCATGTCGGAAAAAGAACTATCCTAGCCCTCAACACACCACAAATCACCACCACGCACTTCACCCGCTTCCGCGCCACTAGTTAAACGAAGACACTGCTGCTAGGTGTCTGCCTTCCATTAACACTTAAACACAACTTCAACTCGACTTTCCGACTCGCCACGAAACTGAGTGCGAGACACTTCTACACTGCACTCACTCGACGCCACGCGCTACTCATTCTCGTGACAACGAAACAAAAGAAGCCAGGGCGGCAAGCGAGAGGCGCTGAGCTGACATCTGGCGAGCAATGGTCGCACTGGAACGATGGCACTGCCATCTCTTAGGTACTAGCAAAGATATTAGAAACGTTGACGTGATGTATATGCATGCTCTTCCCGAGATTTGTCAGAAATCACATATTTTTAACTATTTGGACTCACCTGACTACTGCAAGGTCACGAAGACTTCAAAAGGACGATACATCTAGCCCCGGTTTTCATTACACACCCTCAGCCCTAATGCTTTTAAGCTTGAAGTTTAATTGCAGAAATTTGAAATACCAGTATAAAACGACGTCATTCTTTTTTGTGTGTGTGTGTGTGTGTGTGTGTGTGTGTAGTGTTTAACGCCCGTTTTACTGCTGAGGCACCACAGGCGGTGGATACTGATGATACATGAAAGGGAATGATATATTATGAAAGGATATTTTTTAAGGAAGGAAGCGTTCCAGGCCTAAGTTTAGAGTACCTCCTCGGCATTTGCCAGTTATGAGGACTGAGGAAAACCTGGAAGAAAACCCAGTCAGGAAGGACGGTCCTGGCAGGATTCGAGCCCCAGACCTCCCGCTCACGAGTCCGCGCCTCGGCCACCCGTGGCGTTGACGGCATTCTGACAGCAATCTCTTTTAAGTTCAAAATTGGCTGTTTTGAGATATTAATACTATGAAATTAAAGTAAGAGAGCTTTATAGTCTGGCTAAGCTCATAAAGTTGTATTCCTGTATGTTTCTGTGTAATAGAAACCCTCTGCCAAAACAGCGAAATACTCCTTTCTCCCGTTTTAATTACCTTAATAAAAATACTAATAATAATAATAATAATAATAATAATAATAATAATAATAATAATAATAATAATAATAATAATAATAATAATAATATAACAACAGCAATAATAATAATAATAATAATAATAATAATAATAATAATAATAATAATAATAATAAATGAGGCAGGGTAGGTACACTGCAAAACCAAATAAATAAATTGCACAAAATAAAATTGATACTTACAAAACTAGTTTCAAAATTGCAGCTTCACGAAGGCTGTACTAAAGTTTTCAGCCTGTCAACAAGATAGCAATGTAAAGTTTCAGACACCTAAATGTAGTAACTTGTTTGTGACGATCGTTTAAATAAACGAGTGCTAACATTTGCTACAAAATGGATAAAATTGAAAATTGAATTGTGATAAACAAAAAAACAAGCTTTGTTTTGAAGGGTTTAACCCTAACGGAAATACAAAGGAGTTAAATTACACATTAAAGAATTATTTTCCCTCATTTTCAATGGTTAAAAAGTAGGTTGCTGAATTAGAGCTTGATTGTACTTCCATTCAAGATGATGAGAGCTCGGGGCGTCCCAAAACTGCTACGATTGTGAGATTGTTACTAAATTTTACAATGATATTCAATGATCGCCGATTGAAAATACGCCAGTTGGTTGACATGGCAAAGACCTCGATAGGCCTTATGCACTACATCTTACACGAAGTTTTGGGTATGAGAAAGCTTTCCGTCGACGGGTGCTGCCTTTGCTACAATGGTCCAAAAGCGCATTTAAGTTAACATTTCGCAAGGGTGTTTAGACTTGTTACAATGCAATAAGTGAATTTTTCCGACGTTTCATAACAGTAAACGAGGCGTGGATTCATCACTAGATGTCAGAGACGAAGAAGCAGTCCAAACATTGGTTGACAACAGGAAAAGTGCACCAAAGAAAGCAAAAACAATTCCATCTGCAGAAAATGTCATGACTATGGTGTGGTGCTCGTAGACTAGATCCAGAAGGGCAGAGCAACCGGGGAGTATTACACTTCACTACTGGACTTACTGAAGGATATCCTTCAGGCTAAACGTTCACACTCGCGGAAAAGAGTTCTATTTCACCACGATAATGTGCCTTCACACACGTCTAGGATTGTTGCTGTAAAACTGCATGATCTTCGCTTCCAAGTGCTTCCACATGCGCCATATTCGCCGAAATTGGCTCCCAGAAATTACTTTTGGTTCCCATACATGAAGAAATGACTGAGTGGAAAGATTCACATTAAATGAAGAGGTTGAAGCTGAGACAAACGCTTATGCACAGTTCTTATTTTACTGAGGGGTTTTAAAAAATTGGAAAATCAGATTAAATGTATTGATTTACAAAGTGGCTACATTTAAAAATTAAAAAAAAAAAAAAAAAAAAATGTGTTTTCTTGGTCAGACCAAGAACTTTTAGAATGATCTGCATATTAACATGTTGTAAAATATATTTATGATAAATTGATGATAAAAGTCAGTTCATCTTAGATTATTAATTTATTGTTGATTCTTGTATGTATATCAATATTAAGCAATTATATATAACCAGTCCAGTGCTGTTATGAAACTAATGTTGAAGAAAAGCTCATGATAGAGAAAGAAAATAACAACTCAGTTATATTTCGAGGCTTGAAGACCATTAGAAACAGACATGACAGAATTTAGTACCCATTTTCAGAGAGAAAAAAATAGTATTGATAACTGCATTAAAATCCACAGTTTCAATCCTAGATTTCACTGGAATGCAATAATCAATGGTTTAACCTATACAGATTATAAATGCTCCTTAAACAAAATGTAATACAATGAACAATATACACATAATCAGAATTGCAGAATACAACACTTTCGGTTAAGAATTGGTAGATAAAAGGATACAGAGGTTCAAAAAGCAAAAGCAGATAAAAGAAGTTACAATAGCATTGGAGAAAGAGAAATTAGAGTTCAGTGTAATTTCACATCCCACTACTGGGCTTTTCAAAATATTTTTAAAGAAATTAACATCACCTGGGCTGCACAAAACAGTACAAAGAATTTCATAAAATCATATGGACAACATTTCCCCATAAAAGAAACTAGATATGTGCCAGATTAAATGATTCTGGTTGTAATAATGTGTATGTTGGGAAAACAAAATAAATATCTGATATAAACAATGAGCATTACAACCTACTTATGGGAAAAGACCAACTTAAAAAAAATTAAGATAGTTTGATGAATTTTGAAATTCCAACAGATAAATTAATTACAAAATGTTATAACATCCCAATGAAAATCAGCTGTGTCCAAGATGCACTTTGAAGTTTTCTAGCAGCTGAGGATGTGGCCAAGGATTAAAAAAACATGCTCTGCCAATAAATAGTTCTACTAATGTTTATAAGAGCTACAAGACAAAAATTTCAAAACTCTCATTGACCTCAACATATAGGCTTTATAAATAAATTTTTATGCTACTATTGCTTCCAATTTTAAACTAGGGTTTTTCTATAATTAAGATCATTGTATGATTGAGTCAAACAACACATTCTTATTGGCTCCACATACTTGTTTAAATTTAGTACATGTTTTACAGACCATTTCTGTATCATTAGTTAGCCATCAACTGCTGGATAATTTGTTATGCTTTGGGGACGTATATGCATGCATAACAAATTATCCAGCAGTCGACAGCTAGCTGATGATGTGGACAACGTTTGGTGAAACGTGTACCAAATTTAAACAAGTAAGTGGAGCCAATAAGTGTGTAGTTGAACTTAATCTTACAATGATCTTAACTATATGAATGGCTTTACTATACAAGTTCCAATTAGCATTTCAAGTTAGGTTTTTCTATTTTGTTTTCGTATTTATTCTTTTTCCTTTTTGTCACTTTTGTGACACAAACATGTTATAAAATGACATGAACCTTTTTAAAAAACAATACTTCTTGTTCTATTTACTAAAATAGATTAAAACATTTTTTTGGGACTATCCAAATTTGATCCAAATTTTAAGTCACATTAAACAAGACAATGAATTATACTCTAGCAAATTCAAAATAGAGGGTAAAGTAAGGAATATACAATTTAAATAAAGGTCTTCAACTATTATTTCTATAATCATAGACACGAAACAAGTGATATTTCAAATTGAAAGGGAAAATAAGATTAAAATTGACACATATAAATCCGAGTACTTAAAACCTAGATATTATTTTATGCCCCAAATTTGTCAAGAGAGCTGAAAATCAGCTGATTACATGGACAATGATTAATGATGCTTGTTAGAATCAGTCTTAAGGCTTAAAAGGCAGCAATTCATGGCACAATATTTCTAAAGTAAACATTTTTCACATAATATATTACAAGATATTGCTGATGACTTGTAATTGTTGGAGGCTCAAATGATTGTAGTACGTATCCTTTCAGGATGTTCAATGATGAAACTTCAAATCTTGATTCAATATTTGTTATATTAACATATTGACGAATAAGCAATTTGCCCACAATTTTACAACAAAAGCTAAATTACTTAAGCTATTAGGATTAAGCATATGAGAAAAAAACTTTACCAAGAAGAAGAAGAAGAAGAAGAAGAAGAAGAAGAAGAAGAAGAAGAAGGATGAGGAGGAGGAGGAGGAGGAGGAGGAGGAGTAGAAGAAGAAGAAGAAGAAGAAGAAGAAGAAGAAGAAGAAGAAGAAGAAGAAGAAGAAGAAGAAGAAGAAGAAGAAGAAGAAGAAGAAGAAGAAGAAGAATTTTGAATGTCTCTAAGAAGGGCAAATGCCTCCTGTAAGAGGGTAGCTCTTATTCACTAATGCAATGAGTTAATTCGCATTAGGGTTGTGTATAGTAGTATTACCCTATACGCTACACTTTGTTACAATTTTGTTCATCAGATTTCACTCGTTTCAAAGTTGACATTCAATGGTTTTCCATATATTTCTGCTTCTTGCTATTTGGACCATTGCTGATCTGCTGCATAGAAATCTTCCCATCCCTGTCTTGGCCTGCCTCTGTATTATTTGCATAAGAGCACGTCCCACAAGGTGGTCTTATATGTCCATTTTCATCCAGCATCCTCACTAATGTCCTCATTTCTACTTCAGTCTGGCAGGTCTTTCTGTAATATCTGTTGTTGATGTAATTTGGGCTAATATTTTATTGCAGATTTTGTCCCTCATTGCTATTCTTAATGTCCTGCACTGGATTTTACTTTGGCTTATTTATAGTAATAAAACAAATAAAAATATGGAGCATTTGAAATTTGAATTCCATCACACACATTAAAATCACCCAATCCTTGTCCTACAACCATTGTGCTCAAGAGCTAATAATGAGAACAAGGTCTCTAGAAACATGCTCTGTGAAAAACACTAATTAATGAAGTACTGTTCTAAATTACTGACCTTTTAAGCCTTAAAATATCACTTCGCAGTCATTAAACTTCTAATTATTTAATTTTATAGTTTTTATGAAGATTCACTCAAATTTCGTTAGTTTTGTTCCACTTATTTGGACATATTTCGAAGACTCTTGCCTTCATTATCGGCAGGTTACCACATGAGTGTTGCTATGGAAGCAGAGCAGTCAAACAATGACAGATATCTTACTACCCTAGATGCTGCCCAATGCCTCATTCTCAGTTTTAGCTGAACTTGTTATCTCGGAACATAAAGTAAGCTTTACCATTGCAATGGCAACCATTATAAAAACATAAGTGCAGTCAAATTCGTTCATATTGTTTCATATTGAATCATACCAAACTATTATGCCATTACCAATAGATAAATATGTGAGCACCCAGAAATAGTTTCGTTGAAAACCTGAAATAAAAAATTGGCATATACAGGATAAAACACTGGTGCAGCTTGAACCTGAAAAGTTGGCCCTGGTTTATGCCCTAATCTTAGTTTAGAAAGTGGAGCAATTTTAAACATAAGTCAACTCATTTTATTTTTTGCCTCACTGTTTCAGATTCAAACACCATTTATAATTATTATAAGAACGTAACAAATTATTATTGAGGAAATCACTCAAATTTCACTAATTTAGTTCCACTTACTTGGACATGTTTCAAAGGCGATTGCCTTCATCGTCAGCATGATCCCAATCCCAATTATAAGAACGGTTTATTGTATTCTGGCATTCAGTATTCTGTGGAATTCCATTTAAGGCTGTAACTTAAGCCACTTCTGTAGTTATAAAATTTTATATTTTCAATTAGTTAGTTGGATATTATGTATTAAATCAATCCTGGACAAGTAAAATTAGCGACTATTGTTTTATAAAAAGATTAATGAGCTGAAAACCATATGGAAGATATGAATTATAACTGTCGAATAAATTAATTTTTGCAACATTTACCTATATTTAAAATAAAGCAGCCAAATGTAAAAATATTTTTATTCAATTTAAAATGTTACAGATATTCTTATTGTGTGTATTATTCTCATTTAATTCAATCTTTCAATAGATTGAACCTTTTTTTAATGGTGTTTTATACCCATTTTTACATTGAGGAACGATAGCAGTAAGACTGAACTTAAACTGATGTTATTACATGTGTATTTGCAGTGGATTTTTCACCAATCAAAATGTGGCATAAAAACATTCCAAATATATAACTATTAGCTCTGTGTATTTTTCACCAATCAAAATGTGGCATAAAAACATTCCAAATATATAACTATTAGCTCTGTGTTATAGCTGCACAATCCCTTAACACACGCTAGGAAAGTCAACAAGCCTTTCAACTGCCAGGATAGAAGTATGCATGTGCCAAGATCAGTTTGCACTCATTGTAGGCAGACAACAATGCATTTTTGCCGCTTTATATCCTGCATTAAGTAGGAATGAAATCACAGAAGCACTGAGTTTCAACTGTAGTTTATGTGATTTTTTTGTTGTTGCCCATTTAAAGAGGTGTTTATTTTGCATTATGTTTCAATGAAGTCAATCATGTATGCAGGGATGTCAACGAGCACATTGCTGATTGGCTTCATGCTCTGTAGGGAGAGAACCAATCCTGTGTACCCTAGGGTCTTCCCCTATCACTACCACTGCCACTAGACTCAAACTAAACTCCACATAAGAAAGGTTCGCAGCTAGTACATAAATGCACTAGCTAGAACAGTCATAGTTAAACTTGTGTTAGTATCCTAATGGGAACTTGTACAGTGAAGCTAATCATAAAATTAAGATCATTTTATGATTAAGTGCAATTACACAATCTTATAGGCTCCACTTAGTTGTTTAAATTTAGTACATGTTTCACAGACCATTGTCCACATCAAAAGCTAACCATCAACTGCTAGATAATTTGTTGTTTTGGGGATGTACATTCTGCTCTGGTGGGGATGAAATGAAATTAAAATGTAAATTGGAACTTGCACAATGAAGCCAATCATATAATTGATAATCATTCTATGATTTAGTTGAACTACACACTCTTAATGCTTCACTTACTTGTCATACGTATAAAACCAGTTTTGAGAACATTGGATCTCATCATCAGCTAAAATTTAACTGTAGGATAATTCATTGAGCTGTGGGAATGTGTATTCTGCGCTGGTGGCAGTGTGATAATTTTGTAGTTTATGTTTTCATCTCTGGCAGTGTCGAAGTTCTTTAGACTGTCTTTATATTTGTAGATGTAGATTTTCTCCTAGGTTGCTAGTTCCATAGCTTCCTTGTACTGATTTTAATAATTTTGCTTTATTCACCATGTCATGATTTTGTGTCCAAAAATGATATGCTATTTGCAGTTAAAAGAGCATTTCAGGAACATAAAAGAAATGGTGAAATCAGCAGTAGCATCTCATTTTTGCACAGAAAACCATGAAATAGTGAATAAAGAAAATTATTAAAATAGTACAAGGACCTTCAGAGTTAGCAATATGGGAGAAAATTTATATTTATGAATACAGAGGCAGGTTAATGAACTTCGATATTTTCAGGGATGAAAATAAAAACTTTAAGTTCATCATACCTCCACTAGAGCAGAATTTACATTCCCAAAGCATAACAGATTATCAGGAAGTCAACAGTTAGCTGTGAAACATGCACTAAATTTAATAAGCTATGGAGTCAATAAAAGTGTGCAGTTCGACTTAATCATACAATGATCTTAACTGCATTAGCATATTATGCTACATTGGGCCCTTAAGTCTGTTTCCTTGAAAAATATTGAATCTGTATTTCTCCATTTCTTTTTTGGTTTCTTCTAACAAACTTTAAAGCATTTGGTCCTTCCAACCTAGCAATGTTTAGATAAAAATGAGGGATCAATTGGGATTAAAAGTTCAGGAGGTGGCAATTAGGAATGAAGAAACATGTAAAACTAGCTTATATTTAATATATAAAAGTTTATTAAAACTTTCAAAATATACAACAAATATAAACTTTACAGGCTTTCCCTTTAATTAATTACTGCAAAGCTTTTGAACACACACTTAACCATTAAATAACATACACAGATATTCTAGTTGAAGTATGTAGCAACTTTATTTTAATTGAAATTCTTTTTCAGTCTTTTCAGCTATCATTTTAGCAATGGCTAGTGATGATGTAGCACCAGGTGAAGGAGCATTACGACAATGGAGAACTCTCTTACCAATTCCCATCTTACCCAGTTCAAACACAAAGTCATCTATCAAGTTTCCAGTTTCATCCATGGCCTGAGCACGCACACCTGAAGGACCCCTGCAATAAAACAAAAATCATAATTTCTTTGGCATGCATACAATGCAATATAATCAAATGATTGAACTTGTTACACAGTTGGCAGAACACCTCCCTTCTATGCTTAGGGTAACAGGTTAGTCCAAGGAATTTTCTTTGATTAAGGTTTCATGTAGTGCCCTGAGTTCAATGTATGAATGTGAAACATGCTTGAGAGTGAGTGTTGGCTGTTAATGGCCAGTTTTAAACTGAAGTACGTATCCAGTCATATATAAAAACAATATTTCAGAAAAGAGCTCAAAATTACACATCAGCCATAAGTGCCTCAAAGTGAAAGAGAGAATGTGTGGCTTTCTCTATATTATAGGTAGAACTGTATTTTACTTGTTTAATCTATTTGGAATCATTTTGCAGGTTAACAGTGCAGGAAATAAATGTTGAACCTATGGCAAACAAGTAAACTACTTGTACAAATAATCAATATGCACATTCTTTGACACCTACAATGCTCTCCAAGATAAAGATCCATAGCTACACTCAATTGTTTCACTATTTATACATTAGAGGCAAGTCTAGTGTTATTCATTTTCTAAACAGAATGGTTAGACTAGTTATACAAAGGGTGAAAAAAATGTATATACACTTTAAGTAAAGAAAAAACTGTGTTAACATAACAAAACTGAATTCACACAAACAGAAAATGATGAGCACTAATCACCTTAGACTTTTACAGTTACAACAGTTGCTCTAAATGTCCACCATTAGTGTCGATACACTTCTGAGTACATTGAACTACTGATTGAGCAATGTTTGCAAAAGCATCCTCAGTGATTGCAGCACATGCCATTTCAATTTCTTCCCGAAGTGCTACCTGTGTAGCTGGTTTTCTACGGTAAGCAACATTCTTAAGAGTTCCCCATAGGTAGAAGTTCAACTGAGTTAGATTTGGAGAAAGTGGTGGAAACTCAATCTGATCTCCTCGTCCTATCCAGTGTCTTGGAAGATTGTCATCAAGGTACGCACACACACCTTCGTGGTAATGTGGTGATCTGCCAGACCTGCCCTTGTGAACATTGCATGAGGTACCATGAGTCTCAAATTGCATGCAATTGTGACTCGCTTTTAGTGGTTCTGTCTTACATACGTCTCCATTGCCTTTGAACTTAAACAACATTTTCGATTTTCCAATACCACTTCAAAATTGCTTCCTGCTGTACAAACAATAATCTTGGCTCCATTTTGTTGTAGCAATGCTAGCATAACATAATGTGAGTCAAATCTGTTTACAGAATATCATACGATAATCTTGGTTTCATTTGTTCACTGTTGATTTAACTGTTACATAGCAATGCTATCATAATGTATATGAGTCACATCTGTTTACAGAACATTATACTACACATTACTGTTGTTTTTCGGTCGAACTATGAGATATATTAAATAGATATCTACTGTGAAAGTGTGTACACATATTTTTTGGCACCCTTGGCACATTTCTATTATTTTAATTTTTTTACATGGCTCATACTTTACCTTTTCTTTTTTTATTTCTTTTCCTAAATTATTTTCATCCAATAGATTTAAAAAACACTGTTAGCTGCATGCTTCATTTTCAGAAATTGGCATTACTGTTTTTAACTGTATGACCAACTATTTATTGATCATTCAGTAACACATGTTACAGATTTATGTAAGCTAAATTAGAATTAAAAGTTAAAGAGCAACAATTCTTACTTTCATGATCAGTTTCAAAGAATTCTTTACATTGAAAGATAGGTGATTAATTAACAACTGATATTTTCAATATTAATTCAATTTGGAATAATCACAGTGAAATACGCATTAATAATCTATTCTGAGTAAAAATATTTAGAACTCTCCTTATACTTCCACTTACATAAGATTTAAGATTTACTCGGAACATGTTTCTTGGGAAGGTATGTATTGTATCTGGGTTGACTCTGGTGGTCTTGTGATAAACTTGAATAAAATGCTATCTGCTTCCAGGATGTTGAAATTCATAGGTTTTTCTTGTTTTTCTTTTTTTATATAAATCTGTTTCCCATGTGTTTAGTTCCTTTGGTTGAACAGTTTTTAATAACTTGATGCCTTTTCTATATCATGGTTTTCATTCCAAAAATGTACTGTTACAGCTGATTTATCTATTTATAGATGTTTCTCCAATGTTACTTCAACTTGATGTCTATATTTCTCTTTGTTTTTCCTATTTAGATTTTTACACAATCTTTACAATCTGGTAAATACTAATGTTTTTCTCTTTGGGCCTGGGATCTGTTTTGTTTAATTTCAATAAATTTTTTACACTGTATTGCTTTTGAGATGCTAATATGACGATTGGTAAATGAACTTTTTAAATATTTTTTCCCCTGATAAATTACTCAAAGTAATTATTTGTTTAATTCTTTTTTGTTTCTGGAATATTTTAATTTTTTGGTTAATTATCTGTTTGCTAAACCCATTGGGTTTAGCTACTTCAGTTATGTGTAGATATTCATTCTTGTATTCTTCTTTGTTCAGTGGTATATTTATTAGACTGTATGTCATGCTGTTGAACACTGCTTCCTTATGCGCTCTTGCATTGAAATCATGGGCTTTTATATAATTGTCTGTATGCATGTCCTTTCTGTAGATGCCAAATTAGTTTATAGTTCATTATTACATTTTATTATCTTCAGATCCAAAAATGGCAACATACTATCGTTTCTGCACCAATGGTTTTAAAAAAGAACTAGTACATAAAAAGGTGCAGATATTCAAGAGATAAAAACATATCAAAGAAACCACAACACTTTCAGCAAGAAAAGATAAACTAATTTTTAAAAAAATTACATATCATCCATGGACCACAAAAAAATTTCAGAATATTCTTAAAGATTTTAATATCAGGTTGGCACCGATTAATAGATTTAATGTTAAAAACTTACTGATAGATAATGTTAATGACAGTATTCCACAAGAAGAAAAATCAGGTATTTACAAAATAAACTTTGCAGAATGTGAAAAAATCTACATTGGAAAAACAAAGAGAAACATAGGCACACGGTTAAAGGAACATTTCAGGAACATAAGTACAAGCAATTAGAAAAATCAGCAGTAGCATATCATTTTTGGACACAAAATCACGATAATAAATAAAGCAAAATTATTAAAATCAGTATAAGGACCTATGGAATTAGCAACCTGGGAGAAAATCTACATCTACAAATACAAAGACAGCATATTGAACTTCAACATTGCCGGAGATGAAAATATAAACTACAAATTTATCACACTGCCACCAGAGCAGAATATACATTCCCACAGCTCAACGAATGATCCGACAGTTGAACTTTAGCCTGGCTGAAGATGGGAACTAAATGTTCTGAAAACTGGTTCCATACGTATGAAAAGTAAGTGAAGCTTTAAGAGTGTGTAGTTCAACTGAATCATACAATGATACCAATTAATATGATTAGCTTCACTGTGCAAGTTCCAATTTACATTTAAGTGTTCTAAATATTTCAACTCAGAAGAAATTATTAATGCATGTTTCACTGTGTTCGATGCCAAATTGAATTAATATTGAAATTATCAACAGGATTCAGACCTAGCAATGGGAAACCTCTTGTCCCTATTTCTAGCAGATTTATTCCTGAGCTCCTTTGAAATAGATATCACCAATTCCTTTTAATTTTCAAGACATTGTATAGGTATGTAGATGACATATTTACAATAATACCCAAAAAAAATGCAATAGATGCTCTGAAATTTCTTCATTTAAAACATAAGTCTATACAGTTTACCATAGAAGAAGTAAAAAATGGTTGGTTCCCATTCCTAGATTTAAAAATTATTAGAAATGAAGACAGACTGAACTTTGGAATGCATACAAAGGTCACACACATACACAGAAAAGACATAAAAATAACAGTTATAACCCCATTTCACATAAATATACAATGTTTTACAGCTTGCCTAGGAGTTGCAGGACCTTGTCGCTGGTGACAGGGCTTAAGAGCCTCTGTGAATCAACAGGCTAAACTGGAGGTAGCTTGTTACCATCAGGGACAGGCTGGAGAGGACTAAGAAGCGACTAAACTTCATTCTCTCATTTTCCATTATCATCCAACCTCAAGGTGTAAAGCAACCCATGCTCAGAGGGTGCATGGCACATGGAAGATGTGCAGCAAAAAAAGCCTCTGGAACACCAGGCAACCTTCTGGTAGTATCTAACTCTATCCAGGTGCATAGGGCTCTGCCTGGGCTGATTACCTAATTCCCCTGCTACTCGTTGGATCTTTTATGGAAAAGGAGAATAAACTAAAATCTAGTACTGAAGGCCTTGAGACTTCAGCATCAACATGCATCCCTGCTTAGGAAGAAGACTCAGAAGCAAACCTCCGAAGCTAGGGAGATTACTTCTTCAGAAGAAGAAGAGGAGAAGCTACTTAAGAGATTAACAGTCAACTGACTCCTGGCTTCAGCGGGCAACTAGATGTAGCAATGGAGCAGATGGACAGATTTAAAGTAAAGCCTTCCAAACTTTCAGGGGCACAGAGAAAACGAGCCTTGAAAGAGCTTGCTAAGTAAGGGATTAAGTGGAATCTTAGCTAGTGGAGGAAGAAAATGGGTAAGAAGGTTCCAAGAGCCAAGCTTACTTAAGAGGAGGAGGTGGCACAGAACAGTAAAGCAAAATGCAGTCTCTCGGATTAATCCATCCTAAATTCTGAAGCTTCCTCGAAGAAGCCAAGAACTCCTGTGGCACCACTAGAAGATAAATATAAGGAAACCCAAACCAGCGTCAAAATAGCCATAGCCCTGGAAGGATATCCGGTGGCCAAACTTACTGAAGCCCAAGTTGAGGAGCTTCAGCAGTTGATCTTCCAAGTTCTTCAAGAGTCTAGAAAATGGGAATTTCCCTCAATTTGTTGGTTCATACATGGAACGGGGAACTCTCATCCTTCCTGTGCCATCCAGCAGACTAAAGCCTGGCTACAGGAAACTATTCTAAAGTTCAGGCGATGGGAAGATTCCACCTTGTTCTTTAGATTGAAGGTGGATGTCTTGAAGACAGCCAATGCTCTTTAAGATGTCAAGGATGTTCGCCTAAAACCCTAGCAATGTTAGGTAAAAAGGCAAGACTCTGAAAACTGGAGATTGGCGAGTAATCAGCAGCAAAGGTGATCCAACTAGTCAAACCTTTATATATAGGATAGACGAGCAACAAAAAGTCAGTAATGGGGTTATTCCTTACCTTTATATGAATTTTGCTTCAGAGACACCACAACTATGAAAATAAACCTCAACATGGAAGAGGGGAACAGAAGCCTATCTTGAGCTCTGTATACCTACCTTACAATGGAAGGTATACCCCATCTAGAGAACTAGAGCTGATGGCAGAACAGATGGTGGAGGATGGCAAACTACTACTTGTTGGATGTGACGACAACTCCCACAATGTAATATGGGGCAGTATCAACATCAACAAAAGAGGCCAGTCTTTTGTTCCTTTTTGTTTTACCTATATACATTACCATATGGTTTAAGGAACACATGAGAAGTGTAAAATATAAACATATGGAAAAATCACCAGTAGCATACCATTTCTGGCAAAAAAAACCATCAGTTCCAAAATGAACCAAAACTCTTAAAAGCTCTGCAAAAACCCATAAAATTATCGGTGTGAGAAAATATATTCCTGAACAAAAACAAAGAAAATTTTGTTAATTTTGATCTTCCAAACAGCAGCAACCTCATCAAAAAGTTTATAAAATCCAAAGAGCGGCAACCTAATACCACGCTGGAAAGCTGACATTGGAACCGTGCTAACGATGAGGAAAATTTGCCTTTGCAACATGTCCAACTAAGTGGAAAAAAACTAATGAAATTTGAGTGCTTCCTAGTAAATAATTTGTTATATGATACTACATTTCACTGTGAAAATCTCAAACTATTCAAATTTATATTCAAAATATTTTGTTTGGATTTTACCACCAATGCTCATAGTTCTGCATTTGTCACATTTGTAAAGATGGAGACTTCTGGTGAAGAGTCCGCTTTCTGTTGTGTTGGAATTCTATAAATGCAACAGTGCTACAGATGTGAAACAGCAGTTTAGAATTAAGCATGGTAAAGAAGCACCATGCAGGAAGTCTATTTACATTTAGCATGAAACAGTTATAAGTAATGGTTGTTTATGTCCTAAGGAAAAAAGTGGCCCTATGCAGTGAGTGAAGAGATCATTAACCGTATGAGAGAGGCATTCATAAGAAGTCCAAAAAAATTGGTTCACAGAGCATTCCATGAGCTGCAACCACATACAAAAGTTTGGAAGACACTATGTAAGAGACTGTGTATGAAGCCATATAAATTGCTGCTCTTGCAACAGTTGAAATGAAATCGCAAATAATATTATGAGTTTTGTATCCAAGTGCAACAATGGATGGAAGAAGATGACATCTTCCTGAATCACATAATCTTTAGTAACATTCCATACAAATGGCAAGGCCAACAGACATCTGTCTAGTGTTGGTACCCAGAATCCTCATGAATTCGTCGAATATGGATGCAATTCATCTAAAGTGAACGTCTTCTGTGCAATGTCACCGCGGAAACTTTACAAACCATTCTTCTTCACTAAAAAATCTGCAAGGACATATGTACCTGGATATGATACAGCAATAGTTGTTCCCACAAACGCAAGGAGATTCTGACAATTTTCTGCTGCAGCAGGACAGGGCTGCACCCATTGCCATGATAACATTTGTGAACAATGAGCTACCTCAATGCTGGATCGGTCGAGCATGGAATAATGATAAATGCTTTGAAACTGGCCTTCCAGACCCAAGGATCTAACTCTCTGTGACTTCTTCCTATGGAGATACATCAAAGATTGTGTGTATGTGCCACCTTTACCATACAATTCAGAAGAACTCAAGCACAGGATTGAAGACATTGCTACTGCTGTATCTAAGAATATACTCCAAAGAGTATGGTAAGAGTCTGATTACTTGTACACAACATGCCAAGTTGCACATTGTTCCTATATCCAATCATTGTGAAACCAAACATTGAAAACAAAACCATTTGAGTTCCTCTTTAATGTAGCACATATACAAAAGCTGCATCATTTTTAATTTTTGTGTAATAAGATAAGAAAGTGTTACTGGACTTTAGGGACACTCTGTGTACTAGTACACATTTTCTAAAGCATCTAAAACTTTTATAATTGTACATATCTTCATATGAGGAGGGAATCTAAAGAGTTTATTAAGGAATAATGTAAATATTTTACCTCTTCAAATCCACAGCTTGGATATCTGGTAAATACTTCTGAATATCTTTAAGCTGGAGCTGAATAAAGGCAGATTTTATAAATTCATTAATGCCAAATGTCATATACTTCAGAGCCATTTTTTGAAAGCCACGATAAGCAACTGTTTCCATAGCTTCTGCCAAACTTACATCATTCCACCTGAAATAAATAAAATTGAGTAAATAAAAAGAAACTACTAGTCCAGAAGGCATGCTAGAGAAATCTAAGAATAATCTTCCAGCAGTTATTTATCTTATTTTAATTGTTCATTAACTTCTTTTATTTCTTCAAATTTTCTCATTGTCACTTAGAATACATTATTGCAAAATTCAGGAAAATTTAATATTTTATATACAGCATTAAAATTTGAAGCTTTACAGTAAAAGTCAAAATGTTTTAGACATATTCTGTTACCATTAAGAAAAGTTATTTCCGAGAACAATAAGTGGGCTTACCTATAGCCTTCACGCTTAAAGGCTAGGACAGCATTTGGCCCAATCCATACAGAGCCATCCATACGAAGTGTGAAATGAACTCCAAGAAATGGAAATCGAGGATCAGGCACCTGTAAGAAAAAATAATTAACAACTAATGTTTAAAATGATAATTACACAACTTAATCAGTTCATAGAATTAGTGTTGAACTTCCAACTACCCTCAGTCAGTTCTCAAAAAAATCTTCACTTACAGGATATATATTTCCTTTGAGTATATGCTGCTTCTCCGGGTTAAGTAGCAGGTATTCACCTCGGAAAGGAATGATTTTAGGATGAATGCTGCCACCAGAGAGTTGTGCAAGCTTGTCAGATTGAAGCCCACCACATGTTACGACATAACCTGCTTTCAGAGACTGAAATGCATCACAAAAATTGCCAGTGTTTTAATACAGATGGACATGCTTTCAAAAATAGTGTTGAAAATAATTATAAATGTTGCAATATTGGATGGATATTTGACACTGGAACTTCACTAAGCTTTTAAATTCCAGACCTGTTTCAAATGCACTTGCATTCATCCTCAGCTACTTTAATTACTGTTGCCTCATCACTATCTCCCTCTCCCTTTTACGGTTGTCTGATATTTGTACATCTATGGTGAAATTTAGTAATTTTTCCTGTAAATCATCAGACTAATGGATTTAAAAAAAGTTTGAAAAGGCAATAGACTAGAGTCTGGAATCCAAACAAAAACATACAGAATATTATGTAAAAAAAATAAGATAGTTTTAACCCTAGACCACACTAACATGCAGTTTTTCATAATCTGCTGGACAATAATAATGTATTAAAAGAATGTCTTACATGTCAAAGAGATACATTGGGAAGAGAGTGTTGACTTGGAGAGGTGGGAAAACTATTAGAAGAAATTGTGATGGAGATGTATAGTGATTGGATGTAAATAATGTTTGTACATTTTGGAAAGAAGTGAGATAGGTTAGAAGACATAGAGAGGCAAGAGCTTACAGGATAAAGGTTCCTTAAATTTTTATATAGTAGTTAAAAGAAATTGGGGACGGCAGAGATGTATAGACATTTGTGATCAATTTAGAAGAATAAGTTTTGCTTGAATTTTTAGGAAAATTAAGGAATAAGTGAAGAAGTATAAGAAAGGAGCTTGGGGCACACTCAGTGATAAAAATCAGTAATTTATTTTAGGGGTTTCTTTACCATATATATAACCTGGTGGTTAAGAGATAAGAGAGCCTTAGTTGTGGCACTGCCAAACTTTTAGAGTTCTTGTATATTTATGTAAATTAAATTGTAACATGATCTGCTGATAATGGATTGAAAATATATGATTAACAAATTGATGTAATTATGAAGTTATGAAGATAGCAAGAAAATACGTAAATTTGAATGTATAATTAATTATTGAAATAAAATTATTCATAATTTGACATATAGATTCATTAACTCAACAAAGAAGAACAATAAGAACACATCAAGATTACCATAAAAATTGGTTTCAAAAAAGAACCAACACCCAACTAATAAAAGATACCAAAAACATAAAAGACACAAGCACTTTGGAAAAAGAGAAAAGGGAGAAAAAATTCACATACTATCCTTTGGCAGATAATAAATTCAGAAAAATATTCAATCAATGCAACATTGTTATAGCTCTCCAAAATATTTTTAGTCTAAGTAAATTATTAAAAACACCATAAAAAACAAAAATGAAATGAAAAATAGATCAGAATATGTGAAATAAATTGTAGAAAATGTAACCAAATATATACAGAGATAACAAAATGAAATTTTGCATAACACAAAAGAGCATTTCAGAAACATCAGATACAAGGAAACAGATGATCAACACACCACAAAATAGACAGAGGAACAAAGTTATTAAAAACAGCAAGACAACATGCAAAACTAACCATTTGGAAAACAGTTTTTATACACAAAAGCAAACAATATGAGATGATTAAGATCATTTTATGATTGAGTCAAACAACACACTCGTATTGGCTCCACTTACTTGTTAAATGTAGTACATGTTTCACGACATATGTCCGCATCCTCAGCTACTCGTCAACTGCTGGAAAATTCAATATGCTTTGGGGAAGTATATTCTGCTCTGGTGGAGGTGTGATGAACTTAAAGTTTATGTTTTCATATCCAAAAGTGCCGAAGTTCATTAACCTGTCTGTGTATTTGTAAATGTAGATTTTCCCTGATGTTGCTGACTCTGTAGGACCATGTTGATTTTAATAATTTTGCTTTATCCCCTACATCGTGATTTTCTGTCCAGAAATGAGACTCTACTGCTGATTTTCCCATTTGTTTGTATTTTATCTTCCTGGAGGTATTCTTTTAACCTTGTGAATATGTTTCTCTTTGTTTTTCCAATATAGATTTTTCTATTCTGCACAAATTATTTGGTAAATTCCTGTATTTTTCTCTGATGGAATGCTATCATTAATTTTGTTATTCAGCAGATTTTTACATTAACATATAAACAGATTTAACAGTGATGAAGCAACAACAGTTAGTGAAAGCAGCTAAGGATGAATGCAAGTGCATCCGAAACACGTCTGGAGTATAAAAAAATTTAGCAAAATTCAGTGTTAAAAATCCACCCAAATATAATTTAAAATGACTTCATTTTCTTCCTAAATAACAGATTGAAGTATAAATCTTCTTGTATCATAGAATAAAATTATTCTGAATTATTCAGAAAAATTAGCAAGTACTTATTGACTTTAGGATGCATACACATTGATATAAGAAGGCATAAAATTTGTATTTTCAATTTTATTGGCAGCTATTTGTGCCAACAGACACTCATGCATACTTTGTAGTTAGTAAATTACATTATTCATAATAGTTCATTGCAAAGTGTTTTAGCATCTAAATTCTGGAGACACAAATAGCAAAAATTACTACAGAATTACAGAATAATTAAAAATAATTCTTAAAATACTTTTAGTTATGAACCTATTATTCACTATACACTGTTGCTCCAGAAGACCATTTCTAATGCTGCAGTATGGATGAGAGTGCATGATATGGTTATCTTGCTACTTTAAAGATTAACCTGCGACTATCTTATGATTCCTAAATTACAGACATAGTACATTATTAATTCCTAGAAGAATAGACATATTTGCCATACCAACAGCATATCTCCTTAGACAATGAAACAACAAAACATGGAAATCACCCTAGGTAGATTAAAAACGATATTGCAATGTATCTGTTTTCTGTGCTCTTTGTCATTGTTAGTTTGTGTGATCTTCGTTCTTCCACATTTTGTTACGTTGTGTGAGAGATTCTAGCATGCTAGTTGGTTTTATTGTGTGTTCTGAATATGCAGAGTAATAATGCCTCATAATGGTAGCAGCAGTAACAGTAGCACCACCACGGGTGACTGAGGTCGCTAAGGCCCAGACTTGTGAGCTGGAGGTCTGGGGTTTGATTTCCAACAGAACCATTCTTCCTGACTGATATTTCTTCAGGTTTCCCTCAGTCCTCATAAATAGCAAATGCCGGGGAGGTATCCTAAACTTAGGTCTGGAATGTTTCCTTCCTATAAAAAAATCTTTTCTTGATTTATCATTTCATCTGATGTATCATCCATGTCCACTGCTTGTGGTGTCTCAGTAGTAAAAATGGCATTAAACACTATTAAAAAAATAATAGTAATAAAAAAATAAATCTCAATATATGTAAGCACTCCCTGTGTACCCCATTATAATTAACACCAGGTTGAATATTGGAAATATATATATTTTCACTCCTAAATATTGCCATTGTCAACATTGTTGTCCACATTTGTCTTGCCCACCTTCCTGATGTATTTTCCAAGCTTCTTTATATTTTCGTCTGATTTTAGGTTTAAAATTCTTCTACCTCTTATTTCATTTGATAAGTTTTCCCACTTAAGTAAAAGGAACTGTTCCCTCCAAAACTTGGTTTGCTTACATTCTAAAATATAATGCCAAGTACTTTCTAGTTCTTCACACATCAGACATTTTCCCTTTATATATCCATTTCTTATCCCACTTAAGTATATTACTCTTGTTCTAAACCATGCCAGTCCTTCCTTCCCTTCCTGTTGTATCATAGGTTTCAATATCTTTCTCTTCCCCAATCATTTTTAGTGTGCTATATAATTTCAGAGATTTTTGACATTAATACTAGGCCACATTCTCCATTCTTGTTTTTATCTCTTTCCAAAATCCTGTCCCATTCTTTCCCCCTCATACCTTATTGATCCCATGCCCACTTCTCGTATAATATTTTGGATTTTAGATATCTAAGTTTTTCTCCCACCAAACACTGTTTGATGATATTCTCCCTATTCTATACCTATGTTTCAGTACTCTTTCTATTACCTTGCTTTTATAGCCAAATCTTTCTAGTTCCATTAGAGCTACCTCATTAGGTGAAAATCTAGGTAAACCTAGGAAAATTCCAATAGTGTATTTATCACAATTATCACTTTCCATCCTCCATTTGGCCCTCAACTTTCTATTCCATACATCATTCTGCTCTCTACTACTGAACCATATACAATTTTTAACCATTTTACTTGCATTTTTGGTATATTATTTACACAAGATATAATTGCAATCATAGCTATTTTTCCTTCTACTAATGCTTTTCTTTTTTGATTACTCCATTTCCTATTACTAGACAGTCTAATCAATTTTCTTAACACCTTCAATTTCTGTACCCTCCCACCACTATTTCACCTGTTTTTATTTTTTTTAGTTTGAAACCTTTTTTCATCAACATAATCTTAAATCTATTTTGAGTTTTATAATAAATTTTGGCATTCCCACAATGGAATGTGTGAACTCTTATTGGGTTTCCCAGATGTCTCTAGATTGTTTACCAACAATACTAGCTGGGTTACAGCTGATAGGAACAATTGCTGTTGAAATATGTTCTGCACAAAAAATACAAAGTGAACTTTAGTGTTACTATTTAACAAGATATTTATTTTTTAATAATCATTAAAAGATATTGATTTTTTAGGTTGTGCTACAGACACACACAACCACAGCACTACCAAATTATTCCCAATAGATTCAATAATTTCATTTAATGAACGATATTCAAAGCAAAATAATTACAAAGTACTGATAGTAGAACTTCCGAGGCATTTATGTCAATACTGTTTGCAACCACACTATGTAATGTACTGTAATAACATCGCTTACAGGGATCTGCCTGCGACTTTGATTATGTTTGGAAGTACAAAGTGGTCTTTGTTTCAGATAAGTGGCTATTCATTATTTGAGTAAGTGTACATTTAAAAACATAGGACATACTTATACATATACAAATGAATCAGTATTAGGTGACACTGAAACTTCTTTTAAGATTACAATAGGACATACTGTCTCATCATCTTTGGTCAAAGTACCTCAGTAGTTCTGTGAGCACAGCAGTTAAGTTTGCTCAGAATAGAGAATTACTTGGCTCAGTACTTCTGTGAGATTCCAGTCCAATTCTCTTTATTACAAAGCCAGTTAACTTCATTCGGAATATCATATTTCTGTAATTTTCAGAACAATTAAGTGTAATGATTTTTGTAAATATCTTCAAAGAAATGCAAATCTGGTTGAAATGATTGGCAGGTCAGAAAAGTACTAACAATTTAATGTTGAACTGTCTCATTATTCTTATTACAGAATGTTAGCACTAAAATGTTTGCATTATTACAGTGGACAATGTTTCAGTAGTTAAATTTTTATCCTGTATGATACAATTGTTATTTAATCTTGGTGGCATAATTTATCTTAGAAAAATTTTAGATATTTTTCCCAGGATATTTTTTTTTGAATGGTGTTTTAATGCCGGTTTTTACTACTGAGGCAGCACAGGCAGTCCCAGGAATTCAATCCGGTAAATTTTTTTTAATAGTGTTTAGTGCCAGTTTTTGCTACTGAGGCTACAAGACAATGATGATACATGACATGAAATATGTAATAAATTAGGAAAGGATTTGTTTTTTAAGAATGGAAGTATTTTGGGCAAATTTAGGGTATCTCACCAACCTTTGACATTTATGAGGACTGAGGAAAACCTGGAAAAAACTGCAATTATGGAGAATGGATCTGGCTGGAATCAAACCCAGATCTCCTGTTTATGAGTCTATACTTTAATGATCTCCGTCATCCATGACTGTATCTGGAAACCTTACGCTAGTTTCATAATAAATAAAGATTATATGAGAATCACTTACATATTTCTGTCCAACAAGCCTAATAGGATGATTGTTTGGTCCTTTAGTGTTTTCAGTAACTTCCTGGAAGCCTGTAACCTTGAAGGACAAGTGTATCTCACCACCCATATCTATGAAATCTTTACCGTAGTAATTAGTAACTAGCTGCCAATCAACAATACCAGTATTTGGTGACCAGAGTCCTCTAATTCCCTATAACAAAAATTAATAAAAATGTATTCTATATAATTTGATTAAACCATGCACCTAGTCAACCAACTGCTATCAACAGATCAAATTTTACCATTATTGATTAGTGGTAACGTATTATTAGCATCTGTATTTGCATTGAAATACAGCAAACACTACAATAAATGAAACTATAACAAAATTGACAGACATGGTATAAGAGCATGTAATGCTATATGGGAATACCAGCACTTTTTAGGCTATCCTTTTCCTTCAAAATATTTAATATTTATATTATAGAAAACAAATTAATGTGCCATGAGAGTCACCAACAACTTTTTTAAGTCTTCACATGTGTGTTTCTATAAAGCCTAACTGTAAAATATAATAATACTGCATATTACAAGCTGAAATTCCCTTAGAGGGAACAATTCACACTTAAAACAGGAGTAATTCCCAAATATTTATGTTTAACGTGACCAAAAAAGTTCTGTTGGTTTCAGACCAGACATTTCAATGCACCTTATTCTGAACAAAATAATATCATTAGTATTAACTATGGAACTACAGCTATCAAGGACCCTACTGCCAATACTATGAAAGACTATAAATTCCATTGTAAAAAATTTATTCAGTGCAGTTTCCAG
Source organism: Metallyticus violacea (assembly GCA_030762175.1). Taxonomy (NCBI): domain Eukaryota; kingdom Metazoa; phylum Arthropoda; class Insecta; order Mantodea; family Metallyticidae; genus Metallyticus; species Metallyticus violacea. Next base: position 24,013,786 of record CM060841.1, read on the forward strand.
ATCAGCAAAGGCTCAGAATTGCTATCCTCAGAGTTTTTTTTGTGTTAATTTTGTTTATTTATGGATGATCTTTAAGCATCCCATTAATTCAGAGCATGAAGCCACACTTAGAATGTTTATGCACGAAATAATCCATTGACTGGAGCCAGGAATGAACTTGTGATCTTGGGTCTATGAGACAAGTATGATTATCACTAGACCACCAGGACCAACATGCCCAGAAGTGATTAATCAAAGATAGGAAAAGATGACAATCTGATGGTGCAACATCTGGAGAATATGAGTCACTAGTCTCCCAACCGAGATGGACAATGTTTCACTTTAGTTGTAAATGATTTTGCATTAACATGCAAAAGAATAATACCTTAGTATATGAGATTTTCCATTATATGCAAGGTATAGCAACTTTCCTATTTATCTTTAATTTTCAGCATTTTATGGACATGCTCTATCTGGTTAGAGATTGTTTGGCCAGCTGAAAACAGTTCACGATGTACAGTCCTCCAAACACAGAGGATAATATGCTTTTGGTGCAGTGGTGGTGTCAATTATTTGGGGATAGATTTGCCTGTGATGCCAGTGGTTTAGAGTGCCATAGAGGGTCCACTTCTCAATCACATTTAAGTTGCTTATCAAGAAGGGATCCTTCTTCTGATAAGATAGTACTGTCAACTTGTGTGGAACCCAGCCATTGAGTTTTTATTTTCTCCTAGCTGATGGAGATGGAGCCATATGGTTTCTGCACTGACTGACATTGAACTGCTGTACCACATCCTATCAGTTCTGGCTGTTGTGGTCTCAACAGTCCATTGTTATCCATTGTTGTTGGTCTTCTTTCCATGGTTCATCCTTGAGGGTTTTGGTTCTTTCCTGGAATTTTATAAACTAACTTGGAACCTCTGTTCATTCACAATATCAGCATTGATGACCTATTTTCCATGCTGCTGCAGTTCCATAGTTTCCCAATTTAAATTTATAGGGTATATTCATTTTTGGTGTGCTCATGATTAATAACACTTCTCAAATACTGGCTAATATTAGTGAAAATTGAACCTAAACTTTCAGCTAAAATTTGTTGCTGCCTTAACTTTATTTGAATTACCCCTTACATTGAGTAAGTGCATGGTACACAGTCATAACTCCTTTCACAAATGGCAATGGAGGGCAGCGGAGAAAATAGAATGCCTCCTTAGTTAGTTTGTAGCTGTGAATGTTATCACACCTCTTCTAAAAAATTCATCTTTCTTGTAGTGTGGAGTATTAGTTAAAGTGTTTGTGTGAAAGTTGTGAGAGTTGGTAGTGTGCTGTATTATTTTTCTGTTAATAATGAATGCGTCAAATAGTTTGTATGCCTGGAATCAAAGGGAAAGAACTTATGTCTCTATGTACACCCCAAAAAGGTGAATGTTATCATGCCTGTTCTTAAAAAACAGCAACTGTATGCCTATTCACAATGTGCAACAAGAATTTCAATTATGCATGCAGCTTCCAATGCTATCAGCAAGATTATCATAGTGAGGGATCAGCGAATGCAAACAATGCCTGATTCATTAATGCATTATTATGCTCACTATTAGTATGGATGGATCTATTTCTCCTAAATTATTTGTTGTATACTGTAGAAGAACTTTCAGCCCTAAAGTTTCAAGGCAAATGGTGAAAAATTTAATTTTGTGAAGAGTTCAGATCCTAGTTTAATAAGGCATTTTCCCCCGCTCTTAAAATAAGTGTGCTCTACTTTTTTATTTGTGGATGAGTTATAATGACACTACATGTCTTAATAGATATTTTTCCAGGAAAAACCATTGCAGTTCTGCAGATTTCTCCCAGGATCACATGGAAACTTCAAGTTTTTCTTCCAGCAGTGGAAATCACTTCATTGTTATCAAGTTGAAATTTTGACAGTTAATGAGAATATTAATTTTGAGGTTTTTCAGCAGGACAGTATTTTGAAAATGTAGCCATTTATTCATTACCAAATTTCCTCCCCATGATTCCGGGACATGATTAAATATTCATGGCTTGCAACCAAATATACAACAAAACAACCCCCTGAGCTCATTGTACCTGTTAAATTCTGCCTACAAACAAGTGTAAGAATATGTGAAGAATGTGAAAATGATGCAATTATTTGTTATGCATGGTGCCGAAAGGACTTGTGTTTTAATCACTGCATCAATACAGTTTTGCTTTTGTCCCTGCAAGACACTAAAAGGGACAGTCAATCATCTCTGTGGATCTGGAATGCCAGGCTGCAGTTAAAGCATATCCAACTTCTACTCTTCCACTGATTGATCCAACATTTTTCAGGTTCGATCTGGGGACTTGCAGTTGAAAAAAACAGCTCATTATTAGAACATGTACTTCTTATAGCAATAGATGACAGGAAAAATTTTGAGGTATGGTTTGATTGAGTGCAGTGATAGGTTTCTCATCAATACATACAACAATTGCCCTCATGCTTTGAGAATGGCTGGCAAAAAATAAAATATTGTAAATTTAATGAAAATAGGTAGTTAATGAATTTAATAGAAGAAAAAGAAGATGACATAGAATATTTTATTTGTAAAATTTAAGTAGAATCAGGAGCATTATGAAACCATCTTGAAGCTAAATATAAGCACTGTTCGAGCTGAAAGCTATAAATTGATTTACGAATTCATAAAAGAGGTAAAATTTTACCTTAGCATTTATACATTTTACCAACTTAATGATAACAACTTATTAAAAAATTATTAATATAATAAAGAAAATAGATCATAGCTCTTAAATAACAATTATAACTCAAAAGGAACAAAATTGATCATTTATATAATTATAATTGCTTTTTATCTCTTATATTTAGGTTAATTTTTTAGCATGTTATTGCTGAAAATATGCATAATTCCTTTTGGGTAACATACATGTTTAGTGCTTAAATTGTTGAAGATGGCACTTGTATTTAGAGATGGCTCCTTTATTAAAGAATGACTGATGCAGTAAATATATTGATATGTTGGATGCTAACACTTTCTTGCCTGGACTCTTTGCGGCAGTGCAGCAGAATGCTATATATCAGAACAAAGTTTTTTTTTTGATTGATTGATTTATGGATGCTCTTTAACATCTCAGGTTATCAGCGTCCCATTCAACTCAGGGTGTGAAATGGCCGACAAATTTTGCTCAGAGGCCTCTCTTTAAGGCTTGAGGTTCTTTTTCATGTTGTAAATGTACGACACGGGACCCACGGCTTTACTTCCCTTCCGAAGGAAGCCATTAGGATTTTTACGCCTGAAAAAATCCATTGGTCCTGGCCGGGTTCGCATTCTTGGAGGTAGGAGGCAAGTATGGTAACCACTACATGACCAGGACTGACTTAGAACAAAGTGTATGGCACTTCAAATACTTTCAGAGTCTTAAGCTGCCATGTTGCCTTCACGACACCATTGATGTATTCCATTCAACCATCTACCAGCAGACCGATACACTGGGATTTATTCAGTTAGTACCCAACTACTGCATGACAGCTAGCAGGTAGGTGAATGAAATGCACAATGTAACACAAAACCTTGTAATATAAACCTTCTCACCAACTTTAAATTTTATATTTTCAACATAAAAATCACGTGCATCCGTTTGCAACAGTGCTGCTGAATGAAAAACTGTGTGTAGACATTTCTGTATCAAGAGAAACAAAGCAATGTGTAACTTGATGTTATATAAAAAAAGCAGAAAGTTGAATAGATTAGCTATTTGTTGCAATAGTGCATACTATAGTGTTAAGCCTCAGGTAAATGTACTGCCTGCATTTCTCTTTCTGAAGGTAATGGAAGACTGCTTGGCAATACTATCAGTATAATGTGTGGCTGGCATTTGACACTTCAGTACATAACAGGAAAATCAATTAATGCAACAAACCTTGTTTGTAGTTGAAATTAGACATGCCTAGCAAGCATAATTAACAAGCTTATCAAACTACTAAATTTGCAGTTTTGCCGAGTCTCCTAATAGGGAACAATACTTAAAGTTTTACTGTATGTGCTCTGGCTATAAGTACTGGGCCTCTTGAGAAATACTGCCAACCACAAGCAGTGGAGACAACTTTTGCAATGTCTTTGTTTGCTGCCTTCATGCTCAAATCTTTTCTTCAACAGAATCTAAATGGTATGCAAATTGAAATTTGTCATCACACATTCTCAGCTAGATTGTGGAAAACTATGCAGAATTCATATATAAATATGTTTACACTTGTCTGTTTCTTAAAGATTTGGTTTATTTACGGATGCTCTTTAACATCTCAGGTCATCAGCATCCCATTCTATTTAGGGCTTGAAATGGCGGACAATTTTGCTCAGAGGCCTCTTTTTTCAGGCTTGAGGTTCTTTATAGTGCCATAGATGTACGACATGGGACCCCCGGCTTTACCTCCCTTCCGAAGGAAGCCATACATAGGATTTTTATGCCCGAAAAAATCCATTGATCCCGACCAGGTTTGAACCTGAAATTTTGGGTTTCGAAGGCAAGTATGGTTATCACTACACCACCAGGACCAACAAGTTTCTTCAAAGCAATATCATCAATCGATTTAAACAAACTGTCCATTACTTAGTAGCTCTTATACAAAAGAGTAGAGTATTAAAGAAAAAATTTAATTCAACTAACATAAATCAGGCTCTTAACTTGAGCAACACTTATACATTAAGAATATACACAATGACTAGACAGACATGTAATGACGCAAAAAAGAAACAAAAAATGTCTATAAGCTACATATGAGGGTAAGGTGAAAAGTTTTCGACCTGGCAAAATGCATTTATTTTTCTACTTAATCCCCTTTGAGGTCAATACATTTTGCCCAATGTTTTTCCAGTAACTAGATTCCATCCCTAAAGTGCAATGATGGAAGTTCTGCAAAATATCCATCTATGGCTGAAATAACCTCTTCATTGGATGCAAAAACTTTTCCAGTCAAAAATTTCTTTAGATGTGGAAATAGGTGAAAGTTAGAGGGTGCCAAATCTGGTGAATAGGGTGAATATTTCAAAAATTTGTATTTCAAATCACCCAGTTTTCCCATTGTCAGCCATATTTGTGAGCAGGTGCATTGCCCTAGTGAAAGATATTTTTGCAATTCAAGTCTTTTCTCAGTATTTTTTCACCCAGTTGGTTCAGAAGACTAGCAGAGTATTTGCCAGTTGTTGTTTTACCTTTTGCAAGGAAATCAATAAGAAGAATTCCTTTTGCATCCCAGAAAACACTTGTCATAACCTTTCCAGCAGATGACATTGGCTTTGCCTTTTCTGGTGCACGGCCACTGGCTTCCACCCACTGCTTTGATTGCAGTTTCATTTCTGGAATATAGTGGTGAATGCACATCTCATTCACAGTAACAAAAGACAAAGAAAATCAGTTAGGAATTCCATTCTTTTTAAAATGTTCCAAACAATGCTGTGAAATTCATTTTTGCATTTACCAACGTGACACTCATCTTGCACAAGGCTTTCTCATCTTTAGTTCTTTAAGTAAATATACCATACACGTTCTTTTGATATGCCTGTGGCATCTGCTATTTCATGCACCTTTAATCACCAATCGTCCATATTGTTATGTTTTCCTCTGTGGTTACAGTTTTGAGATATATTTCTCATGAATCTTAAAGAGAACTACTGCCACATTTAAATTTTGTTGCCCTCTCTTAACAGTTAAAAATGAAGTAGCATACTACTTATAATCTTCTGTCAACTTTGGCTGAATTTCAATTGGCAATAAGCCACCAAAAACTAAGAATTTTATAATGGGACGGTAATCTATTTGATAGATCAAACTGACAAATGTTATTGCAAAATGTGTAACATAATAGAACAAAAGTTCATTGATATCAAAGTCATCACTTTTCACCCTGCCCTCATATATATTTAGTGTTACCCCTAAGAACTTATTTTAAGAGTGAACTGGTAATAAAAACCTTGCAATACGGTTCAATCTCCCTTATCTTCTCAGCGCTCACCATTTCCACACCAGGTACATTGTTCTTTAAAGACCTCTGATACAAACCCTCTAATTTTTCTTCATCTGAAGAATCAATAGCAACAATTAGCTTGCCACAGCGTTTATATGGTATACCCTTTTCATCACAATATTTATATGATAAACCAAGTCCTTCCACACACAGTTTTGCTTTTAAGGAACCAGGTTTGTAGTAAATTCCTGCATGAATAATCCCACTATTGTGACCAGATTGATGACCTGCTAACATACTTTCTTTCTCCACTACTGCCATCTTGAGATTAGGATGTCGTATCTGTAATTCTCTTGCTGTGGCCATCCCCACGATGCCACCTCCAACCACCACAATATCATATTCTCTCTGTTTAGGAGCTGGAGGTGCCAAATTATAACTGGAAGGAGAGCAATATCAATAAGTAATCTAAATTGGTTCCTTCTCTATTCATTTTTAAAAAGACAGCAAACATTAAACAATTAACTAAAAATATATAATACAATAGTACCATTATGCCTTTAATAACAACCTTCCACAGTTCCTTTATTTAAGTGTTTAATGTCGAATGCTAAATGGTAAAGGTCTTTTCAGGGGATAAATAAAATGAATTAATAATTATGCAAATAACTTTAAAATTACATGTCATTTAGCCTTTATGGAATGAAGTTAAACAAGAAATATCTCATCCAGAAATTTTGTTCCAAATAGGAAATGCACTATCTTCCTACTAGAAGAAAACACCATATGCGCCACAGCAACTGGCCTGCAAGTAATTTAAATGGAAATGAATCTATACATCCAAGATTGGAGAGAGAAAAATTTATTTAAAAATGCAAATTGTTATTCTGTGCTGACCTTGCTACTGAAACATTTACTAAACCATTAGCAGTTCTAAAAATTTGACAAAGCATAATGTTTAATACAATCTGCTATGACATATTTCACATTTGTTTATATTTTTATCAATTTTGAATTATGCTGCTTTCAAGATATTATTCACATACAACTAACAAATTGTATGAAATGCTCTTTAATTTTTTATTAGTGTCTTTTGAAGGAGAATGATAAAAAGAAAAATGGAAAGAAATAAAGTTGAACTCAATGAGAGATTTAAATAAAATGAACCTGTAAAAATTTATGAGTGCAACAAGATGGAAAAGAATTATTATTCTTATGGACACATGAGTATGAGAGAATAATTTTTTTTTGGAAGTTATGAAAGTGTGATGCCTCAAAACTAGCTATAGACCACTTCCATGGTCTAGTCGCAGCATCTGCACCTATTAATCTGGAGGTCCCGGGTTTGGTTTCCATTTAGGTTAAGCTGTCTAGTGGACACTGATGATACAAGAGATGAAATCATAAACAGGAAAACAATTTTTTAATGAAGCATTCCAGGCCTAAATTTAGGATACCTCACAGCATTTGCCATTTATGAGGACTGAGGAAAACCTGATTTTTCTTTTTGATTGGTTTATTTACAGAGGCTCTTTAACATCTCAGTCATCAGCGTCCTATTCCATTCAGGGCATGGAACAGCCAACAAATTTTGTTCAGAAGCCTCTTCTTTCAGGCTTTTTGTGCCGTAAATGTACGATGCGGGACCCATGGCTTTACTTCCCTTCCAAAGGAAGCCATACTTAGGAATTTTGCGCCCCAAAAAATTCATTGAACTTGGCCAGATTTGAACCCACAATCTTGGGTTTAGAAGGCAAGTATGGTTACCACTACATTACCAGGATTGACAAGAGGAAAACCTGGAAAAACCTTAGTGAAGAAGGGCAGTCCTAGTGGGAATCAAACCCCTGACCTCTCGCTCACTAGTCTGTATCGACCTAGGCCACCCATGGCAGTCTGTTTTGTTAAGTTTTTTTTTAATTAATTTTCCTTATCCTGGGCAGGTGAATGCCAGATAGCTTAAAGGAGTCAAGTAATCCAAGTTCATCTGTGTCATCATTAATTTATTTCAATCATCTCTACAGACCACACCTATAGAATTCAAGTTCATAATCTACAGCTGATGTGATAAGAACAATGCAGCCAATGCAACGATAAAAATATAAAAATGCATAAAAAGAAAAACAACCTGTAAGTGGCAAAGGCATTATATTAGTGCCTAATGTCTTATGTCGGTCCTGGTGGTGTAGTGGTAACCATACTTGCCTTCTAAACCCAAGGTCGCGAGTTCAAACCCAGCCAGGATCGATGGATTTTTTTCGGGCGTAAAAATCCTAAGTATGGCTTCCTTTGGAAGGGAAGTAAATCTGTGGGTCTCATGTTGTACATTTACGGCACGAAAAAGAACCTCAAGCCTGAAAGAAGAGGCCTCTGAGCAAAATTTGTCAGCCGTTTCACGCCCTGAATTGAATGGGACGCTGATGACCTGAGATGTTAAAGAGCATCCTTAAATAAAACAAATCAATCTAATGTCTTATAGCTTTCTTTTTATTTAAATTAAATCTTCTGAAATAGATGTTGCAAATTTAAAATAAACAATTAGTTTACCGGAAGAAAATAATTTTAAAAATATTTTCCTTCTTAGTTCTAAGGTAACACAGACAGTCTCACTTGCAATTGTGATTTAATGTTATAAATGGGATCACATTATCGACATGGAAAAAAAGAGAAGTGTTTCATTCCTGAGAGCTAAAGTATTGATTGTAACCAAATACTGCACTTTGTTGCAACAATTCAGAGATTATTTTCTGGATATTTGGGGCTTAATGATGTTCAATTGATCACCAGCTTGATTGAAAATTTTATTGCCAGCAACCAATACAACCTCAAACTAATAATTGTCTTCATTTTTCTCTTTTAATTTGGGTGGTATTTTATTATATGGTATTTTATAGTGACATTAACCTCTGCCTGGTAACAAGCAAAACATGCTGAGTTTGGATCTGTCACTCAGTGTTGGAAAGGGTCATACACCTATATAGTACTTTCTCATTGGTTGATATAATTCAAATCTAAGGCAGTAGAACACCATATTTGGTACAGTTTATGTCACAATGCAGAAACCCCCCCCCCCCCCCTAGGCAATCGTAAAACTATATAAGGGGAACCAGAGCTATGGCTCGAGGTCTTTGCTCTCTTTGTCTTTTTGGTCTCTTTGGTCTTTAGTCATTGTCTGCCCCTGGTCTTCGTCTTCTGCCTGTCGTCCTTGGAGAGCGACCTGCTGACTACACCCTCCACATTACGCAAAAGATCCTTAAAAGGTAAGGGCCCGCCAAGGCTATCACTTGTAATCGCAATTCAGATTGGGGACTGGTTTCCTTTACAATAAATTGAGTTGGCATGGCACTTTGGGGTTTGTCTCGACTATCCCCTCCTAAGTCACAACTTTAGTCATGACAATATAATGGCAAAACATCAGGAAACATCACCTCCTGTCACAAGAGAGTTTTCTTCAAACTTTATTTTTGTTCTAATACAAAGTTGAATAAAAATGCCATTAAAAATTATAATGAAATGATATATTGATGGCAATGCAGTCATAATTAAATATGGGAAAATCTTTAGCTATTTCAGTATAAAACATTAGTGCAATTGAAGTGACAGTGCATCCATGCAGACACTGCTGCAGTGACAATTTTGTGCATAGTAAGCTGTTTCTGAATGGCAAGTTTCATGTGAATTCATTAAGTATTTGCTTTATTTAATTTAATGTTAATAGAATGTAAAGAAAATAAACATTATAAAAGCTTAAATTCAAAGTCCTTTTCTTTATGAACAATGAGATCAATGCAAGAGAGAACTGAAATCTAGCTAGATTCCAAAAAATATTAATGAAAGTCAAACTGTGATTTCAACACAAAGAAAGTATGAGATACTTTGTATAGAGATAGACTTCGTCCTGTACATTTCAAACTTTAATAAAATGGTCATTGGCAAGTATACTGTCACGAAAACCAGGTGAATGGATTATTTTGTTTAAATAGGTACTTTACTCACCACCTCCTTAGCATTGCTAACCGCTGGCCGGGAGGCCTAGGTTCAATTCCCGGTACCTACTTAGGAATTTTTCTAAGGGAGATCTAGAACAGAGTCCCCCAACCTAATGAGGACAAATGGGAAGCTGCATGATGGAGAGGTAACATTCTTTAATCATGAAAACCAGCAAGGTGCTGGTATGCTGATCACACCCCCCCTTGCAAAGCTGCCCTCTATCAGTTAGGTCATAAGACAGAGGTTGCCGCTAAATGAGGAGGAGATGATGTACTATGATATTTTTATTAAATTTCTCTCTCTCTTTCTGTTGTATATATTCAACCACATATGAGCGTTAATTTTAGTTATTAAAATTTTAGAATCTTGCAATATATATTCAGTTGTAGCAATAGTAAAGTTGTCATTGCTGCCATTGCTTGTAGCACTTTCACCAAAAGTAGATTCTGCATAGTGGTAATAATTTGCTGACTGAGAAATATTTAATCCATGTCTTGTTAAAATCTTACCCATACTATGTGTTGACCATCTGCTGCTTTAACATTTATTCAAAATATTTCACTGCTCCAAAAAAGCCAACGCATATTTACTTTTAGTTATAATATTTCTATAGTGTATGGGTACCCTCACAAATAGAAGTTTTAAACTTACCTAAAAAAACAGGAGAGTGAATGAAAACATTATTAGCAATGATGTGATTTTGTTAAAAAGTTATTATCTAACTAACCTGTTCTAATAGGTGCATCTATTTTTATACTTGAAATTGCACCTATAGGATAAAATGTAGCATAATGTGCTGACATTACAGCAATAAATGCACTAAACATACAAAAAGCACAACCATGGTCAATGAGATTCAAATGTACCTGTAGACACAATCTATAAGACATTATATAAACAATCAATATATACTTTCTGATTGTGGGATAAAATATATTACATAGCACTGGAGAGAAGAAGGGGCAAAGGGTAAAGCCAAAAAAGGCAAATTTTTAGAGCTAATGCAAATGCTTCACCTAACTTAACCAGATCCTAATGTAAGTGAATATTTGTTTTATAAGGATCCTTGTGAAACTTAAACCTAACTAATGGGTTACATTTTAACACTGTAAATTTAATCAACAAGTTCATTATGTTCATCAACAGGGTAATTATGTAATTCATTAGTTAGGTTTAAGTTTACAAGCGATATCAGCAAGCTTAGCGGTACTTTTATGCTATTTCTACAATTCCATCATCATTGTACCACAAATGGTATAAGATAAAATGATATAATGGTGGGCAACTCTGAAAAATAAATTATGAACTGCTAAAGATTATGCATAGATCTGCTTCAGTGGAGATAACAGAAGACACATGCTGACATGCTAATGAGGAATTTTACAATATTAATAAAACAAATCTAATTCTAAACTACAAACTGTTCCTTAGTGCTTTAATAATGTCTCCATTCACTTTCCTTTTTATTTGGGTAAGTTAAAACATTTAAATTTATGGTTGCAGTGTGTGCCAATATTAAATTATTATTATTATTGTTGTTGTTGTATTTACTGTATCTTATAAAAATTATTCTTCCCGCGCAATATGCTCTATTTGTAAAATTAATAAAACTGTTCATTTTAAAAGTGCTTTCTTTTATCTAATAAATATTAAAATTTAATTTATATATCACATAGGATATATAAGGATATGAGTGCTCCATTCTACTCTTCCTTGAATATGGCCTTAAATTTGTAGCATATAAAATCAAAGTGACAAATGGAGAAGAAAAACACAACCTCGTGAAAAGTTCAGGAGCCTTGATGTTAGCTGCACTTAGCATATTCATTGAAACTTCACTATGTGCATTCCACAAGTTACATTTTTAAACTTACATAGAATAACGCGCTTGCCTCCTTTTCGTAAGAACACAAAATAAATAACTCGGCAAAAATTGAATTCTTAATCCATTCATATAATACATACACTAACCTAGACCTAACCTCGAATCTTAGCAATCGGAGGACCTGGTGATTTATTACTTTTGAAGTAATATCTCCACCTACTCTGTTATATTATTAATGTAAGTTTAGTACTACCTCACATCCACAGAAGGCAAGTTTGACAGTGGGATGCGTATAATGAAGCGTTAATCATATTCTGTATATCAAACCGTACCAAATTTGAAATTACAGAGTTTAAATGATACATACCTCGAAAAACAATTGCCGATCACTTTGTTTATGTCATTGCATGCTAAAGGACCGCACAATTTTGATCGTTTTAAAACTCTAACTAAAGGACCAGACTTGGTTACTTTCACAGTATTAATACAAACAGTCGCCATCGCAAAACTATCTGAAGTCTTCCTCAAGCATGAAGCAAAATGTTTCAAGGTTACGTCTGGGCAGTTGCAGCTTATGCCATAGTAGATAACTTCGTATCACGTTACTATGGTAACCACATCTTCGTCTTGTTTGTGATCATTTTGCAGCTCTACTAGGAAATCTGTTAACTATACTGATATTTACCATCAGCATGATTTGCAACTACATAGGAATGCATAGTTCAGATTTCTTTGAGGAAATGCATTAATATATAAATTTTTATTGCTACTTAAGTGTTAAACCGCTGCCACACCAACTATGAATATTTATATTTACATATTCCTCCATGACATACACTGCTGTATAAAATTAACGCTTTCTATGTATTAAAACTGAAACTATAATCCAATTTTCAGAGCTGCCAACGTAGCACCCAACGGTTTCCACTACGTGAAAGTAGTATACTAATACAGGTATATTTTATTTCTCCTTCGGAACTAGGTACAAGTGTCAGCGGGAAATATGAAGTCAATGTCTCATTTTTTCCTTGTAATTTTCGATTTTGTTGTTATATTTAAATTAGATGACCGTGTCGCACAGCTGTGTAGTCTTTAGAGTTAGTAATTGTGCATGTATTAATTTTTTAAGGTTTTGTATAAAATAATATGAAATGAAGCATTTGTTGCTAGGATATTTATAATTTTACTTGTCAGTGGACAAAGTCACAATTAATGAAAAACTTATGCTTGGAATGACTTAAAAACCTAGATATTAAAGATTTAGTGCATGAATCTAACTACAGATGATACCAAACTAATTGTCACTACTTTGTATTTATTATTGACCATAAAAAATTGCATAAAAATTGTTGAATTGTTCTAAGACATTAGGAACTTCAAACTAAAAATCTGAGGGGATTAAAAATGAATAGTGTAAATATAATGATATAGGTAAATAATGTACATCCCATAAATTATTGGTACATATTAATTATGAAATCATTATTAAACATGTGTGCTACTTTTCCCCAACTTGTATCCACGGTAATTAGAATTTATGACATAAGCTTAACCACCAATATAACTGATTCTGCAGATCATCTATTTGCCAACTGCTGTATCAAATTTTGTATAAAACCACTCTATAAACTGTTCAATTTGAAGGAACAGTTGATTTAAATAGCTGCAAAACATATTCTTTTTTAATATGTATTTAGAGTTAAAACGTCGGTTCTGGTGGTGTAGTGGTAACCATACTTGCCTTCTAAACCCAAGATCAAACCTGGCCAGGACCGATGGATTTTTTTTTTGGGCATAAAAATCTAAGTAATCTAATCGTTTGGAAGGGAAGTAAAGCCTGGGTCCCGTGTCGTACATTTACAGCATGAAAAAGAACCTCAAGCGTGAAAGAAGAGGCTTCTGAGCAAAATCTGTTGGCCGTTTCATGCCCTGAACAGAATGGGATGCTGATCTGAGATGTTTAAGAGCATCCGTAAATAACACAAATGAAAAAGAGTTAAAAATCATATCCATATTATAAGAAATAGTGAAAAATATTATAGAGCATAAGTGCTGCATAATCATCTATGTAATGAATTGTATTTGGTATTAAATTTAAAATTAATTTCTTGTCGGAACTAATACAGTGAAGCAATTAATTATTCTTTATTAGAACTTGAGTGGATTTAATACTCTTATCATTGAATTATACAGATCTGTTTCACAGGCTTTTGCCCACAACATCAGCTGTAAGTGAGTGAGTTATTTGAGGTGCATCTTGTTTAGCTTACAAGACAAATGTCATTCTAATATGTATTATTATTCTAGTAAGTAGCTTCAAGATTTTGTTTTTCTGTAAAGGAAATACTTCTAATCCAATTTTCTTACAGATTCATTGATCCATAGCCATATTGAGGTATCAGATATGCAGATAAGTGGGGGCAGGAATTTGTAAAGTCAAATACGTTTTCTTTCAAGAGTAAAACTGCCATAATGCAAGTATGAGTACATTCCCTTATGATTTTATAATGAAAATTAAACAATATCTTCTAATGCTGAAGTATTGAAGAAAGCTTCACTCTTCAGCAGTAGAAAACTCAGCGAAAATACTAAAATAAATCTTTTTTTTAATAGCTGATGCAATTACTTTATAATTTAACAACAAAAATTGAAAACAATAAGAAAAAATTCATATCAATTTGAATTGAAGAATACAGATAATTCTAAATGATTCTGGTCTAAAGTACAACAATTTAAATATTCTAATGGTAAAATCTTATCCATGCTCTCATAATTAGCATAGTTTATGCATCCATTATGATATCTGATATGGTTAAGATTTGTGTAATATCCTGATAAGAGTGAACCTGCTAGTAAATAGTAAAATTGGTGAAAATGGAAAGTAATACATACATCTATCTTAACAAATATTTTTGTCTCTGTAACAAATCTGTCATTAAACCATTAAAAAAAATCTGTGATGCTCAGCAATAAAATAGAAAATAGATGATATAGCTAAATTGTAATATGCCCTGTAGAAGGCAAAATTGAAGACCTAAGATGGCATTATTAAACATGACATGAGCCTTTACCTACAGAAATGTTTTTAGGACAGGGACCTATTGTAAAAATTTATTTGCTAAATAAAATATCAGAATAGTTTGCTGATCCAAACATATGCACTGTTTTTTGAATTATGATAGCATCAATAAACACCGTTTTGAAAAAGCAAAATATACACCATTTGTTGAATACAATAAATTGTCTTAAAGTAAATTATTTCAAACTCTTATTCATCTATTTACAGCTGTACATAATGGAAATTTTCCTTGTACACTCTGAATTTTTTATAACTTTGTGCCTTTTATAAATTAGAAGTAGTTTTGAATAGCAGGAATTTTCATACTGAAATATAGCATAATATAACAAATTATTATTGATGAAATCACTCAAATTTCACTAATTTTGTTCCACTTACTTGGACATGTTTCAAATGGTGTTGCATTCATCATCAGCATGGTTTCACTGCCAGCTTCCCAGTGCGATATTAAGCTGTTGCTCTGTGGATTTTATGAACTTAGTGATGAAGTTACTGTTGTTTGGGAGATCAAAATAACAAAAATGTTTTTAATATAACAAATTATTATTGAGGAAATTTGAGTGTTTTCCTCAATTATAATTTGTTATATTATACTATATTTCACTTGAAATTCCCGCTATTCAAAATTATCATATTTTCTTTGTTTTTATTTATGAATATATTTTCCCACATTGTTAATTCTATGGGTTTTTGAAGAGCCTTTAAGAGTTTTGGTTCCTTTTGGAATTCATGGTTCTTTTGCCAGAAATGGTCTGCTATTACTGATTTTTCTGTGTGTTTATATTTTACATTCCTCATGTGTTCCTTAAACCGTAAGTTATTTTTGTGCCTATGTATTTCATATTGCAGTCTTTGCAAACTATTTTGTAAATGCCTGATTATTTTCCTGATGGAATTTTGTCCTTTGGGTTGGTTTTTAGTAGGTTTTTTAAACTACATTTGTGTACTGGAGCTAAAATGATGCTTGCCTCTTTATCTTCTGGAATTTTTGGTGTGCCCATGGGTGGAATGTGAATTTCTTATATAAATGATTTCCTTTGTAGCCTTTTAGTATGGTGATGTCTTTTATTTGTTTTTGATTTTGAATTTTTCTATTTTCTTGTTGACCAGATCTATTGTGCGGCCATTTTTCTATGTTATATCTATGATTTTGATTTTTATTCTGTCTTGCTTATTGGTAGGTTTGTTAATCTGAATGTGAGGCTATTGATTATGGTGAGTTTATGTTGTTTTGGATTGTGGTTGCTGTTTTTTATCTGTGTGGATATCTTTTCTGAATATGCCAAATTTCAGATTATTGCCATATTTTATACTTTTTATGTCCAAGAAGGGAAGAACCTTGTTGATTTCTATTTCCATTATGAATTTAACAATGCTGTCCTGTAAGTTGAGTAGTTTTATTGTATCTCTTTCTATTTTTCATTAACTATTCCAAAGACACCAGCAACATAATGGTACCATTTGTATATATGAGAAAAGCATCAATTAATTTTATTTCCAAGACACTCATGTACATATCTGCCAAGAATGGTAAAAGTGGTTTCCCATTGCTAGACCCTTCTTTCGTATATAAATATTGCCTCTGAATATGAATTTGATTGATGCAAATTTTGGTGAAGTTCAGATTTTGTTTTATTACTTTTCCAGGTAGGTTTATTGAGATTAGCCATTTCTTTATGCTATTTATTAGATTTTTTTCTGGGGATGCAAGGAAAGCAGAGAGACTACATCATAAAAAACTATCATATTCCTGTTTTCTAGTTTCACTTTCTGATTCTATCTATTAATTAAAGAAGTGCAAGAAAGGAAATAGTTATGGAGAGAGCTTTAAAATACTGGTATAGGATTTTAAATTTATATGATAATGATTTATTGAAACAATGCTTACAAGTTTACAAAACACAGGTTGGGTTAGTAACTTGAGATATACTCTAGAAAGTAATGGATTAGGGGATATATGGAGAAAAAGAGAAATAAACCACAAAGATTTCTGGAAGGAAGTTAGGAAAAGATTCGAGGACACAAAGATCCAAAAATTATTTAGCTAATTATCTGAGAAAAGGTCACTAGTCTTTTATGTCTCAATGAAAAATAGCTGGGGAAGAGAGAGGTATTCAGATAACACTAATAATGAAGAAAGAAAGGGGATAGCCTGGCTAAGAGCAGGAATATAGAGGTTAAAAGGTCAAAGAAATGAATACCCACAAGACGTGTGCCCATTATGTGGAGATAAAGAAGATGTAAAACATATAATTTATGAATGTACAGAAACTGAGACTTAGAGAAAAGAAAGTATAAGATTAAACATTAGGGAGAAAAGTAATGTTAACAAAATAATAGAAAAAAACTGTAAGAATATGGGGAAATTTTTCGAGAAAGTAAGAAATAAATGGAAATGGACTGTGAAGAGAAGAAAGGAACAATAGATTTGGAGAGAATGTTCTAGAATCTGGTAATAAGCATATGTTGTAGTGCTTTAATAAAATTAGCATTAGTAAGAGGTGGGAATCGGTCAGAACTCGGTCCCCTGGAATTCCAGTAAGTGGCTGCTGATGAACCAGAGATTGAAGTAAACAACTTGGAAATTTTGTATTTTGTTTTAGTTTTATTAGAATTTAGATAAATGGGATAATACAAAATTAATTATTGTATCCAAACTTTTTTAAATATAAGGGGGTCACACCTAAAATGGCCTGGGGCAGATGGGTGGAAGCCCCTTAGTAATAATAGTTTGTATTTATAATGTACTTTTTCTTGGCATTACAAATAAATCAAATCAATCAATCAGTCAATCTATCAATTCTGATGAGTTCTTTATGCTTTGACTTTTGTATTTTGGTAAAGTGTTACATTTTTTTATAAAAGAAATTGGCTAAATTGTATGAGGGTGAATTTATTGTGTCTGCAATGGGTCTCATTTTATTATCAGGTTTATGTATTTTAGGTAGGCAATATATTCTAGGTATTTTAGGGTTGTCAGATATGATCTTTTTTTTTTTCTTCCTTGGTCAGAATTCTTACTTTTGTTAATAGTTTTCTTACTGCACTAATATATTTTTGAGTAGGATCTGTTTTCATTTTCTCATAATCTTGCCCAGCTAGTAAATTGTATGTACTGTTTTCATAATGCGTCTCATTCATTATCACTATTTTGTTTTCTTTGTCAGCCTACTATAAATAACACCTTTTTCTTTTAATGATCTGAGTACACTATGATATGGTAATTTTTGGTTATTTTCTTTTTTTTTTCTTTGTCTATTTTTTGTTTTTATTTTTTTTATTTATTCGCTCTAGGACTTTAGACATTTTTAAAGAACCAAACATCATTTTGACTTCAGTTTTCAGCCACATTGCTGGACCGCATGCTGTATTCTGAAACATTTTCTTATCTTATCTCGAATCATTGAATCCCAATTCCCTTGTAAAATTCATCCCTTTATCTTTATTGCCGTATTTTTTAGGTCTTTCTGGCTGAAATATATTTAGCAAATCTTGTATTAGATACACTGGAACACTTTTCCTACTTTATTCTATTGTGCTATGCATACATGTATGGATATTCCTTTTTCATAAAATAATGTTCCAGAACTTTAAAATGTAAGGTTTGTGTCACAAATAAAACAAATGCAACTATAAATTGATTTCTATTTTGTCCACTATATGTATCAGAGAACAATGAATGATAGCTCTTCAATGTTTTTTGGCAATAGTTGGAGTCAGCTGTGTCTATTTTAGAATTGCCTCTCTTGACTGTTAACTTCTATCCACACATAGCAACTTGAGAGTAAGTCTCACAGAATAAGATTAAATACTGAGAACTGGCAAATGTAATACACCTGTGAAACTTCTAGGCAAGATATTTCAATAACACTTTTTAAATCAAAGCTAGTACTTATAAAGTTTAAATCAGTAGAATATCTGTCTGTATCCTAAACTTAGGTATTAATTTTTTATACTAAACTCCATTTACTTACATAAAAGTAAGATGCGTTTCAGGAGAATCTCTCCCATTTTCAGTTGCTCACTGAACTGCCAATACTCAAAATAATAGCTAGACAACCGGATGTTCCTGTGGTGGCCTCTGTTGGCAGAAGTAGGAAGTTGCTGAGTTCATCCATATGAGGAAACTCGAAATTCATTAGGTTTTCTCTATTTTTTAATATGAAAAATTTTTCGTAATGAGTTGTGAAAATGTTTCAACAGTTTAATTCCCAGTTTTATTTCATGGTTTTTGGTCTAAAAGTGAGCTGCTACTGCTGATTTATCCACCTGCTTAAACCGAATATTCCTAAAATGTTCTTTCCTTCAAATTTCCAAATTTCTCTTTGTTTTGCCTATGTAGCTCTGTTCACAATCTGCACATTTTATTTCGTAAATTCTTGATTTCTATTCTGTTGAAATGGAGTCTTTCACTGTGCAACTGTGCCCCCAAGAACAGATACAACATCAAGAATACCAACAGAACAGCAATTAGGAATTTATGAAATAAAATGTGCAGATTGTGAACAAAGCTACATAGGCAAAACAAAGAGAAATTTGGAAATTCTGAGGAAAGAACATTTTAGGAATATTTGGTTTAAGCAGGTGGATAAATCAGCAGTAGCAGCTCACTTTTGGACCCAAAACCTTAAAATAAAATTGGGAATTAAACTGTTGAAACATGTTCACAACCCATTGAAGTTATCCACTTAGGAAAAAATGTTCATATTAAAAAATAGAGAAAACCTAATGAATTTCGAGTTTCCTCCTATGAATGAACTCAGCAACTTCCTACTTCCACCAACAGAGGCCACCACAGGAACATCTGCTTGTCTAGCCATCGTTTCAAGTAACAGTGGTTCAGGGAGCAACTGAAGATGGGAGAGATTCTCCCGAAACACATCTTACTTTATGTAAGTAAGTGGAGTTTAGTGTAAAAAATTAATACCTAAGTTTAGGATATATTACCACTCCATTGTGAACAGCTTTGTAAGTACAAAATTTATCTCTGTATATCTTTAGCCTTATATTTGAAGGTCTCATTTTTCCATTTAATGCGGTTGGTGTATTAATTTTCTAATACTTTCTTTTTATCCACTGTGGCTCTTTCATAGTTTATAGAAAGTTGAACACTATTTTCTTTTGTTAAAGTATTAATGATTATTATTTTTGTGTCATCTGCTTCCTTGTAGTTTATGATACAGGTGTTGTGTCTACACTGATGACCTGAGATGTTAAAGAGCATCCGTAAATATCCAACAGGTGTTGTACTTGCTCAAATCTTGCTGATAATTAAATGGAAAAAGATTCAATTTGCCAACAATAAATATAAATGGAAAGCTGAATGACTTTTTTTTGTTTGAATGCTGTTTAATGCCCATTTTTACTACTGAGGCACTCTATTGATACATGAGATAAAATGATAAGTTGGGGAAAGATTTTTTTATGGAAGGAAATGTTCCATGCCTAAATTTAGGGTATCTCACAACATTTTCCATTTATGACTGAGGAAAACCTGGGAAAAACCTCAGTCAGGCAGGACAGTCTTGATGGGAATCAAACCCCAGACCTCCCGCTCCCGAATCCACACCTTAACAATCTCGGCCACCCATGTGTGCTGAATAACTTTCTAGTACTTCTTAGGCTTTCACGGCTGGTATTGTAGTTAAAACAGTTAAAATCTCCCAGGCTGTTTTAATTTGCTAGAGCTTACAATTATAAACACCAGCTTCATCTAGTTGTTAAAATGTGTACATTTGAATTTGGTTATATCTTTATTATTGCAAATCTTTAAGGAATAAGTGTCAAATGAACTTTACTCCATTTTAACTTTTAATGAATAAGGTTAAAGCATTGGTAATTTTTCAAGAAATCAGATAAATCATAAGAAGTCAAAATTGGACTTAGTCATAATTACCACTTAGAAATTATGCCCCCAGCATTAGACTTAAAATTTAATTTTTGTAAAAATGAACTTAATCACATTTACTTCTAAGCCGGCAATAGAAATATTTTTTAATTATTAAGGGATAAATAAAGTATAGAAATTTTTGCCAGAGTATTGCAATATAATGCTATAAAGCATTGTACAAAGGCAACACAACTTCTAACTCCTTTGTTACGACTTTCATCCTTTTATGTGCCCTATAAGTGACAAGTCTCTCCAGTTAGATGACCTAGTCTAACCTCGGTGGCAGACTTAGAATTTGCAACTAGCCTTCATCAACATTCTACCACTGACATGAAACCTTCAATAATTGCTACTAACTTAGGCCATTAATGTTAATTATATCCTGAATTTTTTTTCTCTGTAGACAAAAAAAATCACTTTATTGCTCTTACAGATCCTTACAAATACATCAGTACAGTTCCTAATCCATTTATTCTCAAGCATATTAAGTTCATGTATGTAGATATGTACTACAGCTTCTGTTATAAAACAGCTCTTGTAATGGAAAATTCTTACAAAATTATTTAAGTATTTTAAAAGTCCAATGAATAGCATAGTTATAAAATTGTTACTAGCTCCCCAATAACAGAGAAACTATTTTGTTGAAAATTATTGGAGTATTTTGAGACTATCATTATTTTATTAATATTTATTTACATTAGGACATCACACAAATTAGTATTTCAGAAAAAGTTCCAAAATATATAAATATGGGGAAAAATGAAAATTATACGCATTCCAAAAGTCCTTTAGCATTTGATTCCATTTTAGATTTCCTAATATAATTTAATTTCATTCTCGCAATATAAAATAAACAAGTTTACAGAATGGATTCCCCTCAAGTAAAACACTGCAGACCATCACTGGCAGTCTCACAATATCCTTGAAGAGGCTGAGTAATAAATGCAAAGGAGTCACCAAATTGTTCAAGACGGCCATGAAGATCAGCAAGTGCTTCTGCTTTTTGTACCAAGTTAGAGGGAGACAGTTCTGAGTCTCCCTTATCATGGATACCTCTGGCAGTGTAAAGACGGCGCAAATTCAGACCTACCAGTTCCAGCTGAACTTCAGCAAGTTCTCGCAGCAATTCAATGGTGATTGCCATGTGGCATGGAGGATGTAATTCATGGAGAGCTGTGCTAAGTGTTTCTAGGGCATCTGCTCGACGCTTTTGTACCATATATTGGCTGTAACATCAAGACTATTTTGTATGACCAGTTTAAAAGAAGACAATGTTTTGCTACATGTTTCTGCAAGATTAGGTTTCTCATATTTCAGCATAAGGAATGTAATAGACAAATTTTCACAGCTTTGAAAGTGGAATGAACAAAAATCACAATTATGAATCAACCTTGTACACTTTACAAAACTTTGGAGGTTCAAGCTACAGGGCTTTCACATAAGCAGTGTTTGATTCTTGGCAGCTGGGCTAGGATCACTGCCTGCTGTCAACGGGTTTCAAAACACAGCGAGTGGGGAATAGTTTTTATGTGAAAGCCCTGTATATTATCACTTTGTCATTGAAATGAGCCTTATGAAAAGGCAATACTATGTACAATGATGGCTAATAGTTATTTATGTAGTAAATAAAGAAAGAATGATTTTATATGCAGTCATTCAGTATATGTACATTAATTTTCATTTTCAATTGTGTGTGTATTACAAATAGATCATGAAGAGAACCCTTAGAAAATAAACAATGTAGAAAACTCAATGCAGTTGTTTACAGCCTAAAATTGAGATAGTAACCAAGAAAGATCTTTAATATGGCATATCTGTTTGTAATAAATATGCTGATAATGCTTTTGTTACCAACATTAACAATATAAATTTTATAAAAATTAATTCAATTCAAAATAAATTTTGTGTCGGAACTAATACAGTGAAGCAATTAATTTATTTTTAATTAAACAGTAAGTCGATTTAATACTCTTATGCTCCACTTACCATTGAATTATACAGAATATGTTTCACACTCGAAGTTCATAACATTATTTTCATATTTTTTATAAAAATTTTTTCCCAAATTCTCAGCTCTAAGGGTTTATCTATGGATTTCAATAATTTGACTTTCATTTCTATATCATATTTATCTCTCCAAAAGTAATGCACAACTGCTGAGTTATCTATCTGATTGTACCTGATGTTCCTCCAGTGTTCCTTTAGCCTAATTCCAATGCTTCGTTTTGTTTCGCCTATATACACTTTGTTGCATTCTGAACAGTTGGTTTGATATATTCCTGGCTTTCTCTCATCAGATATTCTATCATTATTACCAGAGGAGCAGATTATTTGGGCTGAATTTGTACACTGAGAACAAATTTTGGATTACTTTGTCACCATTGAACAAATTCAGCCTAAATAGTCTGCTCAACTCTGGTGATAATGATAAAATACCGGGATGAGAAGATGTCAGGAATATATCAAATCAGCTGTTCAGAATGCAACAAAGTGTGTATAGGCAAAACAAAAAGAAGCATTGAAATTAGGCTAAAGGAACACTGAGAAACATCAAGTACAATCAGATAGATAAATCAGCGATTGCACATCACTTTTGGAGAGATAAATATGCTATAGAAATGGAAATCAAATTATTGAAATCCATAGATAGACCCTTGGAGCTGGGAATATGGGGAAAAAAATTATAAAAAAATAGTAAGATAAGATTATGAACTTCCAGATAACAAAGTGTATATAGGCAAAACAAAAAGAAGCATTAGAATTAGGCTAAAGGAACACTGGAGAAACATAAAGTACAATCAGATAGATAAATCAGCGGTTGCACATCACTTTTGGAGAGATAAATATGGTATAGAAATGGAAATCAAATTATTGAAATCCATAGATAGACCCTTGGAGCTGGGAATATGGAAAAAAAAATTTAAAAAAATATGAAGATAAGGTTAGGAACTTCCAGATCCCAACAGAAGACAAATTAATCCAAAAATTCATAAAATGTCCCGAGAGCTACACCCAGTCCATGCAACCAACAACGAATTTGGCAGCCGACACACAGCTGATGATGCATGCAAAGGCCTGTGAAACATATTCTGCATTATTCAATGGTAACTGGAGCATAAGAGTATAAAAATGACTCACTGTTTAATTAAAATAAATTTATAAAAATTATTTTAGCTCATGCTTAAGTAGTATTTCTTTTTAAACTTTGTATCCATTTAAAGGTAATTTATTTCAAGAACTCCATTGTCACTGATATGGCTGTGACAATAGTGTACATTTAAGAGGAGTTTTTTTTTATTAGTCAATTGAAAAATAAGAACAAATTATGTAAACTTACTTTTCTACATCTTCTTCAAAAAAGGCAAGATATCTATAGAGGTCACTGAGATCCAAGATGGCATTCACATATTCAGTGGGATGTTGACCAATATTGTAATAGATTTTAGAACGTCTGAGCCAGGTGTGAGCAAAAGTGACTACAGACCTAGCTTGTTCAGTGGTCTCTACTAAGTTGGTGGTTACCTATATTTAAAAGATAAAATGAACATTTCTGGCCAAGGTAACAAAACTTACATACATTTCATGTTCTAACAAATATTATTGAATTATTTTAAATACGTAATCTAATGGTGTTATAAGTTGCCATTAATTATTGTTCTTATATAACTCTTATTCCTTATTTCTATCAAATTGCTGTCGTTAGAACACATTATAAACATCTTTCCTCTAAAAGGAAAATGGAGTAGCACATATTTCTGTATTTTTTCCTTCCTCTCAATATTATAAAAATCTATGAGCAAAATTATTATGTCAATCACCTAATAAAGTGTAATTTCTTATTCCCAGCTTCATGTCTGTTAGATTTCCCTAGCTACAGTAACATTAAATAATACAAAAGTGAGTCTGCTAATTGCAACAGGGATATCACACCAATCAAAGTGACTTATACGATGCCTGCAAAGCACAGTAGTGAAGGATTGTAGTGCATTGTTGATATATGATGAATCTGGATTATTGTCCAGTCTGGAATATAATTTGAATCTTTACTTTATCTTAACTACATTAGTGTCTTTGTTAAAACTATTCTGATTGTTGTTTAAGGTTTAAAAGAGAATGCCATAGCAACATAAAACTTCCGATGCACTATACTTGAAAAAAGCAGAATTCAAATTATGCTCCCTCTTGCCAAATAACTTTCTTCCATTAGAGTAAAACAAAATAACTTCATTATTATAAACTTGGTTACAAAGCTGTTGCCATTGCTTGAAAATTTGTGGAGTGAAGAGCCATGAAGTCATTAATGAACATTATGCCCATCAGTGGTTCCAGCATTTTAATAACAGAGAAAGAGACATCGGAGAGAGGCAACACTCCTATGGCCTAAGGTATTTATCTATTTATTCTGGTAGAGCAAAGACCATTAGGCCTTCTCTTCCGCTCTACCAATTTAATAATAATTACATGAAGTTACAGTGACAATATTACAATGACAACATTGACAGTAAAGCTGACAATACTTGCATATATATATAAACTAATGTAAAACATTATGTATATAAATAAATGTATGCTAATACATAAATACTGATAATGAAAAATGAAAAATATTAACTTAAGAAGGAAAAAATATAAGAAAATAAAAGAACAATAATATACAACAACCACCAGCAATGACTATTTATACATATATCAACCTATGTAAATCCTGAAATTGGAAATAAATATACAAGCAAAACATAAAATTAAACCCTGACAATACTATGAAGGAGATAGGAACATTTATGAAATGTTATTGAGAACAAATACAGAATACTGAAAGAAAATATATATATCTTATAGACTGTCAAAGGAAAGTTCATGCTTATCCAACATCCATCACCAGGTTATCCCATGGATAATAGCTTATCAAGAGAAGTGCCACAAATGATGAAAAATTGATATATTACTGTAAGTCTAATATCTCAAAACAGTGGCTAAGTCCCTGCAAGTCTGCTAGAGCGAGTGTTAAATGAAGTCCAAATAAGAGTCAAGTAAAATGACTGGTGAAGTTACAGAGATGGAATTCACGTTTATTCCAAATGGGTAAGTTATTAATGTTCAGCGTTATTCTCAACAACTAGGAGTATATACATTTTTACTCAGGAATATATGACACTTATTAGTCAAAAGTGAGTACTATTGCAACAAGACAATCACTACTAGAGTGTCCAAGGAAAAAATCCAGTAGCTAGATGCAGTCTACTATTACTAGGTTCCCCAGCTACACCCAGCCTGTAACCCTGGTCTAGTAGCTTCAGTTTACTATCCATTCTGATTCATGGCTTAATTCCTTCATAGAAGAAAGTTTCATAGCTTTGATGCATTTTGCATTGAAAAATGAGAACTGGTGCCACCATGGTATCATGGCACTAGTTGAAAAGTAACCCAGGATATTTGGTCTAAATATTAATTATATTCTGTATTAGAACAAACTGTGAAAAAAGTTGCTTAAAAATGGCATTTTTATGAGACATTGTTTGATATCTGATACATTCACTTTTATATAATCATTAAATACATGGTCCTTTACATGCATTTATTGTTTCTCTTGCCTCACATCTCTTAAAGAAAATAATTTTTTTGTATTACTCCTTAACAAAATTCTGAGAAATTAGAATAAATCAGGATTCTTACCCTGCACTGCAAAATGAAACAAACCCAAGTTTTACACTAACCTCTTGTTCTATATCATCTAGCTTAAGTGCAGAAAATAAAAGCAAAATTTCATGAGGAGCTCCAGTGAATTCATCTTCCTTATGCTCATTTTCATAATCCTCCTGTACTTTAGGCACATTTTTTTCAAGGTTTTCTTCTTCATTATTTTTCAGCTCTGTTAACAGGTGGGAAAGGTGCAATATAAATCAAGTATATTGTTCTGTTTATTAAGATTAAAATATCCTTTTGATCTACATCAGGCAAAAGTGAATAAATCCTCTACATGAATGATAGAATGGAATAGAATTGTATCAATAAAAACATATTTTATTCAGTAATTTCAAATTAAATAAAATTACAGATAAATAAGCATTCTATGAATAATATAGGAGTGCTGGAAAGCAAATGATTTTAATTTGGATTATACAATAGCAAACCAGATTGTAATAAGCAAATTGAATGTAACTAAAATGTTAACTTGGAATGTTCTAACATGTAACAAGAAATTTGTTCTGTACCTATTCATTAAAAGAGAAATAGTAAAAAGATGTCAGAGGCAGTTCTAGCCCAGGGCTGGGAGGACCCAGTTCCCTCTATTTTTTATGAAATAATTTAGAAGTTCCTAATTATTGTTCAACAAATTGCTGTATCATTTATTTTATACAAAACAAGCTAATTAATTGAATGAACTGAAGTACCTGTACATAGATTTAAAATTATATATACATACAGTATATGTTATTTTTAATATATAGCATATTGTGATTAAAATGAAATAAAAAGGTTTAAAAATAACAATTTGAACTTACTACATCCAATTAATGCACCTTACAAAGGAATTTTAGATCATGTGATAGAAGCAACTGGCTATTGAAAATATGGTATATCTGGCAGTGTCGGTTATTCTGGCAATGACAGAAAACATTGATTGTTTCTTATTAGTTTTTAATAGGAATAGTCTTTGGCCAGTATTGTTTTTTTGCCAGTGATGTGATCATGCAAATTGGAAGGCCCAAAAGCAGAATGTTGAAGCAAAGTAATATTTTACAGCTACTTTCCATGATAAGCACAAATGTGATACTAATAGCAGAGATGGGACTAGAAGTAAATTAGAGACCTAACAAAGTCTAAAAATAATACTAATAGTGAAGTTAGTGAACATAAAAGTGTGAACCCAGTGAGCCAAAATATGTCTCAAACTCTCCCTTCGAATGGAGAAAGAAGAACATGATATTTTTGTTTTAATCTTGTTTTTTGACTGCCTCCATGTTCTAGTAATAGCATATACAACTAACAATCTGGAGGTTCTGGGTTCGAAACCTGGTCAGATCAAGCTGTTTTGAAAAGATTTTTTTCAGAGTTTTTCCTTACTAACAGAAGATGAATGCCAGATAGCTTTAAGGGGCCAAGGACTCATTTGCACTATCATTAATTCATTTCACTTCATTCATCTCTACAGACATACATCTATAGTATTCAGCCCACAATCTACAGATGTCACAATAAGATTATTCAATCACAGTGACCATAAATAAAACATAAAACAAATATATATTGTTTTCCTATATTCCTCTTTCTTCTGTTTTTGTACTTTTGTGCTAGGAAACATTAGTTACTGTGTAGACAATATTACTTCTCAGCATTACTTCACTGCATATGCATATGGAGGGTATTAATGATAGATCATTATGGTCTGGCCTCTTCACCAGCAACTTACTTCTGATTCCCAGTTAATAGTTTTAAATGCATTATATTTTCTTTAAAAAAGTACCATTAATATATGTATATAATTGAACATATTTCCATAAATCATATTTTCAACTATAATACTTGGCAATAGATTGTATTGGTATAATATAAACATTATCAGTACAAATTATGGTAGATACAAAAAAAATATCAAATGTGAAGATATAAAAACTACAGCATAGTACTAAAATTACTATCTGTATTACTTTCCATTTACTTAAAATGTAAACTGAACTGCATCCTAATTAAAAAGATCATTATTCCACTGATGAATATATGGAAGACAAACTATAAATTCATGTATGATGTTATTGTAATTTTGTAGTTAATGTAGATGAACATCAAACATTGTATATCACTGTGTATGCAGTATGATTCTGAATGCATGTAAAAATTTAGATAGGTGTGTTTAGAGTCTGTAAGGAGATAAAAGCTTAAATAAGCCAAAGGAAGTTTTGAATAATTCAGTCGAATTTGTAACACTTACATCACTAATAGTTTTAAAAGAGGAAAACTAAGTTTCTGGAGCTAATCGCTCCCTCTTCAGTTCCAGTTCGACTGCTGGCCTTGTTCTTCGTGGTGGTTTGGTTTGTCTCTGGTGGCAATTGGATGAACTTCTGTATTAAGACGTCACTTGGTGGGATTTGAAAGTTGAAAATGCTACATTTGTTCTTGCAGATATAAATGTTTTCCCAGACGGCGAGTTCTGTTCTCCCTGTAATGTTTTTAAATAGTTTGGGATTCCTGTTTATATTATGTTTTTCATTCCAAAAATGCCAAGCTATTGCTGATTTTTCTTCCTGTCTTTGTTTTATGTTCCTGATGTGTTCTTTTGCTCGTGTTTTTATGTTTCTTTTAGTCTTTCCTATGTAAATTTTTTCACAATCGATACATTCCATCTGATATATTCCTGATTTGTTCTCTTGAGGAATATCCTCTTTTAGTTTAAAATTTAGTATATTTTTTATGGAGTAACTTTTTTTGGAGCTAAAATAATGTTTCGTTTTTTGAAAATCTTTTGGAATTTGTAGAAGGTTGATGGATGGTATGTGAATTTTTGGTACATTCTATTTTCTTCCTTGCTAGGAATAAGAGTACTGATGTCTTTGATTCTTTTTTTGTTCCTAGCTCTGTTTATTTTCTTATATACCACTTCTTGTTGAAACCATTTTCCATAGCTATATTTATTATATTGCTCACAAAAGTTATACAAAACTTAATATAAGCATTACTATGACCCAGATTGTGCTACACTATTTCAAAGATTGCTAGACTGTTTTGAATTACATTACTGGCAAATGGCACCCAGGTGGTCGCAGACACAATAAAGTTGACACACTGGGTCATATCCTTTTTAATTGATGACCAAGGGTACTCATCCAAATATTAAAAAACTCTGCTGAGAGTCCTAAATAAATGTGCCCATTTAGATGCCCAGTAGAAGGATATGGTTTAATTAGATGCCCTGGTACAAGTCAATCCAGTCAATCCAGATAAACGTCCTTGGTGATGTAATCCACTATAGCTCTAAACCTATACATGATTGTTCCTGCTGCTGAAAATGTTTCTACAATGAATAGCCTAAGTTGTAGGAAGTTTAATCAGTCCAGAAACTAATGGCAGAATTTACTTTTGGTGCAAAATAATTCATTACCAATTCCAGGACTCTTTGAGAGTATTCACATGTAGTTGTAACACCCAGGACATGCTACTTTGTGAAGTGCCCATGTTATAGATATTCTGAACTTCTTCTTTACGCTATGGTGTGTGAGTTGACCTCCTGGTATTATATTCCTTTCTTTAGCCACAAAGACCCAGTCTTCTGCAATGGTTGGTATAAAGTAACAAACTTCCTCAAAATAAAAATGCCCACCTGACAATATGCATTTAGTCCTCCATCTGACTGTATGTGCACACAATGGTTCATGGTTCATAGTTTGTTTGGTCATCACAGTATTGATGCTGTAAATAGGACTGATCAATCGCCTTGTAACAGTAAATCAACTAATAATAAGCAAAGAGCTGCCTATTCTTCAGGTGATCTAAATTCCTGTCTCGTAAATTTATTTTGCAAACGTTTAGTTCCTTAACTCAAGATGTCCCTTTTTCCCATTTAAATTCCCAGTTTATTCAGAATCATTTTGTATAAGTGTGTTCGAAGCTAATATAATTTTAAATATTGGATCATCTGTACATCTGATGACCAACATGGTGGCAGGGAAATGCATAGGCTGATAGCCATCAATACTAGAGTCGAGTTGGGTGGGTGGGGCAACAAAAGAATCGTTGGTGGAAACACAAGTTAATCTGTGCACTAAACAAGTATGGTGCAAAGAGATGCTGGAACACCTGCCATCATTTTCCACACATTTCTGCCATTTGCTTATGAAAATATCCATTACCATTCTTAGTTCTGTTTCAGAAATTAAATATATCTCTTGAGGGATGTTATACTTCAGTTCATCCAAAGTGTGTGAATACTATTAATTTATAAATCACATTATGATTTGAAACTTGATTACCTAGGAATTTCTCTTTATTCCTTACAGCACGAATAGGCTCAAACAGTCATAAAAAAATTAACACTCATTGTGGAATGAAATAATTAGGCATAGAATTTGCCATTCAATATTAGTTACTGTTTAAACTACACCAACTGACAATGAGTGGTGTGAGACTCAAGCCAACGTAGTAGTTCAGTAAAACAGGCCCACCCCAGCTCGGTGGCCTTGAGCGATAGCTTATTGACCGATGCTGTTCCGTGCTATCTCGTCGGTAATTAATTAATTGGATGGCCTACATGTAGTCGCATTGAATAATATGAACTATAAATTAATCAAATTGAATAATGATCAGAACTGATTCACTAATGGTATATGCAGTAGTGAAAAGACAATAGAAATGGAAGTACCAGACAGTTTAATCTTCGTAATATCCTATGACAATATAGAAAACACTCTGCCTGTACCATCAAGTAACACAGTAAATCTTGCGACATGATAATTTTATTATTATTATTATTATTATTATTATTATTATTTTTCTGTTTGTAACAATTGTGTTTCTTGTTTAAAATGTCCAAAGAAGGAAGAAGGAAAATAAATGTAAAAAAAACTGTTGTCTTGCTCAAGTGGACTGTTAGCTGAATGTAGCCATAATATCGTGGAAAGAAAATTTTCAGTTCAGTTCACACAAAATATTATAAATGATGTATTGACTGAATAATTTTTATTAACAATGAAATAGTGGTAAAATTACCTTCATTGCCAAGGAATTTCATTGCCTTATGCAAAAGCATTTAAATTCTAACAGCTATAATTGTTAAAGTGTAACTAAAGAGGGAATAAAAATCGATCATGTAGTTGGCACAAAGAGATACCTTCAATTTCCAAACTCTTAGAGGATTCTTCATCAGACAACAGCGATGTTTTTTTCCCTTTGTTGGAAGTTCCAGCATCAAAATCCGGGAGAGTTTCGGCACCTGGAGTTTCCGGAAGAACATCTGTCACGACAGCCCCTTCATCTCCTGCAGCCTCTTCTTTTACATGAACGTTTTTCGTGGGAAGCCACACGTTGTCAATCAAGGAGTTGGCATCAGGGTAAAACGTCGAGAGCATGCGCTTTTTGGATGCGCTCAGTAAGTACAGGCAATATTTAACCCATAGTTTGGCCACATCCGCAAGAGCGCGCTGTAATTCCTCGTTCCTGTACAAAATATGTACTACTGATCATTTACCAGAGGATGACTGTTATTCTAACATGATTTTTAAAATTTGAAAGACTGATGTGGTTAGGCTACTTATAAGAGAAGCATTGATCGACTCGTGCCGAAATATTCTCCAAGTTTTAAACAAGTATATATAATAGGCGAGAAATTACTTTGTGATTCACGTCGCCGCGCCAGCACGCTGTTCTCACATCCCATCTCCAACGGCTGCGCTCCAAGAACATCATCTTCTTTTTCTTCCTGTTCCTCTTCGCTGTCGATTTCCATTTCATTATGTTCCCTATCACTGTCAATGAAATCACCGAAACCACTCAATTTTATTATAAAACGTTCCACCCACTACTTAATCTAGAATCCCTTCTTCTTTCCATGCTTGAAAACGCGTTGCTACTGCGTAATTTTCGTTAACTGTTGCAACGCCGATGATGTCATGCCTCTGACGAAAGTGTTTTGTTACCTGTTTGGTCAGCGATAAGACGAGCCTCTCGCCAGCCAAGTCGCTACCATTTGATGTTGATTTGGTTTAATTCGAACGCTCTTTAACATCTCAGGTCATCAACGACCCATCCAATTCAAGGCGTGAAACGGCCGATAAATTTTGCTCAAAGACCTCTACTTTCAGGTTTGAGGTTCTTTTACACGCCGTAAATCTACGACATGTGACTCACGACTTTTCTTCCCTTCCGAAGGAAGCCGCACTTAAAATTTTACTCCCGAAAAAAATTAATCGATTCTGACTGAGAATGAACCCGCGATCTTGGGTTTATGAGGCAAGGTATGGTTACCACTACACCACCAGGACAAGTAGCCGGTATAAACATATCCCAAGTGTCAACCACAAAGTAATTTCTCGCCTACTATAGGTATATCCACTCACATAAAACTTAGCCTAAAAGCTTAATTGCCAATCTATAAACTTAAAGTACCAAAATTAAAAAGTGTACAGAAACGTGTTATCCACAAACAGACGTCATTTCAAGCAGTAAATATGTTTTTTCTCAGCCTATTCTCTTAAGCTCTATAATAGCAGATCCTTCGTTAGAGAAAGCAACGCACGGTTACCTCGGGCATACGAATACCAGGAAACAATGAGGATGAGGGAAATACTGTAGTTTTTAATAGTCCTGGAGAATGACTTTGTGTCGATCTGCGCGAGTTGTGCCGACAAACGTGGATAAGAGTTTCCCCAAGTAAAAAAAGCCAGGCATTCTCTCACTTTCGGGAACTTCCGTGTGTTGATTATCTAATTCAATAATTCTGAATAAGATAAAAATGTTATTCCTAACATTTGCATACACCTTTCAAAGAAACATGTTTCTTAAAGCGAGTTGAAGTATATAAATTAATTTTTCATTTAAGTTCCTGCCTTACAGAAATAAGAATTGTGTGGTACTGCCCAACTCTGAAATTAAGGCAGTGGACTTTTAAAGTAACGTTGAGTTATTTTATAGAGATTTTTTCTGTAATCAAAAATGTTTAGTCAGAAAATATATTTGCTATGCACAAAATCACTAAAAGAACATAACTTACTTGACTGTTATTTCTTCCGTCTGTTCCTTGTCCCTCAAATCGCATTCGTGTTCCTTTAAGACATGCAAAGCCGCCGCAAGGTGATGTCGGGCCTCCCTAAAAATAAATGTCTGCTCAGAATTAAACAAATACACTTCATGCCAAGCAAGGTGTTGCATTTGAAAAGGAAGGAAACTTGGAGAGAAATTCTGTGTAGAGCCCTAGATGATGTTTTCCTGTGCACCTCTTTCACTTCTCTGTAGTTAGTGTATTTTTTTTTTGTAGTGTTTAACACTCATTTTTGCTACTGTGGCACCAATGATGGATCATTTAATAGATGAAATTAAAAATTGGGAAAGGAATTTTTGGGAAGGAAATGCTCCAGGTCGGTCCAAGTTTAGGATATATCCCAGACATTTACCATTGATTAAGAATGAGAAAAATCTGGAAAGATCCTCCGAAGGGAGGACGGTGCTGGCGGGAGTCGAACTGCAAACCTCTCCTTCATGAGTCCGCGCTTTAATGATCTCGGCCACCGGTGTCTATCAGTTGAATAGTAAATTATTTATTGTCATTTTAGACACAAAGAAAATCTACATGGCATATTAACTAGCCAGGGCACAAAGAATAGTTAATGAAAGCGAGTAGAGAAAAAAAGTAAGAAAAGTGGGAGAGGGAGGAAGGAAAGAAGAAAGAACCCGGTAGATTTTGGTTATTAAAAAACCACAGACTTGTTTACAGATAAGTCGTTAAAGTAATACAATACGCATTCAAGCAACATAGCAAACTGACATTCATAGAGAAATAAAAGAAAGAAAAATTATATATGCATAAAATAAAAACCGAAGCTGCTCGTGGTCGGAACACCCCGCAGGCTATCGTGAAATTAAATCGCAGCGGGATTCCGTGTCCTTTTATTACGAAAGGCCGCCAGCACTATGAATTTAATTTCATGATGGCTTAAAGCAAGTTTCGATTTAAATGTGGAGCGTATTAAAGAAACCAGTGCCCATAAGTGGTTCTTTTCTTCACAATTAATTGCGCTGAAGATGAAGACAAGTATGCCTTCAAAAGTTAGGAATTTTGTTCTGATTTAATCTGCTGTAAATTAAAGAACATTTCATTTTTGTTAATATACATACAGAGGGTGCCAAAATATATATACACACTTTTACAGCAGATATTTAATACATTTCAAAGTTGCACTGAAAAACAACAGTAATGTGTAGTATGATGTTCTGTAAACAGATGTGACTCATATTACGTTATGCTAGCGTTGCTACAACAAAATGGAGCCAAGATTATCGTTTGAACAGCGGAAAGCAAATTTGAAGTGGTATTGGAAAACTGAGAATGTTGTTGAAGTTCAAAGGCAATGGAGGCGTGTGTACAGAACAGAACCGCCAACGCGAGTAACAATTGCACGCATTCGAGACAAATTTGACACTCGTGGTACCGTATGCGATGTTCACAAGGACAGATTTGGGAGACCTCGCACAGCAACAAGCCCCGCGTTCTCGGTTATGATTTTGGAACGTTTTGAGCACTCACCGCAGAAATGTACAAAGCAAAGTGCACGTGAAACTGGGATCTAACTCCGTTGGACTTCTATCTATGGGTAAATCTTAAGGATTTTGTAGGAAACCAGCTACACCGGCAGCACTTGGGGAATAAATTGAAACGGCATGTGCAGCAATCGCTGAGTACACTTTCGCAAACGTTACTCAATCAGTAGTTCAACGTACACAGAAGTGTATCGACGCCGATGGTGGGCATTTTGAGCAACTGTTGTAACTGTAAAAGTCTAAGGTGATTAGTGTTCAGCATTTTCTGTTTGTGTGAATTCAGTTTTATTATGTAAACACAGTTTTTTCTTTGCTTGAAGTGTGTATACATTTTTTGTGGCACTCTCGGTATATAAGAATTATAACGTCTTCTTTGAAAAGGTAAGCAAAGTAAGAACATTCATAATTTTAATGGCCTCTCATGTAGACAAATTGGATGTCTTTCGATAAGAGAGACAGTAACCAGACATAATGCAAATTGCCTGACATTTGCCTTTTCAAAGAAAGCAAAAACGTACTCTGGGATAAATTTCCGCTACCGCCTTATGTCTTACCTGAAGCGATATTGACCCATGAGTCCATACCCCAATCTTCCAGCCTTTGTCGCCCATAGTATTGGATCCCTTTCTTTGCTCTGCAGCAGCTGTTCAAGCACCTCGTGGTTGCATGTGAAATATTGACCAGTATTGCCCAGTTTGTTGTGCACAAAACCCAGCATTTGAAGATTGTTTGTCGCCAGGCTCTCCAACTGGACACATACTTCCATCCTGGGTTTGATGAACAGGTCCTCAGAAAATAGATCATCTATAGTAAAGAAACCAATGGTGTTTTGATCCTGGACTTTGTGATAAAGACATCTTGCCTGTTCCAGAAGAGTGCAGGCTTCCTCGTACTTTCCACCTCTGGACGCCATGTAAGAGCTGGTATTGTAGATCCTAAGTATGAGGAACGTAAGTTCTGGAACATGTTGGTGTTGAGAGGATAACTCCAGTGCTTGTGCCATGGCTTTCAGGCCAGGTTCATCATCACCGAAATGTGCGAGTAACCGTCCTTCTTCATACAGAAGCGCGCACCTCAAGCCCAATATGCGTGAAAACTCTGCATCACTGGTTTTGGTGTTTTGGAGGGTTTGATTCACCAATTCCTGCATGTTCTCTAACAGAGTTTTGCATTCGATTTCCACTTCCATTGGCATTTCTGCACCGGCAGCTGTCTGCTTTAACTTAAAGAGGTCCTTATATTTCTCATATTGTTCATGAAGCACACGATACATTCTACTCTTATCGGTATCCATTCTGACGAGAAGCAGTAAAGAAGAAAATAAAGTCCAACTACTTTTTTCAGATAATTAGTCTTCTAATTTTTATTTTCCTTTGGAACACAAACGTGTGTCACGACAAAAAAAGATGAAAACTTTGTTTATAAATTACTACTATATGCTCTAAAAACAATCGTTATGACGTCAAAATATAAACAGTTCGTCATTTATCTTCAATAACTGAACTCTTTACTATATAAGGACAACACTTTTTGATTCTACAAGAGTAGGTAAACGTGTTCTTGCGTCATATTGATTTAAAATGCAAAAGAGCTGCTAAATATTTACAAATATTTACAATTTTGTAAATTAAAGAGTGTCTATCACGTATTCATTGGATTGTAAGGCAAAGAAGATATAACCAATGTTTCTTTTCTTTGCCTCTTTTTCCTGTCCATAGAGTCGAAGGGAAACGACAATCTGAAACAAAAACAAACGAATGCACAACATAAAAATAAATAGAAAATGAATGTCGTTTTTATGAATAGCTTGATAAGCTAACCTTATTTACTTATTGCTAACTTACTTATACTATTTATTAATAACATTTTTTCTTGTTTTAAAATAAAATCCCGAATATTACAAGACGTAAAGTACATTCAACGTGCCTATGCTTTAAGTGCTGATGTTCAGGTTTCAGCACTTCCCTTTCAGGAACTTTTCACATAAAATAATTATTAATCAATTCATTGCCAAGACTCAGAGATGATAAGAGTGGTATACGTACAATTTTATCTCTGAATTACTGGGAAAACAATTTTATAGTTAAATTTTTCGCGTTGAATGATTACAGTAAATTTATTTGTGTTACGGGTCGCTTTGAGGAAAGACAAAAGATTGAGTCGCCACGTTTAGCTATTATTAGCGAATTTCGAAGTGCAGTTGTACCCATGAAAAGATTTATGAAAATTTTCTTCAATTCTCCATCGATCCTATTTACTATGCACGCATACATGTGTATGTGTGTGCTAACGCTCTAGCGGCCACGATTTTTGTTTTTTCTCAACGAAACTCGGCATATACCGATAAATTAACAAACATCTCATCGAGTTTGTTAATCACCAAAACTGAACCATTGGGATGGGTGTTAATGTAAAGCGAAAATTCAACAATTTCGCACTAATTTTTTCCCCTTAACGAAACTCGGTTTAGTCATTTGAATAAAATAACAAAAATGTTTTCTGAAAATCAGCGAAATTGGATTATTATGAGAAAAGTTTACCTGAAATCCAAAATTTAAAAATTGCAAGAGCGGCACCAATACTTTTTTTTTGCAACAAAACTCGATATAAATAACTGAACTAAAATAAGAAAAAAAAAAATTCTGAAAATTAAAGAATTCCGACCATTAAATTGGGAATATACCTGACAACCGAAATTTAAAGAGTAGGGGTTAACCCAAAGCGAAAATATAAAAATCACTCTAGTGAGCGTAATTTTGGTTTTTCTCAACAAAAGCTATAATAAAAATAGTTTCAGAAAATAAACGAAATAAGATTATTGGGAGGGGGCGGGTTATCAGAAACCCAACATTTAAAAATCGTTCTGATGACACCAATATTTGTTTGTTTGCAACAAAACTCGGTAAACATCATTTAAATAAAATAATAAAAATAGTTTCTGAAAATCAGGAATATCGGACCGTTAGGAGTAGGGTATACCTGAAAATTGAAATGGAAAAAATTTAATTTTCTCTGAATTGTTTTTTTTAATTAACTCATTATTTATAACGATGCATAATTTATAATTTTGACAAAAGCATTGTCGTGAAGATAGCAATTGTGAAATATTAACCTATTACTGCCACGCTCATCGTATACCTAGCCAGTATCAAAAGAGGCGGCAAACTTTTGATATGACTATAACCTACATATCTCCACAATAACACTGATAAACTCCCCCCAGTTGTAAGTTGTATGTTATTAACCCTAGATGCTGAATCTATATCATTCAGCCTGGAGCATATCTGTTGTTAAATCCTATAGGCTGAGTCTAAAATACCATTTGTGGGGTAGGAGAGAAAATCTCTATCGCTATGTTACCAAAGGCTCTGGAAAAAAAAAAAAAAAAAAAAAAAAAAGTGGCGAGTAATTACACTGGCTTGGCCCGTCTTCTATAAGAGAAGGAAAAGGCCAGAGGGAGCATTTTAAACTGTGGGCTCCTGGTAGTAGACACACAAGTCACTACTTTCTCGCAATTTATCAGGGTAGGTCAATAAGTTTCCGGCCTAACCATTTTCTAGGTAAAATAAAGACAAACTATATTTCACCTTTCAATATACTTACCCTTTGTTGTAATACACTTCTCATATCTTTGAATTCACATTTCAACCCCCCCCCCCTCAATAGTGAGAAATCTTGTCTGCAAAATGGGCATAAACAGCATCCATCACTTCTTCGTCACACTTAAATTTCCATCCTCGAAGGTCCTTCTTGAGTTTTGAGAAGAGGAAATAGTCACTGGGAGCTAGATCTGGGCTGTAGGGTGGATGGTCGATCTCCTTGAGGCCACATTTCTTCACAGCTTCCTTTGCAGCTAGAGCTGTGTGCACAGGCGCTTTGTCCTGAAGAAGGCGCACACCACCACTCATCTTTTCTCCCCTTTTCTCTTTGATGGAAGCACGTAGTCTGTGCAGTAGGCCAGCATAGTACTCCCAATTACTGTGGTGTTCCTTTCCTTGAAGTCAATGAAGAGTCACAATCCCAAAATTTTGTGGCCATGATGGTTGACTGAGTGACCTTGACCTTTAGAGGCGGTGCTTCGCCAGGTTTACGCTGCTCCATTGATTTTCTTTTGGACAAGAGATCATAGTTTCATCTCCTGTAACAATAGTTTGCAGAACTTCTCTCTCGTTATCACGGCAGAGCTCCAAAAATGCCTGACAGCAGATGACTCGTTGCTGCTTTTGGACTGAGGAAAGAAGTCTAGGCACCCATCTTGCACTAACCTTATTCATGTTTAAATGTTCATGAATAATTCGAAGGACTGTTGTTTTAGAAAGGCCCAACCTTGCTGCTATTTCGGTAACTTTGAGCCGCCGGTCTTCCACAATTTCTCTGTCCACAAGAGCGATGTTTTTAGGAGTGAGCACCTCCAAGGGTTGATCTGCACGCTCTTCGTCTTCAATGCTTTCTCGACCCATTCGAAAAAGTTTGGCCCATTCTTTTACGGTAGAATATGAGGGGGGGGGGGCTTCCACCATACACACCGTCCAATCACTGAACATATCACGATCTTTTACACATAGCCTTCTTTATTCAACTGCATCTCATCAACTGAACACTGCGGAGCCGAAGTTACAGCTGCAATTATTTACTTATAGATAAGGAATGGCATCAGATAAGAATTTTGTGAAAGCAATAGCCCTTATCGGCGAAGCCGAAAATTTATGAACCTACCCTAGTATGTAAACTCAATATGTAACTTCTCTGCTCTAGCGCTCTGTAATAACATTCACAAATTCTACTTGCTGAGGAATTCGCTTAGTTTACCTGCTCCTGCGAGACAGAATTTTTTATTTTAGTATTTATATTTGAACTGAAAACATAAAATGATGCTGTACTTAACAATGAGAGATCCTGTGTTTCGTAGATTTTCTAATATTTATTTATTTGTTCTAGCGTTTGGTGACTTGACGGTGAAAGTAGAAATTCCCAATAACCAAAATGCCAAAAATGTAAAACGTACCTTTTAAACCGGACGGTATCGGAAGTTAGCCTCAAAATGAATCCCATGACAGCTGCAGATCCAAACAGGAAGCTCGGAAGATGGCTGTAGTATTCTCTCTAAAACAGTGTTAATGTGTTTTATTGCTCGTACCAAAATGAATTGCTGCCTGGTTCAACAAGTACAAAACTTACCGTGTACAGAATGCAGGGCACGGCTGCTAAAGACATGCCTTGAAGCAGTTGGGAATACGGAGATCTTGAGTTGGAATTTCTCAGCCTCAGGTGATGGAATGCTGAAGCGATCAGCAACCGATGTACAAGAAATAACGCCATCCCCAATGCGTACGCTTCTGCTGAAACAGAAATTGTCAGCTTTGTTTCTTGCACACTGTCTTCGGTGTGTTTTCATATTTGTACATTTGCAGCAAGTTATGTGTTAATGTTCTGAAACAATCAAACTCAAACTGGTGCTTGGATTGTTTGGAGCGAAGGAGGGCATTTCGGTATTTGTTAAGGCTGATTCTTTATGAATACGTCCCAAATGGGGGGCATCTCCGGGCGATGTTTTCAGATAGAAC
This sequence comes from Metallyticus violacea, assembly GCA_030762175.1. Classification (NCBI taxonomy): domain Eukaryota; kingdom Metazoa; phylum Arthropoda; class Insecta; order Mantodea; family Metallyticidae; genus Metallyticus; species Metallyticus violacea. Next base: position 24,054,316 of record CM060841.1, read on the forward strand.
ACCTCGACCCCTCCACCTCCAAGGAGTTAAGCCCCTCAAAAGACCAGCTTCCATTCCAGGCGCTGGGACAGAAACCTTTCAAAAGTGCAACTCACCACCGCACCGCGCCAACCCAACTTCGTCGTAGCACTTTCGATCTTGTAACAGAACCAGCGATGAAATGTAAGGAAATAGGAAAGTAGAGAATTCGTGGAATGGAAACATCTATCCCAGTATTTGTGTAAGTGACCATAGAAAAGCATAGAAGTATAAAAGAAAAACTCATGGTCAGGATGGCCTGCCCAATGGGAATTGAACCCGGCACCTCTCGAATGTGAGTGTTAACTTTACCGCCTAGGATACCCTACTCGGTAAAACTCTGTTTCGAAAAGTGCCCGGGCAGAGAATCTGAGAAGGTACCTGAGACGGAGTGTGCAGCAAAAGTAGCATGCCCTTATCCTGGAATAACTGCCAAACATGGATGCAAACTTGTGAAAAAGTGCAAGTGTATACATCTCCCTAATGGCTCAAATTGTATCGCATTCGCGAGGTCCCACTTGGCCAGCACCTTGAACTTGTATTTTCGTGGTTTCCCTTGGATATTTATTTTCCACGAATTTTCTTTCCCCCCTATTCTTCTAATTTCATTTCTTTGTTCATCAGTTCAGGGTACCGCCACAGGTGGCCGAGATCGTTAAGGCGCGGACTCGTGAGTGGGAAATCTGGCACCAGGACCGTCCTTCCTGACTGAGGTCTTTTCCAGGTTTTCCTCAGTCCTCATAAATGGCAAAGGCCAGGGAGTACCCTAAATTTAAGCTTGGTACGCTTCCTTCCTTAAAAAAATTCCTTTCCCAATTTATCATTTCATCACATGTATCATCAGTGTCCACTGCCTGTGGTACCGCAGTAGCAAAAACGGGCGTTAAACAGAAAAAAAAATCAGTTCAGGGTTGCAAGGCCAAGCGGTTGTTGGTAGTGAGCCTTGTGCAGCGAAAGGAAAAACTGCCCTAAAGTCTGGTGTGACAGGCTTGAACTACGAGGGTAGGTCCATAAGTTTCCGGCCTCTCCGACAAGAATTATCGCCTTCACAAAACACTTATCTGGTGTCATACCTTATCTATTAAGTAAATAATTGTAGCTGTAACTTCTGCTCCGCTGTGTTCAGTTGTTCAGATACAGTTGCATAAAGAAGGGTGTGTGTAGAAGACATGCTCCAAATGGAGTATCGAGCTGTTATTAAGTTCTCACAAAAGAAGGACTTATTTCAAATGAAATTAAACAGCGATTGGACGGTGTATAGGGGAAGCACCCCCCTCATATTCTTCCGTAAAAGAATGGGCCAATTTTTTTCGAATGGGTCGAGAAAGCATTGAAGACGAAGAGCGTGCAGATCGGCCCTTGGAGGTGCTCACTCCTGAAAACATCGCTCTTGTGAAAGGAAAAATCATGGAAGACCGGCGGCTCAAAGTTACAGAAATAGCAGCAAGTTTGGGCCTTTCTAAAACAACAGACCTTCGAATTATTCATGAACATTTAAACATGAATAAGGTTAGTGCAAGATGGGTGCCTAGACTTCTTTCCTCAATGCAACGTTGTCAGGCATTTTTGGAGTTCTGCCGCAATAATGACAGAGAAGTTCTGCAAACCATTGTTATGGTCCTGTATAATGATTCATTGTCCAAAAAAGAATCAATGGGTTGGCGTAAACCTAGCGAATCACCCATTCGAAAAAATGTGGTCATTCTTTTACAGTAGAATATGAGGAGGATGCTTCCCCATATACACCGTCCAATCGCTGTTTAATTTCATTTGGAGTAAGTTCTTCTTTGGTGAAGGACATAATAACAGCTCGATACTCCATTTTGAAGGAACATTTATTTATCAGAGGGTGATGATAATGACGACAATGATACGGTATCCATTCTATAAAGAGAAATAAGTTGTAAATAAAAAAAAAACACACTCTAAACAACATAAAGATAAAATTTCGAATAAAATATTAAACATGTATGTATACCAACCTGAAGATTCGAAACTTTTTAGAACTCTCACATGGTTTTTGTCACTCACAGAGAAAGTTTGTAACGTTTGATGGTATAGTTTTCAAAACGGATATCATGTTTCTTTATCATTATAATTCATCACACGTGCACTACAAGTCCGCCATCTTATATGTTAAACAAAGTTAATGAGAGATATATCTGGTGAACTTTCTAGCGACAAGTTATCAAAAGATTATCTGTTTCATAACTGCTATCTGACATTCAGAAACACCTTTCATATAGTCCACTGAAAATATTAATCTGTGTGATTAAAGTACCACCCAAGTTTTGTATTTTTTATCTTAAAGTGTGTTACCGTTTTCCTGCAGTCCATTACTGAAACCTTTTAAACACTCGATAAGTAAAGTTAATCATACCTGAAGGCACAAGAGAGTGAGCAATTCCAGTAAAGGCAGCTCCTGCCAGAGAAACGCTGAATACAGCATCCGATGGTACGTGATAGAAACCCCAGGCAGGGATTTCTGCCAGAGCGGTGTAGCAGAATGATGCAAGTGCCCTCTTGGGATAGAGTTGAGAACCCAGCAGAGTGGTGCTACTATACACGTTTCCATAGTAACACAGTCCGCACAGAAACCTGCCAAGATATGTCTATATTTAGGTTAATGCATACGTCATCTGTTTGCAAATTGTACAACAATGGTTCTGCAGCAGAGTCGAGCGGAATATGTCTTAGGGCAATTATGGAGTTCACTATAAGATCTTGAAACACGTTCATTTATGATAGTTTATTTGACAAACAAGTGGCTTTTGATACAGGCAGGGTCCTTGTTTGGACGCGTGGCCGGCTTACCGCGGATATGCTTGACACTAGGAAGCAGGCTGTTTGCCGCGGAGTCAGATATTCATTGCCGCTTAAATTCAAGTACATAAATTTCTACAGTACACCAAACAACATTTTTTTTTTAATCACACAATGACATTTCGTGTACAAGATAGGGGTTTTCTGCACTACAGTATCTCTTGCTTTGAGCCCCTTCATGGCCATGAAAGTAAAATCATGCTTCGTCCGAAAAAGAAGAAAAAAAATTAAATGCTAGTCAGTATAGCGAATATTAACAATATCCAAGACCCAATTGCAGAAATTAAATTCATTGACATTATCGCATGGTTATAGTTAAATTTTAACTTCAAAAGTTTTAATGACATTCCAGCCGATTTGCTAAATTCCTGATTCCTGTGCAAGCTTTCTCAGAAATTTCTTTAGACTTCATTGTAACTTTTTTTTTGATGTGATCGAGTTTTTCCTCTTTAAGAACATGGAGTTTTACTTTCGATTTCTTATCAAGAACAAATCCAGTTTTTCTAAATCTGTTTACAAGATTATGAACCGTTTCTCTGAGGGGTGTACAAACAACAGGGAATCTATTTATAAATCGCCGTCTCACTTCTATATAAGAGTTTGTTGTAACATAAAAATTATACATGAAGATTATGTGTGCTAAAGTATTCCATTATAACAACACTAACACACTATAACACTGAAACAGCGGTGTGACAACATTCAACTCCTATACAGTACAAAGACTGCACGTCAGCACATGGAGAGGCGGGAAAGTGGAATGGGGTTCAGAACTGGTTGGAAACAGGACAGTCATATCCCCGTTAAACCGGCCACGCGTCCAAATGAAGGCATTGTATTAGTGCCGAAATTATAGATACAATGCAGTCAAGTACTCTGCTCTAATGCAATATTGGTAATTATTTCATTTATAATCAATTTGATGCGTCATTTGCGTGCTTACCTGACAAGTTCTGATGCAAAACGATTTTGTGCAGGCATTTTGGACTCTTTTGTCAAGTTCGTTTTACTTTCTTCAGAGCAATCAACAACAATAGGACACTCTAGAGAATATCTGTCATGTCTGGTGCTTGGCGAAATATTACCTAAGCCTGCCTTTGACAGTTTCTTCAGTATCTCCTCTAAGGAAAACCTAAATGTACCAAAACAATGAACATTTAGTAGAGGTTGAAAGTTACGAAAGCATTATAGAAGTTTAGAAATAACACACAGCACTAGTAAATAAACTCTTTATATTTAAATAATTTATAATTAATAACAGAAAGAAGGAAAATCTTCTGAGCCCTGGGAGACTTCATATTTTTTAAATAGTATCTTTTTAATTCATATTTTTGCTTATGATTAATGTCAACAATTTGAGTTGTTCCACTCAGGTGGGATTTGAGTCAATTACTGACCATCTCGATACACACTTTCAAATTGGCAAGCAGTTTCTCACAGAAGATAGTGTCAAAACTTTATGAGATATAAATTACAGCAAACGTATGCATAATTTCATCTAGACTTTCTTCATGAAGAAGAAAAATTACGGTTTCCTAGATCGATTTTTCATAATTCCACGCACGGAATATGTTAATAGATTATTTTTAGTATAACTAATTAGTATACTGTAGAATACTTTTCAAGGTCCACAGTACCTTGTTTCTGTTCCAGTTTTTAAATGAAGATCTATATATTTTTTTTTTTTCTAACGAGAGGAGAAAATACCTTTGAATAGCAATTCATTGCACTTAGAATTCATTAGAGACAACTTTCTCAATGAAAAAAAGGGGATGATATTCGTTCCAGTGGATTCTTTCATTTTTAATTCCTTAATTATGAACAAAATTACTTTTTCGTCAGTTACTTAGGTATACTTGGAGTTATTTACCATTATCTTTAGGCGAAATTTTATTCGACAAATAATTTTTATTTATTGATATTTTAGTTATGTTAGAAAAAATAACTGGTGAAGATTTAGCAACTATTTGGATATAGTTTAGCAGTTTTATATTATATATACCTCAAAATTTCTATTGAGGTTTTACTTTTTAACAACATTCTGTTTATATATGGCGTCCCAGAACAGCCGTATAATTTTCTGGAACAGGCAACTCACATTATATTTTAAGGATTATATAAAGCAGCAGTTAATTAAAAACCCACATGAGCACTCTATCAGCAGTCAGAACCACTTACAGTTAAATAAATTACATTAAATACATCGTGGGTAGGTCCATAAATTTCCGGCCTCATCTATAAGGATTATCGCCTTCACAAAAATCTTATGTGGCGTTATACCTTATCTGTTACGTAAATAATTGCAACTGTAACTCCCGCTCCGCTGTGTTCAGTTCACATATAGTTGCATAATGAAAGGCTATGTGTAGAAGATTGTGACATGCTCAAAATGGCGCATCAAGCTGTTATTAAGTCCTTCGCAAAATAAAGACTTACTTCAAATGAAATTAAACCGCGATTGCAGGGTGTATACAGGGAAGCATCCCCCTCATATTTTACCGTAAAAATGGCCAAACTTTTTCGAATGGATCGAGAAAGCGTTGAAGACGAAGAGCGTGCAGGTCGGCTCTCGAAGGTGCTCACTCCTGAAAACATGGCTCTTGTGGAAGGAGAAACTGTGCAAGAGGGGCGGCTCAAAGTTACAGAAATAGCAGCACGGTTGGGCCTTTCTAAAACAACAGTCCTTCGAATTATTCATGAACATTTAAACATGAATAAGTTGCGCAAGATGGGTGCCTAGACTTCTTTCCTCAGTCCAAAAGCAGCAACGAGTCATCTGTTGTCAGGCATTTTTGGAGCTCTGCCGTGGCAACGAGAGAGAAGTTCTGCAAACCTTTGTACAGGAAATGAAACTGTGGTCCTCTACTTGATCCCTTGTCCAAAAAAGAATCAATGGAGTGGCGTAAACCTGGCGAAGCACCACCTCTAAAGGCCAAGGTCACTCAGTCAACTAAGAAGATCATGGCCACAATCTTTTAGGACTGTGAAGGAATATTCTTCATTGACTTCAAGGAGAGGAACACCACAGTAAATGGGAGTACTATGCTGGCCTACTGGACAGACTTCGTGCTTCCATCAAAGAGAAAAGGCGAGGAAAACTGATGGTATGGTGGTATGCGCCTTCTTCATGACAACGCGCCTGTGCACACAGCTCTTGTTGCAAAGGAAGCTGTGAATAAATGTGTCTTCAAGGAGGTCGATCGTCCACCCTATAACCCAGATTCTAGCTCCCAGGGACAATTTCCTGTTCTCAAAACTCAAGAAGGACCTTCGAGGAAGGACATTTATGCATGACGAAGAAGTGATGCATGCTGTTTGTACCCCTTTGCAGACAAGAATTCTGACTATTTGGGGGAGGAGTGAAATGTTAATTCAAAGATGTGAGAAGTCTATAGCAATAAAGGGTAACTGTATTGAAAAGTATAGTTTTGGTCTTTATCATACCTAGAAAATGGTTAGGCCGGAAACTTATGGACCTACCCTCGTAGATACCCAATTAGAGGAGGAAATGGACATGTATTAATGACTGCTCATAGACTGAATAGTTTTGCAGGTTATTTGAAATGTTACAGAAAAAAATAAAGGAAAAAATGTGCATACTTAATGTCTAATTTTATCCATTCTTAAAACCCCTGGAAAATGCAAGCAATATGGAATGTGTGCTAAGAAAATACATAAGGGTATAGCTTGAAGAAATGTACAGAGATTCTGGGTCATTCTGTATGTGCATCGTTTGTTAGTTTATTGGCTTTCACTTTCGATTGCTTTATAATTTTTAATTTATCATTTTTAAAATGAAAGTTAAATTCCTAAGTTGTTAAACCTGTTTTTGTAACGCCATATAAATATATTTTTATATGATTTTATTATTCCTGTAGTGATGCAGTGTTTGATAGTAGTTGGTTTTATAGGTATTGGGGAATCTTAGTTATTTTTATAGACCTCTTCCAAAGTGTTCCATAATCCTCATCAATGACAAATGCCAGAACAATGAATGAATGGTGTTTAACGCCCGTTTTTCCTACAGAAGCACCACAGGCGATGGACACTTGATACATGAGATGAAATGGGAAAGGATTCTATTTTTAAGGAAGGAAATGTTCCAGATATAAGTTTAAGGTGCCTCTCCGGCATTTGCCAGTTATGAGGACTGAGGAAAACCTGGAGAAACCCTCAGTCGGGGAGGACGGTCCTGGCGGGATTCGAACCCCAGACCTTCCGCTCACGAATCCGCACCTTAACGACCTCGGCCACTCGTGGCGGTCAAATGCCAGAAAGTTATGCTACTTAGGTATCTTTACCTTATTTATCATTTATTATTTCATCTCATGTATCGTAGGTGTCTACCTCTTGCAATTCCTCAGCGGTAAAAACTGGACATTAAACACCTTGAAGAATGCATTTCAGGTGTTCAATGTTGTGTTAGGAGATTTTGTTTCTAGGCTACAGCGTCTTAACAAATGAAAGTACCAATTTATATAATTGAATGGTGGGCATAAACAATTTTGTAATTGCATCTGCTTTGTTATATTTTATGAAATAATACAGCAATAACTTGAGATTCTAACATTTTAAATCAGACGAGTATTAATTGTTATTTGACCCGCAAGTTCTGGGAGGAAAACTACTGGCTTATACATATTAGTTAACAAAACCAAAAAGTGGGGCGGTTGGGCCGCAGGAAGGAAACGTTTTAATGTTACTGAGCATGCGCAGATAGAATGCGTTTCTAATATTAACTTCAGCTGACGCCCCTGTATGAAAAATGAACCTGAAACGGAATTGTTTGTAATTCATAAATATTCACACTCACCAGCATGAGATACAGAAAGCAATGGCAACTACTGCCACAAGTACAGCCGTCATGTACCACCAATAACCAAGATAAGTTGCCAACCACGGCGCAAGGAGTGAGGACATACACAGATAGAGCGGCGTGAGGGTTCGTCGATCTTCTAGAAGGTCCAACGCTATTGAGATAAATTATTTTTTAAATTTATTAATACATTATAAACTATATATTAAATTATAATAAATATAATAAATTTATAAATATTTATATTAATAATTTATTAATAAATTATAAATAAATTATTAATTCATCGAAAGTTTATATAATTATTTAAAACTAAGAAACTGTAATTAATTAAAACTGTAGTGATAAAAGCTACAAGCGTTAAGCCCTTCTATTTCTTGTTAGGCATTAATAATATGTTAGCATATGATTAAACGAAACACAATTTGAAATTAACTGAATTTATATTTGAAGATCAAGAAAAACGAGGTAAATCTCTTTCATTAAAAAAATTCAACAGCGAAATTCTAATAATTATTAAACTATTTCTCAAAATTTAAATGTATTTTCATACTTTATAAATAAAATGAAAAAGATGTCAAATATTATAGCCGCAGCAATGCTATCGTCTTTAACAAATTCTATTAGCTTTGTCCAAGCCCGTAGAGGTTTTATATGTAAAAGGAAAGACATGTTGCAATTTTGGTAGCAGAGCGTAGTTGCGATCCACGGAACTGGGCCCAGCACGTTTCCACCATAATTATTTAAAGTTATAATAGTCACAATAGTCTCCTGACATCCACTCTTGGCACAGACTGTGAAATATACCCACCCAGCAAGAGAATCCCAATATTAATGTTTGTTTTAAAGTAATTGTGTACCTATTTGCAAATTGCAGCATTGAATCTTCCTCATAGAATTCAATTTTTTGCTAGGACATATCCAATGTACAGGGAAAAGTAGTGAAAGCAAACGATTTATGAAATGAGATTAGTGTTCAAAGAGGTGTATTAAAGTGATGTTCCCGAGTGGGATATCCGATTCGCTGAGATATTAATTCTGAAGCAAGTAAAACACGTGCCCTTTTTAGGAATAAGAGATAGAAGTGTCAAACAATAATGCTTTGAGTATATAGGAGTAACCTTCAGAGTAAATGGCAAATGGACCCAGCACATAGCATTGCACTGTATAAAGCCCGGGGGTGTATAGCAGAAGTTCTGAGTACACTTCCGGATATCGGCCACACTTGTGCTTGAGCACTGTGGAAAAAATATACAGTGCATGATAAGGTCAGCAACTGCTAGAGATGTTAGATATAGGGTTGCGGTAAATTGGAACAGGTAGATAAATTTCATAATGATTTAAAAGACTGCTCGGCTTGGGAAGGGTTACAACGAATTGTGGCATTTTAGGGGAATTTGGGAACTTTTAGATACCTTTCATTGTAAAACTCTGGCTGTGAAATATTGACTATAAATATAAAAGAAAGAACAATTTTCACTGTAGGCTATTTGCTAACTCCTTAAAGTAAGAAAATGTCACCATAGTTACTGGGTAGAAGGTCAAAAGAAGGGATTAAAAAGAATTGGAATGGGATAGATTTGGGAGGGGGAAAGGAACAGTTACAATGTATGAAGGAAAGTTAGAAGACAGCTAATTGACGTCAAGGGGCAGGATATAGAAACAGCATCAGAGGGAAGGGGGAAAGAACTTAGTAACAAGCTAAAGCTAAATGAGGGGGGGGGAATTATACATATAACTTACATTTTAAGAACCGATCAGGCTTAGACTGGAGGCTTGGAAAGTAAATCTAGAAGAATGGCAACATATACTGGCACGTTGTCCAAGCAAAGGATTGCGGGTGAACCTTGGAGCCAAGTTTACATACTCGAATAGGGGCAGGTTAGCATGCTGGGTATTGCTTGCACAGGAAGGGAATTGGCCAAAGCTAGGTTAGTTTTTATGTAAAGTTTGCCTAATTAGAAACTGTATCTGTATAAGAAATATATGAAAGAGAGAGAAAGTATGTCTGTTTTCATGTAATTTAATTATCTTATAGTTATATTGTCCAGTATTATGCACGACCTTTGAACCCATGTGATGGATATCTTGTAAAGTTGAAGGTATATAGTTTTTAAATAAATATCATCCAACCACCGTCTATCTCTATTCGTGTAAGGGCAAGACAGTATAATTTAACTCATACTTTTTTGCCAAATTTCTGTATTGTGATTAATTTAATATAATTATTATGAGTATTGTAATTGATAAGATTTTCTTTGTAAATATGAAATATTATTTAAAATAAGAAAACCTGAAATGAAATAAGATGGTAATTGGGCAAAATATTCTATGGTGACACTAGCGACCAAGAATCAGAGCAGAAGAGTGAATTATAGAATTTACAAGGAGGGTTGGTGCAGCTATAACACGTTTCCTTAACTCGTTTGTTTGTTCTTAATGTAAATTGTAATCCTTGAACTAGTACCAAGTGACATTAAAACTTAATTATCACATCAAGGCATCAGACAAAATTACTATGCCATACTTTTTCATGTGTTAACTGAACAATAAAGTACATATGTATCTGATAAATAAATATTAAATAATTAAACTTAATTTACTTAGCTAAATTTAGCATTCCTAAAGTATTAGTTCAGTACAATGACAAACATTAACCCATGCCCTGACATATTTGACTAAACCTTTACATGTTTTTATCTTAAGTGTGCTTTTAGTGATTTACGAAGGGTGTTCCAGTTCTAAGGTTCCGATTTTTTTCTCACAAAGTTTTTGCACCACAAATTTGAAAATTATGTCATTTCTCAACGTTATCTCCCTGTAGACACACACATTTTTAATAACGTCGACGCCATGATTCCATGGCCGCTGCGAACGCTTCTGTGGGAGTCTGTTTTGACCACTGGAAAATCCAACGCAATAGCGGTACGATTGGAAAATGTGGGACCGCGGAGAGTGTCTTTCATTGTTGGAAAAAGTCAAAATCGCTAGGAGCCAGTTCAGGTGAGTACGGAGAAACAACTTCATGGTTGTTTTCACGAATAAACTGCGTCATGTTCCTGGAGGACACCTTCCGCATTTTAAGGTCTTAATGCAGGATTGTGTGCACGGAAATACCAACTTTGAAGGTGATATCTTCCACACGTAATCGGCGATCCGCTCAACCACGATGTCTGATCGGCTGGTGAGAGGTCGATGTTGTTTCGGTTCGTTGTCACACGACGTTCGGTCTTCTTTGAACTGTTGCACCCACATTTTTCACATTTATAACACATGTCACTGGCGATGAATTTCAATGGGTGCCATGCCACGCAAGTGGAGAAAACGAATGGTTACTCCCTGTTCTTGTATCAAAAACACGCCTCACTCTAACTGCAGTCACTAAGGTTCTGTTCGCTATACAGTGCTATCATTTCTGTCACGCATTTACAAAGAGTGTCAGCATATTTTAAGCTAAACCGCATGTTTCTACCTGCTCCTAGTCCTAAGAGAAAAAATCGAAGACCTTATAACTGGAAAGCACCTCGTATACCACTTTGTCCGGGCAGCATAGGCATTCAGACATTCAGACCTACCGGCAAGAAGTGGCAGATAAGAGAGTCCAAGACTAGCCCTTGTTACCCACACGAGCGCCGTCGAGGACACCACTGCCAAGGAGCCCGCACATCCCAGTAGAGCCAAGGTTACACTGCTGAGTACGGCAACACCTCGTCCCCATCTGTGAACTCATACAGAAAGGCCCTAATGAGCAATACACTTTCTTTAAGTATGTTGATAACAACAAAAATACAAAAGTATTTATTTGCATTACTTGAACGAAAATAATAATCACAAGTGCAAATTCAATCTAATATATAGCGCATTATAGAATTCATATGCACAAGTGCAAGGGATGAAAGAGAGGCCGTAGACAAACTTTATGAAATACAAGGTGAACGATCCTCCACGCAACCGGTTACCCGGCGAGGCTGGTGCGGGTGACAGGAAGTCCGCAGTAAATATAGTTCGGTTTGTCGCGTAAGTTATTTCTAACATACATAACATAAACGCTTAAAAAGACAAGTAAATTACTCATGTATATTAAACAAGAAGATGCTGGAACTGCGCCCCTTCTCTGCTCAAGCATTTCTGACACCTGCTTAGGAAATCGCTCATTACACTCTGCAGTTCCCTCTGCAATTTCTTGACGAATGTTAGTTTTAAGTTCATCTAAAGTGCGGGGATTTGTTTTGTGCATTTTCTCTTTTAATGTCCCCCCCCCCGAGATAAAGAACACTTCCCGTTTCACGAAATTTATTTACTAATCGATGAATCGAACTCAGATTAGGAACGTGAATATCAGAAAATTTCTCTTGGAATAATCTCCTTACAGCACGCGCTGATTCTGTACGCACGTATGAATAATGCAGGAACTCTCTTTGGGGGAATAGAATACTTGTATTGTCTCATTACACTTGATACACTTTCACTAAATACATTGTGTAGCGTCACCTAACAAACACGTGCTACTTGCGCAAGATTTCAACTTACACTGAAGGCTCGCGCAGCGGAGGGAAAATATGCTCCCCGCCTCCGTCAACATAGGGTTGCCAGCTGGTCCCGCCGTTGCGTCTAGCATTGCTCACTCAGTAGACCCCCCGTGGTCCATGGGACAAAGTTTCGGGGTTATGCGGGACTTCTTATGTAATATGACTACTTATTAGTGAAGAACAAAAAAATATAATTAGAACAGCTAATTCCTGCTCAAATAAAAAACTTGCTTTAACTCTTAAAACGTACAAACGCTTGATTGACATCACACCCACAGACTTTTTCTTACGGGAACTTCTCAAAAGCTTAGTGTTAAAACACCTGACGAGGAATTGACCTGTGGCGAAATTTCGAAAATATTGTAATCCCTGCAGGGAAACGAGAGTTTTGTATAAATTTTCTCTGCATTCAGAAATGTAAGAATAGAAATTTCTTTTCTATCGTTATCCTCTTCCGCTTCAAAATGCTAAAACGCCGTTTTTACTGCGGTAAAATTTCGACAATTTACTTTTATTATGTTCTTTTAAGTTTGCTTACCTTTCTTCGATTCAGAAGAAAATACCTCCCTCTTTTCTTAATATTATTTACCTCTCTCGTAATTAAGAGAAATTTTGTCTCTTTTCTTATTATTCATCTTTCAGTTTACTAAATGTACTGTGCAATAATGCAATGAGATAATATGAGCCCGCAGTAAAGATTAATTAGTTCATTTAATGATCTTGTTTAAAGCTGTAATTAATTTGTAGTACTGATTTCCTAAATGTGTTTGCTTCGAAATTCATCACACTTTTTTATTTTGTAATAAATAAGTACACTCGAAACATGAAGTTAATTTTATACATTAATTACAAAGGCTACCGAGGAAACAATGAAATAAGGAACAGCGAGAGAGCAAAAATAAAAGATAAACGTCGAGGTTTGAACTGAAGACCTAAACATTTGTATTTCGTTGGGAACTCAATTGACCATTCCGCTAAAAAGCCACCTATCATTTTCAAAGTATAGCACAATACCACATGAGCATTTCGTAATTGGCGTGTAGCTTTTATCCCCAAAACACAACTTCTCCAACTTCATATTCGCTGGAATTTGTACGATTGAATTCCTTAACACTTGTATGCAAACTATTTTAATACAAAAATATTCACTCAATGTCTACAGATAAGGCCTGAGAGATTAAACACGTCTTTAAATTTGTGCTAGACAGTCGTTTTACTGTATTCAATTTTTTTTTTTTTTTAATGTTCCATATTTTGTTTTTATTTGAACATTTGGTGCCATAATAAGCACACGTTCTATAATCAGATAAAATTAATCATAAAGTTTATATCGCTAACTGATAAATGTCCATCATTATCAAAAGTAAATCACGAGAGGGTCTGAGATTGCCGATAAATTCACGAACGTAATGAGGAAAGCTCAGACCCTCGAGTGATATTTATTAGGACTATTTCAAGAATAAAATAAGAATTTAATATAATATAAATCCTATAAACTTGGCTTAAAAATTGTAATGATTGTATATTTGCAGTTAACGTTTTCAAGCCATCTTGCGACAAAAGAATACCGATTGTCAGTAATGCCAATAGAGAAGAGCAAAATACCAGTTTAAGACTATTTCATGAATAGAATAAGAATAAAACGTATATATATATATATATATATTTGAAATTCTGGCACATAATATTAACACATGTATAAAATGTTATACTTATAAATATCTATTTAAAGAACCCTCCATTGTGCATTATGATTATCGATTGCTATACTATTGTTGCTATCAACACCTTCCCCACTGCATGCTAGCAAAAGTGGTCAGTGATGCCTGTTCAGGAATTATATAGTGGAGGTGTAGAGTTGGCTACACTGACCATAAGACAAATGGACGTCACGTGATAAAACGGATTTGATTTTTTTTCCCGATAATTTCACTCCATAATCTTGCTGTGATTGGTTAAAATTTTATGTCGTTTTATTGGTTGATTTTAAGATGACGTTACATGAGTGAAATAGTAATATATAATTAAAAATTATATTTGCGTTTTATTCGTAGTCTTAGCTTATTAGCCAGTGGCATGGCCCTCCAAGATATCCCATAGCCTATAGTCAAGAGGGCTAGTCTTCCTAATAATGCCCTCCATGTGTGAGGGCCTCACAACACCTTCCAAGACGTCTTCATGGTCTCCTGGCTTCGGTTTTTATTGCTACTCCACCATTAAAGTTTTACCGTTTTATAATGCTAAGGAATGAGTTGAATTTACAGTTTTCTGGTTTCTATTTAAAGGCTAAAACTGAAACTAATAGAACAATATCCCTTCAATTCCACAATAGTCTAGTTTGTGGTAACAATATACTGGATATCAACTGCGGAAGATAGTACAGAGAAAAGCTATAACGAGATATTTCACAATTTGTTCTTTTAATGTTCTACATAATCAATAAGCTGATAGAGACCAAACTTTGGTACCAGAACAATCACGAGTTTTCCATCAAAAATATGGTTATTAGCTTACTCGAAGAGAAAATGAGCTGGAGCGCCGTCATTTAATTACTATATCTATTTAGTGTAAGTTTACATTATGTGGCTTAAATTATGAGCACTTCACGTTGTTAAATATATTACACTTTGAGACAGATTTTGGTACTCCATCAATTGTGGGGAATTGATCCGAATATATGCAGCATTTTATTTCAGCTAGTTGCGAGTGACGGGTTCTACGTTTGTAAAAATGTCAAGCAAAGCCGCAATTCTCGCTCGTACAGCAGAGGGTCAGTTTTGGCAGACAATGGAGCAAATTATTTCTTTTGTTCATTGGAAAGAGGGTTGCTAGCCCCCGGGCAGGCATGTTGGCAAAGAAGCGCGCTGCTAAATACCTATACTGCCGTTAAAGTACATCGAACTCTAACGTACGGTAGAAGTTGAAATTGAACGCTGGACGAATCGCTAAGTGATTACATTCAGATAATCTGACTAGCCAATAATATGAGAGACGCATGAAGTCACCGATAGCCTATAAGGATGTCTAAATTCATAGTGGATATTTAAGGACGTGAAATCGCCCTTTTTGGGGGGCACTCTGGTCTTTCAAGTATTCAGCATTCAGAAGTCAGAGAACGCATTGTAACATCAATGTTTGAGCTTCACTTCTGCTCGGCGCGTCTTCTCAGCAGTCAGAAAACTACTGTTAGTCAAGCATTATAGCTCCGCGTGTCTGCCAAACGTCTCATTACTGCGATCCTAACAGAATCGCCCTGGTATGCGCTCTTTGTTGAATAAAGGACGTCAACTGGCAGATAATAAGGTGTTCTCTCTGGTCAACACATTACCTGTAATTCCCCTCACTCAACCCGGCACGATGAGGTCCCAAAAACCAGCAACCCCCCTGTAGATCGACTAGAAAAGTTACTGAGTGATGAGCTGTAAGGCAAAGAATCAAACTTCCTTCGCCATTTCTCCTGCCACTCTAACTCCTTCAAACTTTGGCGCCCAACGTGGGGCATGCTCAAAACATTTTGAAACATCACCTTTGCCATCCCCCAATAACTCCTTCAACTTTTAAAAACCATACAAGTTAAATTGCTATGCCTCTCTTACAACGCTTACACTTTGCAATGTGCATGCATTAAACTTTGACCTTATTGTATTCTAGCAGCATTAATTAACTTTAGAGCACTTTTTATGAATATTTCATGAAATAATTATTGTAAGAGTTACGCACCTGTTTGCAATAGCTATTGTAATGGCTGCCCCCAGCGCACCCCCAATCCAATAAGCTGTATCTGCCAAATACGCCTTCCAACTAGATTCACATACCCAGTTCATCTAGGAGAAAACAGTAAACCACAATGAATTATTAAATGAAAAGGAGAAAGATGCTATAAAATAACAAATTGAAGGAGTTTATATTATAAACATATTTAAAACAGTTGCTTTAGCTTAGAATAAGCTGGGCATCTCTTGGTTATTGGCCTTGAGAAACCTGAAGTATTACTTCACTTTCTGTCGATCATATGGTCTTAGTTAAATAGTCGTCTTCCTGCATTACCTACAGAGTGTTCGGAAAATCACTGTAGGGATGTAAATTACGTTGAAAGGTTCAAAACAAAGATAAGTTTTTTCTTTATAGTTGGCATAACTAATTTTTCTTAGATGCGCGATTATTTTTTAAATCAGCCCTTTGCGTTATGCATTACGCCACACAGGCATTTAAAGAGCCCCCTTTAGAGTAGGCTACATTTACATCCATTTAGTCGGTCTTGACTACATAACGCCAGAAGGCAATTAAATTTTGAGTGTCGCACTGTCAAAGGATTAGTTCGAGATTTGAGGGATTTTTATGACACTAAATCTTGAAAACACTGACAATGAGCAGCTGAAAATCGATATTTCTGTGCTTGCAACACATTTTTAAAGATATTTACCCACCTTGGCTTTAACTCCGACTTATCAGCATCTGATGCAAAAATGTTTAACACCATAAAACTGCGTTAAGTTTAGTTGTGGACCGTACATTGGCTATGGCCCCATACGCAATAAACATTAAACGTAAACTTAATAAAATAAGATGCACGTTAACTTAGTAGTATGTAGGCATTCACAATGAAAGACGCAAATGTTCGTATTAGCCAAACAAAAATAAGAACAAGCGAAGATCAACTAACAACTGATTGAAAATTAGCGTTTATGCATATGCAAAGTGTAGTAACTAATTTTCTTGGAGTAATATGAGCAAGGATAGCCTTCTTATAATGCAATTAATGTTTTGTCCATTGACGCCATTTTGTCTACAGAGTCACTGATCTTCAGCTCTCTGTACCATAACTTGCCCTTACATGAAGCACGGAAATCAAGTGCAACTCCTGCTGTTAGCTGCTGCAAGTCCCGAGCGACAGCGGAGAGAGCCGAACTACTGTGCGTGGCCGCAGTGTAAAAGTTGCAAGTATTATTTTTTGTTAAAATAATGTAACTATGCGTTGTGCTCCGTAACTTTTAAATATTAATTAATAAGGAATTAATATGCGGGTAAAATGTTGTAACGGTGGTAAATCTGCTCTTATTGGAATTCGCAATTAATTCACATAACGCTAACCTCGGGTAAATCCTAGAAACCAGTGAACCCAGTAGTTTTTCGTAAATATAAATTGATAGCTGTGGGTAAATCACTGTAATGGTGGCAAATCTTCTTTGACTGCAGCAGGAAAAATCATAAACATCAATTTATAGTGCATTCTATGCGTTACAGTACCTTCGGCTCTCTCCGCCGTCGCTCGGGACTTGCAGCAGTAAGCAGCAAGAGCTGCATTTGATTTCCGTTCTGCGTATATGGATAAACTATACCATAGAGCTCTACAAACAGAGTAGCTGTGTTCTGATTGACTGATTTCTTAAGTTTAAGTTAGACGTAGACGCAAACCCTTGGTTCTTGTCAAGCTTCTAAGTTTACGTCTAATTGTATGTTTATTTTTATGTTCATTTGATTCATTGTGAATGGTTCCATTACAATGCACAATATTTATATTTTACGTTTAAGTTTACGTTACGTTTAATTTTCATTGTGAATGGGGCCTATCTCAAATTGCTTATATACGACATTTCTACACTCACTTAACATCCTGTATGTACACAATGTACCGCGTTGCCCTGCTGCGCGATTTTTAAATGAAAGTAGATTAATGTACTGCAGGTAAGTCTATCTTTATTCAAAAGACGGCACAGGCGAACTTCCTAGTAGGTATATATTTATTGTAAGCATTTTAGGTAAGCTAAATTTACATACAGCTTTATATTCATCAATGTATAGTTTGAACTTAAATGCCTCCATATGACCTGTTGAAGAAGGATGGCTGTACCTGAGCTAGGGTGTAATAGTACTTGGAACGGAAGGAAAAAAGTTACCTGCGCCGTTAGAGAATGAAAACCCTGTGTAATGTTGTATTCCCAGCCCTGATCGCACGTTGTCCTCTTAGATCCGTTTTCCTCCCGATACGGCGGTCTGCGGGCGGCCACCCAGCCCACATAGGCGCCCACCAGGTCTCCATCGTAACGCTCACAGCGACTGAATTCTGGATCCTCGCCATTGGAGACCGACCAGAATGGCAATCGTGGCGCTGCAAGATGAAGCCAATACTTAGAAGGTAAAACAAGATAGAAAGGCCTTATTTCCTCTGTTCTAATTACAGAGGGAATCAAAAAAATGTATACACAATTGAAGCAAAGAAGAAAAAAACTATGTTAACATAACAAAACTGAATTCACACAAACAGATAATGATCAGCACTAATCATCTTAGACTTTTACATTTACATCAGTTGCTCAAAATGCCCACCATCGGCGTCGATACACTTCTGAGTACGCTGAACTACTGATTGAGAAACGTTTGCGAAAGTGTCCTCAGCGATTGCAGCACATACCGTTTCAATTTCTTCCCGAAGTGCTGTCAGTGTAGCTGGTTTTCTACGATATACAATTTTCTCAACAGTTCTCCATAGGCAGAATCCAACGGAGTTATATCCGGAGAACGCGGTGGAAACTCAATCGGACCTCTTCGTCCTATCTAGTGTCTGGGATACTTCAAAATTGCTTCCTGATGTTCAACTTGGCTCCATTTTGTTGTAGCAACGCTAGAATATAGTAATGTAAGTCTCATCTGTTTACAGAACATCATACTATACGTTACTGTTGTTTTTCGGTCCAACTTTGAAATATATTAAAGAGATACCTACTGCGAAATTGTGTATACATTTTTGGCACCCTCTGTATTTACATTCTTTGAAATCATTCCAATTACACTCTAGGTACATTTAGCTATGTTCCCTTGCAATTGTTCTTAACTCAATACATCTTGTTAATTATTGCAACAAAACAACAACAACAACAACAACAATAATAATAATAATAATAATAATAATAATACATTTATTCTTCATAAAGTAAAGAAGACACGTAGAATAAATGTAAATCTTGAATTATATAAAACCAACATTATGTATTCTTGCGCAATAAAATGCGTCAATTATTTTATATTTGTATAAATATTCTTTAAACAGCGTAAATGTGTTACATTTCTTGATTGCCTTGATATCTTATGCTTGAAGCGGAAGCGTATTTAGTCTTATGGCAGCCTCAAATAGGGAACTATTTGAAGAGAGTTTGGTCTTTGTTATTGATGCCGCGGCCTGTTGCCTACGCTTAAAGACAACAGAATCTCATGGTGATTTTCGCTGTTTTGATGAGCACCTCTCAACTGGAGTGGAAGAGGATCCGTTTCTTTACAATAATTATTACGTCGTAACATTTTGCAGTACGCAATTATTGATCGTAACGTTGTTTACACTCGTAGGCGTTTCTGAAAATAACCGGGCTCTGTGTAGTGACCTTGACCTGCGTCCGATCCTCGTAACATTACTTTGTGACGGAGATGGTAATTATAATCTGACTTTGATGCACCTGCACCTGTCCTTGCCTTTGGGCCACCGACCCTCTAATATGCGCTACTCACACGGCACTGGAATTGTATTTTTCTAAGCAAATGAGCCATCAGACATTTCTATTAAAACCGATTCACGTGGTACTTGCGCCCGAAGGCCAAATGCACTATACGTAGACAATAGATATTGCAAGTGATGTGCGTGGAAGTGATCGAAGTCTTGTCTAAGTGTCTTGAAGAAATGATCAAAAAGTGAAAGAGTGATTACAACCGAGACAAACTGCCTCATTATATACTATGGTAGGTCCACAAGTTTCCGGCCTCGCTGTTAAACTTTATCGCCTTCACAAAACCTTTATCTGGTGTCACACCTTATCTGTTAAATAAATAATTGCAGCTGTAAGCTCCCGCTCCGCTGTGTTCAGATGTTCCGATATAGTTGCATAAAGAAGGCTATGTGTTGAAGATTGTGACATGTTCAAAATGGAGTTTAGAGCTGTTATTAAGTTCTTTACAAAAGAAAAACATTACTCCAAATGAAAGTAAACAGCGACTGGACGAAATATATGAGAAGCACCCCCTTCATATTCTACCGTAAAAGAATGGGCCAAACTTTTTCGAATGGGTCCAGAAAGCATTGAAGACGAAGAGTGTGCAGGTCGGCTCTTGGAGGTGCTCAATCCTGAAAACATCGCTCTTGTGGAAGGAGAAATTATGGAAGAACGGCGGCTCATAGTTACAGAAATAGCAGTAAATTTGTGCTCTTTCTAAAACAGCAGTCCTTCGAATTATTCATGAACATTTTAACACGAATAAGGTTAGTGCAAGATGGGTGCCTAGAATTCTTCCCTCAGTCCAAAAGCAACAACGAGTCATCTGTTGTCAGGCATTTTGGAGTTCTGCCGTGGCAACGAGAGAGAAGCCCTGCAAACAATTGTTACAGGAGATGAAACTATGGTGTCTCTACTAGATTCCTTGTCCAAAAGAAAATCAATGGACCGGGGTAAACCTGGCGAAGCACTGTCTCTAAAGGCCAAGGTCACACAACCAAGATCATGGTCACAATCTTTT